>OZ023265.1:85503129-86103129 GCA_964006375.1 Tillus elongatus
ATGTTGTTTCCCCTTACTTATTGAAACCGTTTTATACTAAATACAGTCGTAGAAACTTTTTCTCTGGCTTCACAAATGCTCGTTTTCTTCTCTGCAACCAGTTTTGTATTTTATGATGCCGTAAAGGACGAAACCGGTTGCATATGAGAAAACAAGGATTCGTGAAGCCAGAGAAGATGTCTGTTTCTGTGTGATTATTTTTTGAGACAATTATTTTTTTATTTTTTACTAAATACAATTATTTTGTATAGAATCTATCACTAGATTCTCATTGTGTACACATTTTTCAGGTAATCCATTAGCTCTGTAATACATTTTAGTAAATAAAATTTGAATCTGAAAAAATTTCGATTAACTTATGGGTCGAGAGATTTAGGTCTAAAGTAGAGGATATGTTTTTATCACATTCATTATGTCTACGATTTACTGTAGGTACTATTGAGAAAAAATCTGGTGATTTACTCAAACAAGCATAGATTTTGAATAAAATGAATTAATATTAAGGAAACGCATATTTCAGAAAAGCCTGAGGTCAGGTCGAATTCTAAAAGATTTTTATTAAATGCTTCATTATATTTGAATCTCAATTTGCCACCAGTCTAGAATCTCTAATTTTGGTGTATACTGCCCTCTACCAGGGCAATATGTATACCAAATTTGATCTAAATAACGTTGTTATTTTTCAAGATACAACTTTTTTAGTTTTAATTTTTTGAACTGTTCTGATTGCGCTGGCTAACGAAATCATCCAAGCTATTAAGGAAAGGAACCCACGTGCCAAGTTTCATCAAAATGGATTGATAATTTTTTGAAATTGAAATAATTGTACATTATAACATTTTGACGAATAAGGTAACAACTTTGAGCCTCGGTGGTTCAGTGATAAGCACGTGTGCCTCTGAATCAAAGGGTACCGGGTTCGATTCCCAGGGTTACCCTTTCACTTTTTCAATAGATACTGTACAATTAACATCAGGTTGTGGCATTGAATTTGAGCAAGCCGGATGCCTGCACGTTCCGCCCTTCGGAGAGCGTCGGTCCCGTGTCCATGCGATGCTGGGCACGTTAAAGATCCCTACCCTCCTTACAGAAAGGCAGGGGTTTGGCAACATTTCCAGGATAGTGAGGTGAAACTGCTACCTGGAGTCGGTGGTTAGCCATAGTCGCGGAAATAGGCCGACGTTAAAAAAAGGTAACAACTTGTCCAAATCACATCTACTATAGGTTTATCCAAAGTAGGTGGTATAATTGACACTTGTAAACATGATCAATTTGCTTCATTAATATATCTGTATGTCCTTAACTCTACCCAATGCATTTATTTCTCAAACTCAAACTAAGTTATTAACACTTTCTGCACTCAATCAATCTTTTTTATGTTCTTCATTTTCGAAAATATATGTACTACCAATTCTGAGGAAATTTTCAAACATTGTTTAACATATATAAATGTCAATAATATATATCCAGTGAGTCCGCATAGAATGGAACAAATTCCATAAAATCCTAACGGGGCAAAAAAAATTCTCTGAGACATATGTAGAACATAAGTTTAAATGTGCACATCGAAAATTTTTTGTAACGTCATCTCTCTCGCAGATATGGCGTTATTGTCATTTTTTTTTCAAATGGTAACCCCTACTTTTGTCGGTACAATTGGAAAGAGCGGCTTTTTTGAATACAGATCATTGAATTCACGATATGTTACATACGGATGTTTTTGATGAGACTGGTAGTGGGTGACCGATTTGTGATCCCGGATCTGGTGTTTGCAGACAACTTTTTTTTAGTGAATTTTTGTGAGAAACATTTTTAGGCAAATTTTAGTGATTTTTTCTGAAAATGTTTTTTCGCATTTTTATGGCGATTTGGAATAAACAAATATTTTTCATGAGTTATTCTGAAGAAAAAGAACTGTCGACAATTTTCAAGGCAAACATTTTTCTGGCAATTTTAGTATAAACATATTGTATAAACATATATAGTCTATTGTTTTAGCATATGTAGGAGACCTCTTTGCGAATTTTTGTAAAAAAAAGACGTTATGCACCTTTCCAAGGAAAGAATAATTTTAATGTATTTGTCTAGGAACATAGGTTTTTTTTTTGTTCAGTGAAATTGAATAAGCTGTTTTCATCATTAAAAATATGTATTCTTGTGTTATTTTCGAATCCAGAAGGCAAAAAATGTATGCAAATAACTAAATTTTTTATGAAGCTAAAAACTTCACATTTGGTATGTACCTACTAGTCTCTACATAAGCAACTTGTGTGTAGAATTTTAGTTAACATTTTTTTATTTTCGACAATACAACAATTTTCCGGAAGATGTAAAAAAAAATCCTATAAAAACTGGTTCTAATGGGCTGGCAAAGAAACTTACTTAGCAGAAGTCAGAATCACCTCAAAACAACGGAAATAATATAACAGTGAGTTATTATTCAACATCGGTTTTTTTAAAGATTGAGCGTGGACACTGTGGCTGGAAACTGAAACAAAAAGCAGAATCACCCCAAAAGACCACAAAAATAATAACGAAGAGTTATGCGCTAGATACGTATTTCGACAACGAAGTTGTCTTCATTAGTAGCTGTCGCTAAACTACTAGCGACAGTTACTGATGAAACAACTTCGCTGTCGAAATACGTATCTAGCACATAACTTTGTTATTATTTTTGTGGTCTTTTATGGTGATTCTAACCCCAAAAGATCACAGAATTGATAACAAAGAGTTATGCGCTAGATACGTATTTCGACAACGAAGTTGTCTTCATTAGTAGCTGTCGCTAAACTACTGTCGCTAAACTAGTTTAGCGACAACTACTAATGAAGACAACTTCGTTGTCGAATGTCGAAATACGTAGATATCTAGCGCGTAACTTATTTTTGTGGTCTTTTGGGGTGATTCTGACCCCAAAAAGACCACAAAAATAATAACAAAGAGTTGTGGGCTAGATACGTATTTCGAGACCGAAGTTGTCTTCATAATAACAAAGAGTTGTGGGCTAGATACGTATTTCGAGACCGAAGTTGTCTTCATCAGTAGCTGTCGTTAAACTACCGTCGCTAAATTAATTTTAACTTAGCGACAACTACTGATGAAGAGAACTTCGTTGTCGAAAGACGCATCTAGCGCATAACTTTTTGTTATTATTTTTGTGGTCATTTGGAGTGATTTTGCTTTTTGTATCGGTTTGTTTAATTAACTATAAGCTATTTACCTGCCAAATTTATACATTTCGGTAATCACTTGGATAAGTTCATTAGCCGACCCAGTCAAAGCGGTTTTCTGACAAACAAGTTTTTCTCAAAACAAATTTGTATTTCCGACAAAAGTTACTTTGTTATTTTTCGTAATTTGGATTATTTCTTTAAAAAATCGCTACCATAAGGCACTTGCTGCGCCATTTTTTAATGTTGTCATTTAGATAATCCAATGATCTTTCTAAAAAGCGAAGAAAATTGCAGGTTTTTATATATAAAAGAAAATCCCTTGACATCATCATTTTAGAACAACTAAATAACGGAAAATCATTTAGCAGAATATTATGCATTTTTTTTAAATAAAATTAATCCGTTTGAGGATTTTTCCAAACAACTATATTTCTTTTAATTTAATTTTAATTGTTTTACATTTTAACGCACACATTATATAAATTTGATAATAACTATACACCTGGATAATAAAAATCAAACATTTGCCAGAAATAGACACTCGTGTTTTTACTGAATAAGATTTATTATTTCGGTTTATTGGCCTGACTACTCATATTTTCCTAAACCGATATTATTATGTGGCCGTTTGTCTTTACATATGCAGACACTTCTAATATTCACGCTCTTGTAAGAAACAATAAATAAAAACCCGAGTAGCCCTATCTCCATACCTGCTCTAGACGCGCTCAAGGTTAGAATGACGTAATACACAAGTCGAAATGAGCGAGCGAGGTTTGTCAATAGTTATTCGCCTATATCAGTATAATAGCGTGCAGCATACAAATACTGAGATATCGCAACGCAGCAACCTTAGTTAACATTATTTGTAGAGGGCGCCACCACACAGACACAATTTAGATGCCACAAATATGACTGTGTGAACACACATCAAAGACAAGTATTATGGCAACATACACACGACTGAATTTATTCTGAAGTAATTGGCATTAACGTCACGTTTGGCCTCTTGGAAGAGACAGAGTATTGTGTGAAGTAAAAAAATTTGAAAATCGAACACAAAACTCTATCTGGTCGACATTTGTAGCCAATTTCCTTATGGCATCGTGTGTATGGTGCCGTAATTCTGGACGGTGCCAGACCACAGCTTTATGCACACACAAAGTGCCATAAGGATATTGAAACACACACACACACACACACACACACACACACACACACACACACACACACACACACACACACACACACACACACACACACACACACACACACACACACACACACACACACACACACACACACACACACACACACACACACACACACACACACACACACACACACACACACACACACACACACACACACACACACACACACACACACACACACACACACACACACACACACACACACACACACACACACACACACACACACACACACACACACACACACACACACACACACACACACACACACACACACACACACACACACACACACACACACACACACACACACACACACACACACACACACACACACACACACACACACACACACACACACACACACACACACACACACACACACACACACACACACACACACACACACACACACACACACACACACACACACACACACACACACACACACACACACACACACACACACACACACACACACACACACACACACACACACACACACACACACACACACACACACACACACACACACACACACACACACACACACACACACACACACACACACACACACACACACACACACACACACACACACACACACACACACACACACACACACACACACACACACACACACACACACACACACACACACACACACACACACACACACACACACACACACACACACACACACACACACACACACACACACACACACACACACACACACACACACACACACACACACACACACACACACACACACACACACACACACACACACACACACACACACACACACACACACACACACACACACACACACACACACACACACACACACACACACACACACACACACACACACACACACACACACACACACACACACACACACACACACACACACACACACACACACACACACACACACACACACACACACACACACACACACACACACACACACACACACACACACACACACACACACACACACACACACACACACACACACACACACACACACACACACACACACACACACACACACACACACACACACACACACACACACACATACACACACATACACACACATACACACATACACATACACATACATACATACATACATACATACATACATACATACATACATACATACAAATATATATATATATATATATATATATATATATATATATATATATATATATATATATATATATATATATATATATATATATATATATACATAACTAATGATACAATATAATAAACATAATATACATATATGTCTGTATGCAATTATTTGTTATTTATTCTGTGAATGAATGTCTGCGAGTCCAAATGCATGCGTGATTACAAATATGAATAAAACAACATAGTCGTGTGTACTAAACAATGATTTTTCATTAAGTCTCTTTAACTTAAAAGCTCTCTATGTCAAACAATTCGAGCTGGCAGCTACCTGTTCGACTTAGAGACTTCTGACTGTATTAACAAACACGCAACGTACAAATTTTGCTTCCATGGCATACTTTTTATTCAGTTCTATCAAATTAGCTGGCACATGTTATTTGCAATTTATTTTTTTCTGACTAAACCACTGAACTAATAGAAATATCATAAGACAGAAAAAAGTTTCCAAATCAAATGTACTACTTACAAAAAAAAATCTGAAGGTCATTGGCGTACACTCTCTTTTTGTTATTAAGAAAAGAGTACTAAAGGAAAATACCTGTGTCAAAATTAAAATCAAAAACAACACGAATTGGAGTTAATAAAAATTTTTGATTTTTACAGCCCCCCTTTAAGGGGCTGTAGCTCATTAGGCCAACACTTTTAGATATAGGTAAAGTGAGTCAGATAGATTGTTTGCAAGAAATATGTGGTAGAGCATTGTACACATGTTTTCCGGACACCTGTATATATACTGGGTGTTTTTCAAAAGTGGCTCACCCCAACAACTTTTTTTATTTTTTGAGATAAAATAAAAAAATTTGGTATGTTAGTATATGTCATAAATCCAAATGGATTGTCGTATTCAGTTGTTTTCGGTCACTTCCGGTTTCAAACTGTCTGCAACTTTTGATTTTTAAATTAGACCCCCAGTATTTTGTTGCTTTATGTCATAAAAAATTTCGTTCTGAATACAAAGACACCTCATAAGTCAACTTTTGACATTTTTCCTTTAAAAATAACATTTTAAATTTCAATCCAGAGTGTCATGACTATGTTAAAACCATTATTTTTTAATCAAGGAGTCATTGAAAATTAGATTTGATCATCTAATGTTTTTGTCTCTTTTCCTGGCAGGTTAAAAGATCGCCAAATCATATTTTTAATCATAACCAGCGGCAGTTTGTGCATAAGAGCTGTGGAGCTGCAGAACACATTGAATTTATTTAAAATAAAAAAATTAATAATAGATCTCCAAAATTGTAACAAAATGCGTTCTTGTTCTAGTCAATTGCGTGGCCATGTGCCAAGCTGGTCCTGTTACAGCGGGTTATCAACTTTACATCTCGCTCTCAAAAGCATAACGAACAAGTTGCTAAAAATCGGTATATTTTATGGATAATTATAGACTGCATAAAATTTTGTGGTGCTTTTGAGCTTGCCCTCCACGAATATGATGAACAGTTTTCTAATATAAAACAACAGCATGTAGATTTAATTTACAGAAAGTAAATTTTCGGTGACTATTAATGAATAACTACTGTGACTTGTGACTTTATTGGACTAAATTGTCAATTTGTGGACTATTCAAGTAATTGTTCGTACTCGCAAATCATTGAAGGATTTGTAACAATTGGACCTCAAAGTTTTTGGAGACTATGGTAAGACTTAATTTTCAATTATTATTTATTTATATATTATTTTATTATTATTATTATTATTATTGTTATTATTATTATTATTATTATTATTATTATTATTATGAGCAAGGGCAATCATAAGAACGAGCACAGTGGGATATGATGGAGGCCATTGCTCTCCGTTAGCTCATGTAAAGAAATGAAACAATCCTAGAGCTAAAATAATAATTAGAAATCTGTTTTACTTTTTAATATAGGTATATTTAATATGTAGGTATCTACACAATATGTTCGTGTATTTGTATTATACTCCTGTTTATGTTGTCAGTTTATGTTTGTTTTTTTTTTTTAGCAAAATTTGTGTTTTTACACACAAATTTCGAAAATTTTTCCAACCCGCCCATGTGCCGCCACTGATACTAACTAAACTGTTTCAAATGGAACACGGGGCGCTCATTAGCATATTCGGAAAAAATATTTTTTTATGAATAATTTGGTACCATACACATGGTGTTTCCAGTTAAATTGTCGTTATAAACTGCCTGTTATAATTTCATATTATTACAACATTGGAATTTGGGGTCGAGGAGTCGTGGGCCAAAGGACTCCAGGGGGCAAGCTGAGGAAGTGGAACAACATAAGCTTTTTATGAAGCTTTCCCCAAGACTGTCATGCACGGTGAAGAGCCGCATCCTGCACGAGGCGACCCTGCTGATAACTAAACATGACGGATCTAGACGAGGAGGTCCAAACAAATTCCCCCAATCTACAGTGTCACGTGACCCGTGCCTAGGGCTGATTGGCACCAGGGTGATGGTGTCATGAACGGAACCTCTGGACTACCGGGCAACCCTCCAGAGTAACCCGCCTTGCACCACACAGGGGGTTCTGATGGTGTGGATAGTATTTCGCCCATTCTCGTGGAAACAACATGAAGAACATAAATATATATAAAACCAAAACCAATGAAGCTCGAGTAGTTCCGGCTACAGACTCGTGCCGCCCACTAGGAAAGCAACTAGGGGTTGATGGGACTTAGGTTCCTTCAGGTCAACCTCCAACACAGTAAGTCAGCCACGGCGGGACTACTGATGGCTCTGAGGAACACGGATGTGGCCCTCATCCAGGAACTGTACTCCTATAAAGGAGAGATCAAGGGACTCGGCGGAGCTGCTGGAAAGCACATCTACAGTAGATCCAGCGAGAACCCGAGGGCCTGCATTTTTGTCAGGGAAGGGATAGAGTTTCTGCCTTTAATGAATTTCTGTTCCAGCGACCTGTCAACGATCAAAATCCAATGTGGAGGAACGGATGGGCCGAGGGACATTACTGTCGGATCAGCCTATCTGGCAGGGGACAGCACGGACCCTCCTACACCCAAGGAATTGGAGCAGCTTATGTGGGTAGCAGAGCAGGTGGATGGCAGACCATCATCAGCATGGATACAAACGCGCACCACAAGTTGTGGGGAAGCTCGGACACAAACTCTAGGGGTGAGTCACTTTTACAATTCTTTATGAAATTTAATTTAGACATATTGAATAGAGGTAATAAACCGACCTTGTCACAACACGGCGTGAGGAAGTTTTAGATCTAACAGTTTCCACCCAGTTTCTGGGTGACTTTGTTAAGAACTGGGATGTGTCTGGGGAAGTGAGTAGCTCAGACCACAGATACATCCGGTTTGAAATCGCCAAAGTCGAAAGACAAACGGTATGGTACCGGGACCCACGCAAGGCAGACTGGGAAGCTACAGGGCAGACCTAGCAGTGAAACTGCGAAGGGTTAAGAGTACCATAGACAATTCAATAGACCTCGAGGTTGAGGCAGCCCAAGTACGAGACGCAATCACCTCGGCCTATAACGTCAACTGCCCCCTGAAAATGAGGGCGTCCACCAGGAACGACCCGGGATGGAACGAGGACCTCGGGCAAAGGGGGATGCAGGTTCGTAAGCTGTTTAACGCGGTCAAAAGGTCGGGAGCATGGGATGAATATAGACAGGCCCTAACGACCTATAACAAAAGACTGAGGGAAGCCAAGGAGTCGTGGAAGAGGCACTGTGAGGAAGTGGAGAACACATCCGAGAGTGCTCGACTACACAAGATCCTGTCCAAGGGCACTCAGATCAACATAGGCTCCCTTAGAACATCCACGGGAGGCTTTACAAGCTCGGGGGAGGAAACTATGAAAATTTTATTCCAGGCGCACTTCCCCGGCTGTAACATAAGAAACCAATCACCTCCGGACTGGGAACACTCAGAAATAGAGGCGCCTTATAGGCGGGCATCTAGATTAGACTGGACAGTCGCTAAAGAGGTGGAGCAAAATCAGATGGGCCATTAACAGCTTTATGCCAGACAAATCCCCGGGATTGGATGGAATGATGCCCATCATGCTTCAAAGATATACTGGCGCCGGCGCTTACCGTCATCATGTTTTTATTTATTTAATTAAACAACCCAAATAGGCACGAGCCCAGTTACATGGATTTATATAAGAACTAATAAACTAAGAGAAATTAAAAACTATAGATTAAAACTAAAAAAATTTACAAAGATGTGGTGTCCCCCGAAGTAGGGATTCCCTAGAGGCTACGGAAAAGGACCCAACATTAGCATGACTAAATATGTCAGTACCGGAAGAATTATATTCTGCACACATAGAATACGAGAGTGATTTCAAAAGCAGATTAGTTCTGGAAATCGGAAGTAAAAAAGTATGAGTAGAAGGAGTCTGACAGCTGTGGAGAGGAGAGCGAAAAGGCAGCTGGGAGAGAAGTTCAGATGCATCAATAATTCCGTGAATAAGCTTAAATAAAAAACTAACCTGAAAGATTTCTCCTGTCAGCAAGTGACATAAAACCAAATCTAGTGAGTAACAAATTATAAGATATGCCTCTTTGAGGATAAACTTTGTCAACAATAAAGACAAATAATTTAGAAACCTACACTGGACAGATTCTAGAAGCGTAATGTGGCAGGAGTAGAACGGCATCCAGCACAAGCTGGCATATTCAACATGAGAATGACAAAAGCATTATATAGACAGATAAGATTTTCAGTAGATGAAAAATTCCCAGCGCTTCTAACAATAAATCCTAGGCTTTTGATATAAGTTCTAAGGATACTGTTTAGATGTAAATTAAACTTCAAGTGTGAATCTATGATCAAACCCCAGTCAGTAATATTAGACACATGTATAAGATTTTCACCATTCACCTTATAAGTGAAAACCTGCAAGTGATGTTTATTGGAAGAAGACAAAACACTACATTTAGAAAGATTTAGAGGTAACTTATTTATGTCACACCATTCCGAAATCCTAACAAATTTGTGCTGTATGGCCTGACAGTTGACAAGAGAAGTGATATTTAGAATTTTTTTTTAGGTCATCAGCATACAATAAATGAGGAACAGAAAACACAGAATCCAAATCATTAATAAAAACGTGGAAGAGAAGGGGACCAAGTACAGATCCTTGTGGGACACCAGAAGAAGCATAAAACAGGCCAGAAGAACAACCAGCATACCAGACAATTATTATGAGGGGCAGCCTGGCCCTGGGGCACATTCCGAGGGCATGGAGACTGGTCAGGGTTGTATTCATGCCTTAATTTGGGTGTCCAATAGACCAGGCAAAGTCTCTGAGGCGAATAAGTCTCATGTCCTTCTTGCTAAAAACAATGGAAAAACTGCTCGACCGGCACATTAGGGGCAGTGTACTAGAAGCATATCCCCTAGACTGCGGACAATATACATACAGAGCAGGAGTCTCAATAGAAACAGCACTGCACCAACTGGTGCTGAAACTGGAGAATTCGCTGGAGAACAGGGAGGTGGCGCTGGGGGCCTTCCTAGACATAGAGGGGGCCTTCAGCAACACCTCATTAGAATCGGCGGGTGTCCGCAGGGGAGCGTTCTGTCTCCCTTGCTCTGGTGCCTAGTAGTGGACGGCATGCTAGGGAGGCTCTCGGGAGGGGGGTGTGAGGTACAGGGCTATGTGGACGACATTGTCATCATAGTCCGAGGAAAGGCTACACAGTCAGTGTGGGACTGCATGCAGACAGCACTGAAAGTGGTGGAAAGGTGAACAGTTGGTCAAGGGCTCGGAGTGAGCCCTGAGAAAGCAACCGTCATACCGTTTACGAGGAGGAGAGCCACAGAACTCTCACTCTATATGGTAGGAACATTCCAATGGCCAGGGAGGTAAAATATCTTGGGGTTGTATTGGACTCTAAGCTAACCTAGAATGGTCACGTTGAAAAAATACTGCGTAAGGCAGTCATGACCTTAGCCGTCACTAGGCGACTATATGGAAAATGTGGGGGACTAAGACCTAGTATGGCCCACTGGCTATACACAAGGGTGGTCAGACCATCGTTAACATACGCGGCATTGGTCTGGTGGCCTAAGATAACACAATCCAGTGCCAAACATAAACTAGGCAAGATCCAAAGGATGGCTTGCCTAGGCATCACAGGGGCCATGTCTTCAACCCCAACAGCCACCATGGAGGTGTTGCTGGATCTGCCCCCCTCCCCCCTACACTTAGTTATTATGAGGGAGGCTAGGCCAGGACTATAGACTACCCTGCAATGGTAGACTGAAGATCAGCCCAGGCTTCAGGGGCCACTGCAAAATTCAGGAGATCGTTAAGGAACCCATGCTTGAAATGAGGTCAGACTTCGCGAGCCTGCAGGGAAAAACAGCTTTACAGTGGAAATCCCCGACCACGAGGCATAGCGGGAGGAGACGCCGGGCATACCACAGGACACGCTCGTCTGGTTCACGGACGGATCCGGTAAGTCTGTGACTGAGGGTAAGTCACAGTATTTCCGTCGGAGCCCATCCAACAGTCTTTCAGGCTGAAATGTACGCCATCCTGCACTGTGCGCGGGAGAACAAGAGGAGGGGCTACACCAACAAGCGGAGCCTCATAGCCACAGACAGCCAGGCAGCCCTTAAGGTCCTAGGTAGCCCACTGGTAAATTCCTGGCTGGTGAGTGAGTGCCTAGACGAGACACTCGGCTGGGAAGAATGAGGTCACCCTCATCTGGGTGTCGGGTCACTCGGGGGTCAAAGGCAATGAAGACGCTGACAGTCTCGCGAAGAGAGGGTCAGCAGAACCATTTATGGGACCAGAACCGGCTCTGGGCGTGACAAAGAGCACTGCCAGGGGAGCCATTAAGTCCTGGGTCCGAAACCAACACAAGGTGTACTGGGCAGACTGTCCAGGGATCAGACATAGGAAGTCAATAATTGACGAACCCACTTCAAAGAGTTAGCAGAGGACAGCTCAGAAATATAACAGGTCTCTTGACGGAACACGTGGCCGTCAAGAAACACCTGCATAAAATGGGGCGGTTTGAGGGGGACCTCGCATGCAGACTCTGCAGCGAGGGGGAGGAATCAGCCCAGCACATCTTGAGATATGGTCTTCAAATTTGGTATATAGTTAGCACCTGACAAACTAACGGTTCAGATTGTTTTCAGGTAAAATCGCTCCAGAGGATAGGGGATGAATGGGGGGTGATTTGGTGAAAATTGATATATGTTCGTTAAAACTCGAGTAATATAACATTTTAAGGTTTGTTTATTGGAAAACTTTCAATTTCATCAAACATCTAGTATTTTGTGCTGAAATTAAATTAGGGGTTGAATGTATAGGGGTAGAATATCGGTGATAGAAATTTCGAATTTTTTTTTGCTAAAACTGCATAAAAACCCCCAAAACAAATAGCAAAATTGATTCTGGAGCAAAAATTATTTGTCTGTCGGTCTGTACGTCTGTCTGTTATTACGCCTAATAACTTTCGAACGAAATGAGATATCATCTTCAAATTTGGTATACAATTAGCATCCGACAAAGCAACACTTCAAATTGTTTTTGGGCAAGATCGCTTCAGGGGTAGGGGATAAATGAGGGTAACAATTGTCATTTTTATTTTAAAACTCGCATCATGAAATGTTTCAGAAGTTTATGGGTACAGGAATACGAATATTTTATTTGGTTACATCATGGACCCTAAATTTGTTTCATGAAATGTCTTTCTGGGGAGAGTAGATTATCACAGCTATGTAGAAGTCATGATTTAATTTGCAGCACTATTTTTTTTTTAAGCGAAAAGGTCAAAAGTTGATTTATGAGGTATCTTTGTATTCAGAATGTCATTTTTTATCGAATAAACCAAAAAAAATACCACAGAACCAATTTAAAAATCAAAAGTTGCAGACATTTACGGTGAAACTGGATTTGACCGAAAACAACTGAATACACCAATCAACCTGGATTTATGTCATATACTAGCATACCAAATGTTCTTTTTTTACCTCAAAAAATTAAAAAGTTATTGGGGTGAGGCACTTTTGAAAAACACCCCATATATATATATATATATATATATATATATATATATATATATATATATATATATATATATATATATATATATATATATATATATACATGCTAAAAAACTGACTCCAACTCTGGGTTCTAGGGCCTATAGTTTGGGCTCATTTGAAGACCTTTCTTAAAAGTCTGAAAGTCATATAACCTTCCTCTTAGCAAATTTCTATGAAAATTTACTAAAAATGAAAACTATTTCAAAACAAGGAAAAGTAATGCACAAAGGAGATGCAATAATATGTGGATTCAAGAAAGACTCTAACCACTGAAAAACAATGGGTTTTATATACCATTGTTATTAGTTGTGTACATATTTCCAAAATGTGCACAGAGTAGGGAACACAGTGTGCAGCAAAAGAAACAAAGGTTGATTTTGAATTGAGGGTGTCAAACGGCGCATCCTAAACTGCGCAGCCAAGATATGAAACAGAAACGTTAATACCGTATACAGTGTTGTCGGGTTGTAGTTCTTTCATTTAATAAGATCTAATAAATATTTTATACTTTTTAATATATTTTTGCCTGTATCAAATAAATCTAAAAATAGGTCCAACAGCATCTACAAAAAATGTAAAAAAACACAATATTGTTACATTTAAGTGTTTACTGGTTAAATTTGCAGACAACCAGCCGAACGCTTTTTAGTGAATTTTCTTCGAAAAAATCCACTATTGGGGTGATCCCGACTTTTGAGTTTTATAAAAAAAATATTAAATGAGCGCGAACTAGGACCCCTAGAACCCACATCCGGGGTCAGTTTCAATTTTTATAAGCTATATATATATATATATATATATATATATATATATATATATATATATATATATATATATATATATATATATATATATATATATATATATATATATATATATATATATATATATATATATATATATATATATATATATATATATATATATATATATATATATATATATATATATATATATATATATATATATATATATATATATCTATGTATATATATATATATATATATATATATATATATATATATATATATATATCACAGCGATAAGACAAAAAATAATACGCCGATTTCAATAAAGTTTGGCACGTGCCTTGCCTTTTGTAAGTGACTTGGATAAGTTCGTTAGCCAGGAAAATCGGAACTGGTATTCCGGGAAAATTTTGTTTTCTATCGAAAAAAAAATTCTCAAAAAATAAAACAGTTGTAGCAACCAAATTTGGTAGGTAGGTTTGTGAGATAAGAAGTAGACTATAAACTAACATTTTTATTTCTATGTTACAAGCTAAAAGTTCAAAAAAAATATTTTGTGCCAGATTATTTCTATCAAAATTCACGAACCTTGGTGGTTTAGGGGTAAGAACGTGTGCCTCTGAACCGAAAGGTACTGGGTTCGATCCCAGGGTACTCCTTTCACTTTTTCAGTACAAACTGTAAAACTAACATCAACCGAGGTTCTGGCATTGTATTTGAGCAAGTTGAATGTCTGCACGTTCCGCCCTTCGGAGGGGGCGTAAAGCCGTCGGTCCCGTGTCCACTATTCTTACCGTTTGTTCGCTGGTCTTTGCCGAGTTATTTACATTTAAAGTTTTCACACATTACATACCTTTTTAAACAATTTCTCAGTGCGGTCCTGTTCCGTGGCACCTCCTTCCCCTCCTAAACATTACATTCGACATAAGGTTCACATTGACTTTGGGAATCCCGAGAATATCCTAGACACATGAAATATTGGCTTCTACTGCCAATTTATCACTTCGCTTTCAGTTTACTACACCGCTAGTAAGTGTACTCGTTTAGACGGTTTCCTGTATATTCAAGTGTTCACAGACATTATTTCTGAAATTAAGCATTGTTTACCTTGTTCTGTTAATGACCATTTGTGTTGTAGTGGTTTAGGCATGCATGTATCGCTAGTTTCTTCTGGACGTTTTTTTGTAACATCTTTTCGGAAACATGCTTAGACCTCCTTCCCTGGATGCACAAACGACAAGAAAATTTTCTTGTTCATACCCCACAAGGAAGAGACGGGACCAGGAGTAAATAGGGTTGCCGGGCGGGGTAGGTAGTAAAAACGTAATATGAGCAGAAAATGCTAAGAAAACGGCTTAAAGCGGCCTTTTTCACATATAAAAGCCATATCCCCTTTAACCCTGCCTCCCCGCACAGCACCCCTATTCGCCCCAGCACCTGTTACTTTTTTGAGGGCTGCTCTCAGGGAATTTGACTTGTGGTTTACGCAACGAGGGTAGGTTGTATGCATGCGAGAGGGGAAGAAGAATCCCCCAGCGAAGCAGACCCTTCATTGCAAAAACAATGTAGAAAACAAATAACATTGGCACGGACCAGGAACCAGCGACACATGTACGCTTAAACCACTACAAAACTGATGTTCATTAAGAGAACAAGGTAAGCTAGGCACAATTTAAGAAATAACGTGGGTGAACACAGATATATATATATATATATATATATATATATATATATATATATATATATATATATATATATATATATATATATATATATATATATATATATATATAAGAAACCATCTAAACGGGTACCCGTACTAGCGGTCTACTAAAAGCGAAGTGATAACTTGGCAGTAGAAGGCAATTGTCCATGTGTCCAGAATATTCCAGGGATTCCCAAGGCCAAAGAGAATTGTATGTCAAATGTAATGTTTAGGAGGGGAAGGGGTGTCACCGAACAGAACCGTACTGAGAAATTGTTTAAAAAGTATGTAAGCTGTTAAAATCTTTACATGTAAATAACTCGGCAAAGGCAAGAGAACAATAGGTGAGAATAGTGTCAGCGTACGTGCGAGATACCAAACTTTATGTATCAACAGCTGAGAAATTGTTTAAGGTATGTAATGTGTAAAAAACTTTACATGTAAATAACTCGGCAAACGCAAGAGAACAAAAGGTAAGAATAGTGTCAGCGTACGTGCGAGATACAAAACTTTATCTATCAGCTGCTGAGAAATTGTTTAAAATATGTAATGTGTTAAAAACCTGACATGTCAATAACTCGGTAAAGGCAAGCGAACAAAAGCTAACATTACTGTCAGCGTACATGCAAGATACCAAACTTTATGTATCAGCAGTCGTTTCATCTCAAACTGTCCAGGAGGTCATCAGCATGCAAATTAACGAATTTTTCTTGTGATTTGTGCATGGGGGGGGGGGGATTTCTAAGCATGTTACTGAAAAGTTTTTCCTAAAAGTCTTGACGCAGCAAGTGCGTTATGGTAGTGAATTTTGATAGAAATAATCTGGCACAAAATATATATTTTTTGAACTTTTTGCTTGTAACATAGAAATAAAAATGTTAGTTTATAGTCTACTCTTTATCTCACAAACCTACCTATCAAATTTGGTTACCACAGCTGTTTTATTTTTTGAGAACATTTTTTTCGATAGAAAACAAAATTTTCCCGGAATACCGGTTCCGATTTTCCTGGCTAACGAACTTATCCAAGTCACTTACAAAAGGAAAGCACATGCCAAACTTTATCGAAATCGGCATATTATTTTTTGACTTATCGCTGTGATACATATAAAAATTGAAACTGACCCCAGTTATGGGTCCTAGTTCACTCTCTTTTTTTTTAAATTCAAAAGTCGGAATCTCTCCAATAGTGGATTTTTTCGAAGAAAATTCACTAAAAAGCGTTCGGATGGTTCTCTACAAATTTAACAAATATACACTTAAATGTAACAATATTATGTTTCTTTTACATTATTTGTAGATGCTGTTGGACCTATTTTTAGATGTATTTGATACAGCCAAAAATATATTAAAAAGTATAAAATATTTATTACATCTTATTCAATGAAAAAAAGTACAACCCGACAACACTGTATACGGTATTAACGTTTCTGTTTCATATCTTGACTGCGCAGTTTAGGATGCGCCGTGTGACACCCTCAATTCAAAATCAACCGAAACAAAATAAGAAGTACTAAAGAGTATATATTAAAATGGTGTAATTTAGTAGCATATGATGTAACATGATAACTGACCAGAATCAGTTTGTCTATAGTCTCATATAATACTAAAATAAATTCAGATGAGTATCTTATGTTGCCCCATTTTCTGTCTATTTCCAACAGTATATAAGACTAAAACCATGTAACCGACTGAAAATTATTGTACTGCTAAATGACTCGCAGGCGGTTCTGTCCTGATTAAACTCACTTGGAGGGTTGCGTAACTCGGCTGAAACTCCACTGCAGAACCGCCTGGAAGTCATTCAGCAGTCCAATCAACACCGACCATGTAACTCTAAAATCATCAGGAACTTTAAAGTAATAATAAAAGGATACTGTAATGATGTACACCATGCTTCAGACGTATATATGCCTATGTTACGTCCAGTTTGGGTGCAGTTGTATGAAAACACTTTATCCCTACTAACACTCAATACCCATTCACAATTTATAGCAAAAACGATATCAGTTACCCTTGCCTGATGTGCTAGATATTCTCTTACAGGCATCATACGATTAAAATCCGAAGCCAAGGAGAATTCCGATACTGTACCATTTTCTTGACCGATAAATAATTGACGCGTTTCTACTGTGTAATATAATGATGTTGCTCCACTAGGCATATATTGACATACGCTTGGCCAATACTGTCCTGAATCTCGTTTCAGCCATACCCGAACAGTCCTGAAAATAATTTATAAATAAGGTAACATGTAAGGGCTATCTATACAAGAAACAATCTTACTTACTTATCATCGGATACACTTATGACACCTTCTTCTCCCGAGATTAACACAGCGGCGTTGATTTCATCGTTACAACCTTCTAATTTAGCCAATAATGCTGGTTTTTTTGTGGTACAAAACCTATCATTTGACTGCGTTGCAGGTTTTATCTCTGCTGCCATTTTATAACTACTTTGTAAAAAAACTTCAATTCTTTTTAATGGGATTCCGAATTATAAACTAAAATAATAATAATAAATTAAATTTTAAGACTTGACAGATTTTTGACAGAAATGGGAATACATCTATAGAGAAAGCACAATTTACAAATGTGTGTGTTCAGCAGGCGCCGTTATTTCATTTTTCGCGTTTACCAGTCCCACTGAGCTTCTGCTGGAACTCAACTGATGCCAATTTGTCAAAGCGGAATGACAGACAAATGTATTAAAATAGTGCTTGAAGTCAAGGCTGCGTTCATCAGTCTTCAACGCTGAAATGTATCGGTAGTCATCAGATAAAAGCTTATACTCAGTTTCTGGCGCCTGGTGAATTGACCCATTAAGATGCAGAAAGTTGTTGTTTTGTGTGTGTTTTTATTTCTTTAACCTTGGCCTATTTCCGCGACTCTGGCCAATCACCGACGCCAGGGAGCAGTTTCACCTCACTATCCTTGAAATTTTGCCGAAACCCTGCCTTTCTGTAAGGAGGATAGGGATCTTTAACGTGCCCAACATCGCATGGACACGGGACTGACGGCTTTACGCCCCCTCCGAAGAGCGGAACGTGCAGACATTCAACTTGCTCAAATGCAATGCCACAACCTCGATTGATGTTAATTGTACAGTATGTACTGAAAAAGTGGAAGGAGTACCCTGGGATCGAACCCAGTACCCTTCGGTTCAGAGGCACACGTTCTTACCACTTAACCACCGAGGATCTAGATACAGAAAGTATAAGGATAAACTTTAACATAGATTATGCATACCTCTACTTAGGATCAAGAACTCGGGCACAAAATATGATTTCATTTTTCACTAAGTGAAGATTCGAACCTATGAGGAGCACGGATAAGTACACTTGGAGAACCCAAATCACCACAACACGCTTTAAAGAACCTGACGATCGTTTCACTAAGCAACTTAATCTCATCACAGGATTAATAATTCTAAATATCTAACATCTACAACTCTGCTTTTATTCTTTTGTAGGTGGTCGGTACATAATGCTTGAGGGTGGTCTAATAACACAAAAATTAACATATTTCGTTTGATGTAAATACCTGAATTATTGTATTATCTATCGGACGTGCTTCTGCCGGTATTTCTTGTGAAGTGATCTATCAACAGACTTACCATAGGCGGAGGAGCCAAGTTCATACAATTTTTATTATTACTATATTTAGCAATATAAATACTTTCGAAATCGTTTAGCTGTCCCGGTTGTCTAACATTTTTAATCAATTTTAGATTCTCCTTATCTACGTGTTGATTATTATCCCAAATATGCCGGGCAACAGAAGATATATATATATATATATATATATATATATATATATATATATATATATATATATATACTATAGTACCGTATCGTAATTGTGCTAAATGTTCATTAAATCTAATTTCAATAGATTTTTTTTTGTTTGTCCGACGTATTTAAGATCGCAATCTTTACAACTTATTTCATCAATTCCTGACATTTTAGCGGTACTATTCTTGTCTTTTGGGTTACCTAAAAACACTTTAAAAACATGCTAGGTATCCTAAAGGACAAGGATAGTACCGCTAAAATGTCGGGAATTTATGAAATAAGTTTTATTTATTTATTTATTTATTATTTATTTATTTGTTGTTGTAAAGATTGTGATCTTAAATACGTCAGATAAGCAAAAAGACCTATTGAAATTAGATTTAATGAACATTTAGCACAATTAAGACACGGTACTATAGATAGATCTTTATCCATTGCCCGGCATATTTGGGATAATAATCACCACGTAGATATAAGAAGAATCTAAAATTGGTTTAAATGTTTACAACCAGGACAGCTAAACGCTTTCTAATATATATATATATATATATATATATATATATATATATATATATATATATATATATATATATATATATATATATATATATATATAGTGCTAAATATAGTAATAATAAAAAGTGTATCAGCGTGGCTTCCCCGCCTATGGTTAATCTGTTGACAGAATACTTCACAAGAAAGACCGGCAGAAGCACGTCCGATAGATAATTCAGATGTTTGCGCCAAACGAAATGTGTTAATTTTTGTGTTGTTAGAGCACCCTCAATCGGGATGGGCCGACTACCTGTACAATAATATAAGCAGAGTTGTATATGTAAAATATTTAGAATTATTCATCCTCTGGTGACGCTAACTTGGTTAGTGAAACGATCGTCAGGTTCTTGTGGTGATTTGGGTACTAATCCAGTTTTATTAAAGAATTAAAGTTTTACTATTTACAATGATGTGGAAGCCTTAAGGGTAGCAATTATACATCCTCTTATGGAAGCGTTTCTCAATTTTTCCATTTTTATTTATTAATTAAGGTGTAAGAAATCTCAAATAAACTGTGAAATTAATAACTTGTTATTATTAGAATAAAAGTTAGGTTAAAAGAATTATGCAATGTCAAAATATATTAATTATATGACTGTCATCATATGATAGCAATGGAATTATGAATGCTGCTGCTGTCGCCTCTGTTGTCTTATTGTGTAAGCTTTAAGAACCGTTTTATTTTTCTACTATTACGGTCGTCCAACGGACCCAACAGTTGAGTATGTTAAGTTGTTTAGTTCGCGATGCCTCTCAACTGTCGAAACTTTTAGGCGCAAAGATTATTTCCCTAAATGAAATATACCAATGACATATATAGATATATGGATAACCGGCTAGATGAAAGTGTTACCACTTTTCGCGATTGGTCCCAAGCCAGGTCACGCCATTGAAGTATCGTATGGGCTTGCTAAAGGTATGGGAACGACCAGGATTAGTAATGGAAAATCTAAAAAAAAAATTTTATATATGTGGCGGTGGTTCCGACCGCAGTGTTTTAGTCAACACTACCCTATGTTTCTCTTGACAGCTAAACGTTGCGTTACGTTATTCGACAGCAAGCTGTCAAGAACTACTATATAAGAGACACCAGGGATCTCTCTCGCTCTCTCCTCGCTACCAACCGACACAGTGAAGATACGTCTCTCCACGCTCGGTCAGTTATCTGTTATGTGCTGTTGTGATTGTTTTATAGTTAAATGTATCATATAGTTTATTCAGTTAGTGAAATAATAAAGTATATTAAATGTTTACGTATGGATTTAATATCAACAAGTGCAATTAACTTCCATATTGGTGACCCCGATAAGTACGGAAGGACCACCTGTCACTGCAAAAGCTAGAAGATTGCCCCCAGAAAAGCTAGCTCAAGCAAAGCTAGAATTCCAGCACATGATGGACTTGGGAATTTGTAGACCCTCCAAAAGTCCATGGTCAAGCCCCCTCCACATGGTGCAAAAAAAGGATGGCTCATGGAGACCATGTGGGGATTACCGAGCACTAAACGCTAAAACAATCCCAGACAAATATCCCATTCCAAATTTGCAGGATTTTAATGCCCAGTTAGAAGGCAAACGTATTTTTTCAAAATTAGATATCATTCGCGCTTTCCATCACATCCTAGTAGCACCTCAAGATATTCCCAAAACAGCAGTCATAACTCCATTTGGGTTATTCGAATTTGTTAAAACCCCATTTGGTCTTCGTAATTCAGCACAAACATTTCAAAGATATTTACATTCAATTTTAAGACATCTTGACTTTGCCTACTCCTATCTTGACGATATTCTCGTTGCATCAGCCTCTGAAAAAGAACATCAAGAGCATCTAGCAAAACTTTTTCAGACACTTCAAGACAACGGCATCGGCCGAAATTTCATTTTTAGGTTTTCGTCTAAATAAATCTGGATTATTTCCACTTCCTGAACGCATCAAAGCTATTACCGACCTACCTCTTCCCGATACCATTGAAAAACTCAGAAGATTTCTAGGTCTCATAAATTTCTACCGTCGTTCTCTTCCACGTGCTGCGGAAATTCAGCAACCACTATTCGACCTCTGCCAGAATCCCAAAAAACGCGACAAACGTAAAATCGAGTTGACTCCTCAGACTCGAGAAGCATTCGAACGTTTGAAAGAGACACTAAAAAACGCTACACTAATAGCTCATCCGTCTTCTTCGCTACCACTGATTCTCCATGTCGATGCTTCTGATTATGCCGTAGGCGCTTCCCTCCAACAGCTACGTGATCAAACACTAGAACCCCTAGGTTTCTACTCTAAAAAGCTTACTTCAGCCCAAAAATCTTACAGCACCTACGATCGCGAACTTCTAGCTGCTTATCAGGCAGTTAAATACTTTAGATATACCCTAGAAGGTCGCCATTTCACCATTTATACGGACCACAAACCTTTGACATACGCTTTTGAACAACGCGTCGATAAAGCATCTCCAAGGCAACTACGACATTTAGACTTCCTAGGTCAATTTACCACAGACATTCGCTACATACCAGGTCCTACAAACATTCCCGCAGACTATTGTTCTCGCATTGAAACAATTTCACTTTCTTCCACTGTGTCACTCCAAGAAATTGCGCAAGCTCAGTCATCTTGTGAGGAACTCAAGCACCTTCTGCAGTCTAAATCTTCCTCATACAAATTTCAAAACATGCCTCTTGACAACGGAATGAATCTTATTTGCGATTCTTCTTCAAAGAAACTTCGCCCATTCATTCCGCTCAAATTTCGCCGAAAGATTTTCGATTCTACCCACAATTTATCTCACCCAGGCATATCAGCTTCAGTCGATCTGGTCCAGGATAGATTTTGTTGGCCCAAATTGAAACGCGATGTATCTCTTTGGTCTAAAACTTGCATTCCCTGCCAGAAAGTCAAGATATGGAGACACACTTCCAGTGCCATTGGACAATACACCCCAGCCATGAGAAGATTCTCGCATATAAATGTTGACATTGTGGGACTATTACCAGCATCACAAGGTCAACGCTATCTGTTAACAATAATAGACAGATTTTCTCGATGGCCCGAAGCAATTCCATTGTCAGATATTACAGCAGAAACAGTAGCGAACACTATTTTATCATGCTGGATCTCTCGTTTCGGTGTTCCGCAATACATCACCACAGACAGAGGTAAACAATTCGATTGCCACCTTTTCACACACCTCACTAAAACACTAGGTGCAGACCACATCAAGACCACAGCTTACCACCCAGCAGCAAATGGTGTAATCGAGAGATGGCATAGAGTTCTGAAACAGGCCTTGAAAGCCCATATGGACGGAAACTGGGTCGCTAAATTGCCAATTGTGTTACTAGGACTCAGATCGTACATAATTCCAGAATATCGCTCAACACCCGCTGAAATAGTCTACGGAGAATCAATCAAACTTCCCACCGACTTTTTCAACAGCACACAAGCTCATGATGTTCCACCACTTATATCTCAGCTGAAAGATGACATAAGGAAACTTCGACCAGTACCTTTTAAACATCATACTGCAAAAAAGGTATTTGTCCATCCTAAGCTTATGGAAGCTCCTTTTGTTTTTGTTCGCATTGATATTCCGCGAAAAACCCTCCAACCAGTTTATGACGGCCCCTTTGAAGTGTTATCCCGAACTGACAAAGTCTTCAAAATCAAGAAATCACACGGAGAAGAGACAATTTCTGTTGACCGTCTTAAACCCGCATTCATTCTTTGTGATAACGAACAGACAACTTTCCAGCCTCAGAGACATCCTAGTGAAACTGAAAGTGACAGTGAAAGTCCAACACCTAGTGAAACTGAAAGTGACAGTGAAGTTCCCGTTCCCGTTCAAACTACACGCCATGGACGTAGAGTTCGATTTCCACGAAGATACTTGAACTAATAGCGTTGCCACTGAGAGGGGAGTATGTGGCGGTGGTTCCGACCGCAGTGTTTTAGTCAACACTACCCTATGTTTCTCTTGACAGCTAAACGTTGCGTTACGTTATTCGACAGCAAGCTGTCAAGAACTACTATATAAGAGACACCAGGGATCTCTCTCGCTCTCTCCTCGCTACCAACCGACACAGTGAAGATACGTCTCTCCACGCTCGGTCAGTTATCTGTTATGTGCTGTTGTGATTGTTTTATAGTTAAATGTATCATATAGTTTATTCAGTTAGTGAAATAATAAAGTATATTAAATGTTTACGTATGGATTTAATATCAACAAGTGCAATTAACTTCCATAATATATTATTGAGCGAATCACTAATGATTAGAACTTTCTGTTCATATCAGCCAATGAGGAATTTGCACTTTTTTTTATTCTCCTCTTATTCGATTCCCCACATTGTATAAAATCAATTGCCATATAAAATTTAAATTTTTAACTAATAGTTTTCCTGTAAAAAAATATAGAAAATCAAAATAATTGTCTCTGCGCCAAAACGCAGCCGTAATCAAAGACGGCCTACTGTGACGTCACGATCCGGTATCGGCCAAACGAGTCTCGCTTACTCACACAGAGATCCTCATCTCACCATTAGTGTTTATGGGACTTACTTGTGCCGGATAGTTATTGTTATCAATTTATATTATTGTAATTATCTATATACTCGTATTAATTATTTTAAAAACTGTACAGTCTTATAGTATGGCTACAGAAGTTGGATGTGTCCAAGGACAATCTGATAATTTACCAAAAATGTATGTACTAGCAATGTTTGCGTTTTTAGAAAACAACCCGCATTTCATGGATGCTGAGCTAAAAGCAATGAAAGCTGGGAGGTATGTGTCTGATATAAACCTCATTTTATCCTCTAAATATCTTTGTTGGATTTTATGTAGTAATTTCTTATGAAATATATTGTAAATAAAAGAATAGCCTCAAAACGTTCACCATTCAAATAATATACAAGAAAAATATACACCATTTTTTTTTGATTTTCTCATCCTTAGGTACATTAAAGAATAATTTGTTGGGGTTGTTGTGGGAGTACATTTGGGCACTATCCAGCACTTATAATATTTATGTCCAGGCACTGTTATGTCTTTTGCATTCTCGTATTGTGATTCCGAATCTGCTGAAGCCATCACACAGTCACGCACTAAACTAGATTAAACACGACTTACTACCTTTGAACCTATATTATACACCAAACACCAAAATTTCTTAAAATTATGATAAAACTGCTCAGAATTCGATGCAAACACAAACGAAAACAAGACAACGTTAAATGGTGATGCCCGCGTAAAACAGAGATGTACCGGATCGTGACGTCACAAACCTCTTTACCAATCAGATGACGTTTTTGCCCACCCTGTCTTTTTGAATTATATTCAATATTTCAATAATTAATTACTAATTAGTGGTTCCCTTTGAGGGGGTTTACTTGTAGATATATATTTTTAGAGTATTTTGCTGTACATTAAATACGTTTTTCATCAAAAGTAAATTATATGCAACTTCCTCATTGAAGAATTTTTTCGGATTTCTTCAAGGACACAATAGGAAACATATCCAAATGGAAAATATATCTCTTCGAATCACGTTTCCACTGATCTACTTACCTTGTTATAATAATCATTTATTAGGAACTCTTAAATAAATAAATAGAAAATACATCTTACAGTAAACTTTTTGAAAAAATTTACTTTCTTTCTGATAAAAAAGTTCCACATGAAACCATTATTTTATAGACATAGAAAGTTAGGTCACGATTCAGTATTTTTTTACTACTATAAAATCAAAGATGGGCATTTTCACGAGCAAATATACACGCAGTAGGGTGTTTTACTGCATTTTCGTAGAAAAAAATCAGTAATTAAATGGCGACTTTTAAAAAAATTCCTGAAATGATCCCTAGAACACATATCCGGGGTCAGTTTCAATTTTTATATGTTTACACACACACGCACACACACACACACGCACCATACTTTTTACTTTCCAACACTCGCAACACATATTTTTAAATTGTTTAAAGTCCATATCTGTCGTTACATGGTCGCCGTAGATGTGTTTTAAATTTAAATTGGTTTCGTCTTGTTTGAAGAGAATCAAAACATTAGCGTTATCACGTATTAGATGTTTTGGTATTCGAGTATATGTTTGACAGAGATAGAATGAATCAATATTCTTATGTCTTTCCATACTAAAGTATGCTCTCATTTTATCTTGTTTGTCACAAGCTACATCATCAAATATAAACACAGAGTTATCCAAGGCATCTGCTGGATCTAATATTTCATCGTTTTCACTACATGGATAGTAACCAACATATTTTGTTGCCTCCAACACTTTTTGCAACATCTTGTATTTGGTTTGGTATAAAGACTTTGAATAAACATACACGTTATCAAACTTTAAACCGTTCGGTTCAAACAATAACATATTGCATAACATTTATTTTACCACAACCGCTCGGGCCACATATGATACATCTAACTGTGTTTGGTAAGAGAGGGCCATGTCTTCGTTGTTGTTCTGATGATGTATCAACAACGTCGTCTATATTTGTAATAGGTAAGACAGAAGCGTGTTTGATGGTACACATCTTGACTTAAACTAAACTATATTTTCTGTAAGTATAAATATATAGACAGGTGCAAGTGAGTCGTATAGCCAGTATCAATGTTGGTGTCTCAGGGTGAAGGTCTTGTAAACACAGTTATTAACAATCTACCTGTTGAGTTACACATACCTGGTTATCAATTTTGTGGTCCGGGTACTAAATTTAAAGAACGTCTTGCTAGAGGTGATCAAGGTATCAATCCTTTAGATCGTGCTTGTCGAGACCACGACATCGCTTACTCTCAATCAAAAGAGTTAAATGATAGACATCGAGCCGACGAAGTGTTGGAGAACCGAGCTTGGGTGAGAGTCAAGTCAAAGGACGCAAGTTTTGGTGAAAAGTTAGCCGCTTGGAGTGTTACAAACACCATGAAAATTAAAAGAAAGCTTGGTATGGGTCTTGATGTAATCAACTCAAAACGGAAGAAGAAAGTTCCCTTTAAAAGCATTCTTAGTCTAATTGGAGAAGTTATAAAAGACAGAAACCTTATTCCATCAGAGAATGCTGTGTTTGATATCGCTCATGCAATTGTTAAACAGATTGGTGGGCGAAAGAATGTGTTGAAACCTCGAGTTATCCCAATACCTAAAAGCGGAGGCTTCCTCCCACTGTTACCTCTTTTATTTGGTGGTCTATCAGCTCTTGGTGCTCTGGGAGGCGGTGCTGTTGGTATTGCTAAGGCAGTTAACGATGCTAAAGAGGCTAAGCATAAACTAGGGGAAGAAGAACGCCACAACAAAACAATGGAAGCTATCGCAATGGGTAAGAGAAGTAGCGGTTTGAAATTAAAAACGAAATGCAAGAGACTCGGCAAATGCTTGTATCTGAAGAAACAACGTGGCGGCAATGGGTTGTATCTGCAAAAGCCAAAAAACGAATAGGTCGTTTACCAGCAAGACCTCTAACAGATGAAGATCTTGTGAAATTTGCTGGTAAAATGAAAATTAGAGGTGTATACATGCGAGATACTCTACCTCGACATGGACCACGTAAAAATAAATCATTCATCACAAATTTACAAACCAACAAGGAGTCTGGAAGTCATTGGGTTGCAGTGACGAAACGTGGTAACACAGCCGAGTACTTTGACTCAAATGGAAACTTAAAGCCACCAGTCGAGTTGCAACGTTACCTTAAAGACTGTTCTATATTGTATAATCATGATGTGTATCAAACATATAATACTTATAATTGTGGTCACTTATGTTCAAAATTTTTAAATAAAAGACTCAAACAGTAACCTCTGTGTATCAGTCATGTCGCAAACCTTTGTGTTGAAAGACCGCAGCTCCCATCTGTCAACAGACTACGATCCACCAATTGAATTGGATTCAGACGGTAGTTATACTATTGCTTTGGTAGGCTTTCACACATACAACAACATACCTAACATATATAAAGGTAAAAATAATTTTTATGTAAAAGAAGGAGCTGCTTGGAGAACCATCACGATACCCACTGGTGCATATGAACTAACACATTTGGAAAACTTGCTTGAAAATGAACTTGTTGGTGCTACAGCAACACATGAACAAAAGCAACTAGCTTTGATTCTAAGACCTAATCCGAACACCATTAGATGTGAAATAAAGTGTTTCACAAGTATCAGTTTTGAAGCTGATGATTCGATTGGGCGAATGTTAGGATTTTCAAATCAAGTTCTTTAACCTGGAGTCTTTCATTAATCTGATTTACCTGTTAAAATAGTGGATGTTAAACAGATTCGCATAGAAACTAATATCGTGCCTGGTTCCTATTATAATGGAAAACCTTCACATACGTTATATGAGTTTGCACCGATGGTTGATCCAGGTTATGCAATCGACATCGAACCCAAGAATCTAATTTATTTACCAGTTAACAAACAAGATTTCAAATATAAGCATCGACATCGTAGATCAAGATTCAGTTCCTGTAAGCTTTCAAGGTGAAGAGGTGTCTGTTCGTCTGAACCTTAAAAAGGTTGCTTTAGTATGCTAGTGAATGCAAGTGAATCTACCGAAACAAGTTCAGCACAGTCAATCACTTCAAAGTGTACATTTCGTTTCGATAATATTGAGTTCCTTAAAAGTCTTGGTTATCGTGTCATCAAAACTCAAAATATTCAAAGACCCCGAGTTTGACGATTCCATTGATCGAAAAGACCTTCGATCTTACTATTCGTCAACTAAATGATTTAGTAACAGTGATGAAGTCGAAATAAACATCAATCAACAAGATGCATTTGTGTGCTTAGCAGAGTCTGCTCTAATAATCGAAGGTGCTCTGGAACCTCTAGCAGTACAAAATGCTGATGGTGAGTGTTATATGGCGAATAATGGAGGAGCGGCTCTGTTTGAATCAGTGACCTATGAATTCAATAACAAGGAAGTGGAGCGAGTATGAGACCCATACACCACAACAACCATAAAAGCTTGCTTTCGTTTAATAAGAATTAAGCCAAATCTCTTAGCAACGCTGGGTTGAATGTATCGTCAGATCATATCACCTTAAACGATAACAAGTTTCACTTGCTCCTGCCTCTTTGGTTTCTCTTCAGTTTCTTCCATCACTTTAAAGGAGTGCTCTGCGGTAAACATACTTTCCGATTTACAAGAGCTCGAAATGATGCCAACAGTTATTACAGTACTGGCACAGCAAGATCAAAAATTACCGTAACCAACATGTTTTTAAAAGCAAAACATGTATTTCCAAACGATAAAATGAAGTTGCAACTGATGGATAAAATTGCAAAAGACACATCTATATTTCTAGCATATCGCAAATGGGTCATATATGAGCACCAGCACTTAGAGATATTAATAAACATGTGTGGTCTGTTAAAACTACAACAAACTTAGAAAGACCTAGATATGTGATTATAGCATTTCAAACAGATCGATAAGACAACGTGAGCAAGAAAGGTAACTTTTTCGATATTATTGGTATGGTAGATCTGCGAGTGTTCCTAAATTCAGAATGCTACCCTTATGAATCTATGAATATGGATTTCGAAAAATCTAAATATGCTGAAGCTTACCAGATGTACACAGATTTTCAAAAAAGTTTTTGTTATAAAAACATGCCGGAACCTCTCTTAAATTATGATGAGTTTAAAGATCGAGCTCTATTTGTAATCGACTGTCAACACCAGAATGAGTCAATCACGTCGTCGACGGTGGACATCAAAGTGAAGTTTATGAGCAAAAACAAATTTCCCAATAGAACCAAAGCTTACTGTTTAGTTATTCATGATTGTGTATTTGAATATAAACCTCTAACTGGTATTGTAAGAGCTATTATGTAATATTTTAGTATGTAAGTCTTGTAAATTAATCCTAATAAATGAATTGTATTTGAGTCAGTTGTTTTATTTTCAACCTTCAACTGCTAGCATATTGCTTTCGTTAAATGACATCATCTGATTGAAATGGTAAACACATGACTCATTTCCTGTTACATGTTACAGATTGTAGTCGATGTCACTCTCAAAGTTGCAGCTGTTAGTTGTTGCTATGTCGCTATGTCTGGTATTCGCATATTCTTAGGATTTTTGTTTAAAGCTTAAGGTTGTTCTCTGTTTACAACTGTTACCATGTTGCAATATTCGACATATTTGGCATTTGCACATTTGTTTAAAGCTCTTACCCTCCACCTCTTGGTTGTTGCTATGTTGCCATATGTGGCGCTCAACATGTCTGGCATTCGCATATTCTTAGGATTTTTGTTTGTTGCTATGTTGCTATATGTGGTGCTCAACATGTCTGGAATTTGCACATTCTTAGGATTTTTGTTTAGAGCTCTTACCCTCCACCTCCCCGCCTCCTGGTTCTTGCTATGTTGCCGTGTCCGGCATTAGCATATTCAAATCTGCTTGTTGAGCCGAGTAAAATGATACCAAACACCTAAGATTTAGGCTAAAACTGTAAAAGTTGGGTTTGCGCATGCGCATATGCTAAATTTGAATTCTGCTTCCTAAACCGAGTAAAATGGTACCAAACATGTGGGGTCTAAGCCAAAAACTAAAAAGTTGAGTTTGCGCCTGCGCTAACCACCATATTTACTTACGTCAATTTGGCAAAAATCAAAATGGCGGAGCCTCTTATTTTAAAAACTTAACCTAACCACTTTTTATAATTTGAAATTTTTCGAATTTTCGCGCCAACAGCTGCCATCTTGGATTACGTCATCTCAGGTTAGAGATTACGTCATCCTCATAACATTCCACCTTCCACCTCCTGCCTCACACCTCCTTGCTAGCTTGGGAGGCCGGAGGCGGTCTCAGAAGGAACTATCTATACCTACTCATCTATATATTTATATAGTACAGGCAATAGAGGAGCCCGTTACTCTTGTCCATAATACACTAAACTACAGGAGTTTTTTTTTGATAGATAGGTTCAGCATTACGTACTGAATGTAAAAACACAAATTAGGAGGGCGGAAGTGAGAAAAACCGTTTCGGCCTATATCTCCATAACCGTGCTCTTTAGGCCAAAAATGGTAATGACCTTTATTGTAGATAACTGCATTTCTCATCTTTTTTGTTAAATAATTTTTTGTATCACTCACCGTTTACAACTTATACGACTATTAGCATTCATTTATTGACTTTTTTACCTATATCTCTGTTAATAAATGTTTAAAAAATAAAATGCTTATAACTTAACTTTTCAAGCGACAAATTTCCTACAATTTTTACTAAAAACTTTTTTCTAAAATCAATATTTTCAAAGTTATAACGCGTTAAATGTTGCACTTTTCAATCGACAAATTTTTCTGGATATATTTTAGCAAAATGAAGGACAATGACGGTTGAAGCTTAGATTCCAGGCTTTGGAAAACATTCTTCTTGAGACATTTTCTTTCCATAGCTTATATTAGTTTCAGGTTCTTTGCGTAAATGTTGCCAATTTTGACGTTTTAATTCGCGACTTTGACGTTTTGTGGAAAACCCCAATTTATTTTTCTTTAAATGCCTATAACTTTTGTTGTCTTTGAACCTACAGACCTAAATTTTTGTAGGTAATGTACCTATAATGACATAAAACCGTGTACCAAATTTAGTTCCCCTTACTTTGTTATTTCCGGAGATATGATTTTTTTTTCGAAAGAAAACACAAAATTTTCCGGGAAACCCTGGGCCGATTTTCTTGGATAACGAACTTATCCAAGCCACTTACAAGAGGAAGGTATTCACCAAATTTAATTAAAATCGGCCCATTAGTTTTTGAGTTATTGAGTTATATATATATATATATATATATATATATATATATATATATATATATATATATATATATATATATATATATATATATATATATACATATAAAAATTGAAACTGACCCCGGATATGTGTTCAAGGGGGCATAATTAGCGCCTATTTCATTTTTTTTTTCAAAATTCCAAAGTCAGGGTCTCATTAGTGAATTTTTTTAAAGAAAATGCACTAATAATAATTTTAGAAAAAAAAGTTTGAAGTAAAAGTTCTAGAAAATTTGTCGATTGAAAAGTTAAGTTATAAGCATTTGATTTTTTAAACAATTATTAACAAAGATATAGGTAAAAAAGTCAATAAATGAATGTTAATAGTCGTATAAGTTGTAAACGGTGAGTGATACAAAAAAAATATTTAACAAAAAAGATGAAAAATGCAATTATCTACAATAAAGGTAATTATCATTTTTGGTCTCAAGTGCACGGTTACAGAGATATAGGTCGAAACGGTTTTTCTCAAAATAGCGGCACTTCCGCCTTCCTAATTTGTAACGATTTTGTGTTTTTACATTTTGTATGTAATTCTGAACCTATCTACCAAAAAAAAAATAACTCCTGTAGTTTAATGCAGAAAAAAATTCTCTATTGCCTGTACTATATATACACACACACCAAAAAACAATAGTTTAGTTCAAGTCAAGATGTGTACCATCAAACACGCTTCTGGCTTACCCATTACAAATTTAGACGATGTTGTTACGGATACAGCAGAACAACAACTAAGGCATGGTCCTCTCTTCCCAAACACCGTTCGATGTATCATATATGGTCCTAGTGGATGTGGTAAAACAAATGTCAAGCTGAGTTTATTGTTTGAAGCGAACAGTTTAAAGTTTGATAACGTGTATGTGTATTCAAAGTCTCTGTATCAACCGAAATACAAGATGTTACAACGGGTGTTGGATGCTGCAAGGGGTGTTGGTTACTATCCACATAGTGAAAACGATGAAATATTAGATCCAGCAGAAGCCTTGGACAACTCTGTGTTTATATTTGATGATGTAGCTTGTGACAAACAAGATAAAATAAGAGCATACTTTAGTATGGGAAGACATAAGAATATTGATTCATTATATCTCTGTCAAACATATACTCGAATACCCAAACATCTGGTACGTGATAACGCTAACGTTTTGATTCTCTTCAAACAAGATGAAACCAATTTAAAACATGTGTACGACGATCATGTGACCGCTGATATGGACTTAAAACAATTTCAAAATATGTGCTCTCAATGCTGGAAAGACAATAAGTATGGTGTGGTCATGATTGTAAAATAAAATGATGTACACAAAGGCAGATATAGAAAAGCATTCGATAGCTATATATTAATCTAATTGGTTACAACCAACGGCTGTCTAACAGGACAGACAGCTGTCATACAACTGTCATACAGCTGTCTAACAGACAGCTTCCACGCAGCTGTCATACATCTGCCATACAGTTGTCTAACAGGACAGACAGCTGTCTAACATCTGTCATACAGCTGTCTAACATCTGTCATGCAGATGTCCTACAGCTGTAGTGTAGCTGTAGTACAGCTGTCTAACAGTTGTCGTGATAGATAACTAACAACAGATAAGAAGACATACAACAACTCGGAGTCAATATACCTTAAACCACCAAACAGTTTGTATCGCTCTAGTAAATGATTAGACCAACAGGTAACAACAAATAACTTTAACAAGATGGAGGTGATGGGTAAATAAGAGAGAAATTTTAAGAAAAAGATTTTACAACTTCCTGAAAAAATTCGAAAATGTAATGCTTAAGCTTGGCAGAGCTGAGAATGATGATCTGCAATGTTTATATAAACCAATTGTTGAGCCAATAAGTGAAATATCTAAAAACACATCAACACTTAAACTGCAGCAGCCAACAGTTGAACAAATCAAAGAAGAAGTTGATATACCAGAAAAGAAACATAAAGTCGAGTTCCTTGAAGACCATGAAGTTTTTGAAGGTGAACCAGAGGTGGAAGCAAGTACATATGAGGATATACCAACATTTCAGGAGCTTGAGGAACGTTTGCAAGCTATCACAGTTACACCAGGATATCAAGAATTTTTGGAGCAATATCCTGAATGAGTTCGATATTATGTAGACAAGTATTCTACGGAACCACCGAGACTTGCTACCACTGATCAATCATGTGGTGCTCGCTACGATAAAGATACTGGTAACTGGAGTCTTGGCAACAAACATTTGGACTTTACCGATGATGACATTCAGCTGGGTCAAAGGAGATATCCACAAACACAAGATCTGATAGAATTTATATTTATGAAAAGACCAAAGGTGTACACTTATGACGATCTTCAACACTATAGAGATATTCTAGAAGCAACTAGTGTTCATAAAATAGATACGATCCCAATGCACGAACAAAAGGTTGTACCTCGGAAGAGTATCTGATTATAATAAAACCAGTTATAAATCTACGAGGTCGAAGATCCTCAACTCCTCGCGGTTTTGGTTACGCCTACGACGACGACGCCACACATCTTAACAAAAAACAAAAGACTGAACCTAAAGCTCAGAGTGATAAGAGCAGAAGCAGTGGTAGCAGCAGCATCAGCACTAACAACTATATGATACCAAATAACAAACAAATAGCATATGTGTATTGGGATGACATAAACGAGTTGGTTGATATACTTAGACTTTTAGTGGCTTCTCAAGCTGCTGGTAATAACGCTCATAACAATGAAATTCAGTCAATCATTAAGAACTAAAGGAGGCTGGTGTTATCGCCTAGTAAACCTACATGTCATATATGCCTATCTATTGCTTGGTATAAAAATGTCTATCGATAAGTTCGGACGTTCCCAGTCCAATAAACGTGTAAAGTTTAAAATTATCGAAAGAGAGACTTTCTCAAGAACCGCATGTGATTTCGATGTGCAACGCCGTAGATTGTGTAACGTCGCCGACCCTATCGATTCAACAGATGGACTAACTAAAACATTTATTGATGCATGGGTGGACGACTAACAGAAACATAAAGCTGAGTGTCTGAAGAATAAAGATGTAGTGACAATAGCCTAGTGGCCATACTGCTTGAAGCTGTGCACAAGAGAGAGCTGGAAGATTTGAAAAACGAATTTGAAAATAAATTGAAAAATTTAACCAAGATTATAACTGCTCAATATATCGATCTGTCAAATAACTACAAGCTGAAGAAGAAGCTGGGTGAAATAGACAAAAATCTAAAAGATATGCACGACAAGTGGATACTTTTAAATCCAACATCGCCATGAAGCGTCACCGACGACGACAACAGGAACAACAACAACGTAACGATTAACCATCTGATACTGAGAAACAAATTATAAATGAATTCCAGCAACCAGCAAGAATCGTAGAACGTAGGTGTACCATACTTAAAGGTTGGAATGGCTTGTGGCAGATTGATTTGGCCAAGTTTAGACCTGTAAATCAAATAAAACTCTGTTAAAATTAATGTATATTTTTCCCATAATACAATTAAAAATTATGTCGTAAATCAATAATATCCTGAATAAACTTCTTCTGCGGTACATTTGCTATCTGTAGATTGTTTCTATGCGCCGTAAGGTATTTCACTTCGGTCTTTATTCTGTTAAAGAGATTTACTGCATTTGGATCATACAACATGTTTAGGGTCACTTGGGCATCGGGATGTTTATTTTTTAAGTTCTTGACAGCTCTTCGAAAACTTTTCTTTTGAGTTCTTACAGCATGATATCGATAGGTGGCGTCGTTCTCGTTTCTTGTAAGTAAACCAAAGAAACTTGTTTTTCCTGCGTTACTTGATTTTGGGGATATATCTTCAAGATGTTCTGTGACTTTAGCATTCGTTTCTCGCATACGCTGCACTTCATCATCTATCTCCATTTCACTATAATCTCCTCAAGGTTGTCCCTGTATTTTTGATTAAATTCGCTTACGAAAAAATCAAAAATAATTTGTTTGCATTTGCCATATAACTGATTGGATATCCAAGAAGCCAAATTTAATATCAAATCTTTGCACACATATGTACCAGATATCGAGTTGTTTTCACTCAGCGGTCCACCAAAGTCCACCAGATATGTGGCGGTTGTCGGCAATAAGTGTGCTCCTTCCGCTGGAACATGTTCCTTTAACTGACTGTTGTAATAAACAATCAACTCTTTAGTTTTCTTAGTTTCCAACCAATGTCTGACTCTTTTCTCACCACTCTTGCACAATTTTGTTGCATTAAAATAATCAGTATTCTTATCGATAATTACTTGAAAGTCTCCAAATAGACCATACCAGAAGTTGTGTTTAATTTGCTGATAACACACATCACTTAATGTAGCCATTTGAAACAGACTTGGATAGAGCAAACTGAAGCACCTCCTGTCTCTGTGACAACTCAATTGTGAATGAGCTTAAGAGTGTGTGTGAACAGCAATTTATACATGTTGACACCACCTCCGATTTTTTGTGTGTGTAAAACTGTATTTGTTTTCACATAAGACTTGACCAAAAAACCACATGTGTTTATATATATATATATATATATATATATATATATATATATATATATATATATATATATATATATATATATATATATATATATATATATATATATATATATATATATATATATATACATTGTAGTGGGCGGGGGAAATTGGCCAATAAAATTATTAATAATCAGGCAGAATTAACCCTTCAACTGGTACATTCTTGCCTTGGATGTTTTCTTTTTTTTTGTGTGAATTTAATTCTGCTCCATTTTTTTATTAATTATGTTCTATGGTCGGGAGGCCCTGGTATATAAATGAATGAAAACGCCCCAACAGGAGCGATCGAATTGTTTATAGTTACGTAAGCCGGCAGACGTGAGCTCTGAGAGTCAGAGATAAAGCGCCGAGATTTCCAGAGGCCCATGATAAATATGCTAGGCTACCTCGAGAATTCGACAGGGCACGGCAGGGTATTTTAATATGCAGAAATAATCCCGATGCAATTTCATTGTCTCGCATTATGAATTTTGTGTTAGTTGAGAACAAGGTAATGAAACAACCGCAGTCTGGATATTTCAATAAGAACACAGATCTGTTTAATATTTCACGTTACGAATGACATTCCCACACATAATATTTAAAAGGGGTCAAGTGAACTAAGACGCACTTATCGTAAAATCATATCACTTATAGCAAGATTGGTGCCTTATCTAGGCACTAGAAGATATAATACTGTCAACTGCGATGTCTGGTTGTGGGAATACGAGACAGACGTCTGGGAAATAACAAAGAATGGAATTCGATAGGAACACCTGCAGCCTGTGTGACTAAAAATAAAATAGGCCATCTGGTTTGTGTACTGATGTCTGGGGCAGTATCAATGCGAGTTATGAGTCATTGCAAATATGGTAGTATTCACTGCAGAGAGGCGACTGGTGAGATTCCGATAAAAAGGGGGGCACGTTTTCGCTATCTACATATTGACATGCAATGGTAATCGCTTCCACGATTATTATTAGCCATGAGATAATTATTTTTTTAATCATCTACGCTTCCTAGGCCGAAATTGCAACGAATCTAGTTCTTAAATAGGCAGGCTCTTAGACGTCATTTATCAGTCGATATTTTCGTTGTAAATAAATAAGAGGAACATAAGTATATTCATTGCGAATATTTTCCTGGCATGCTCACACGACCACAAGGCTTGCAATAATTAAATACAGACTGACTGTCGACTATGGGCTGACCTGCAACATCTTAGGCAGTTGTAAAATCTAATTTAAAAGGGAAAATAATTTTAACTTGGATTACGGTCGTATGACAAATAAGTTCATATATAAAATAAAAATGGTACGAGAAATATTTCTGGTACATTTATAATAACATAAGGGAATCTAATACTGTTTTAGTGTCATGCACAATGAGGACATTATTCTGTGTTTGATTTATTAATATTGTGTACGTAGCATATTATTATTGTTGTATAATTTACATAGATTTAAGGTGTCATTGCATAAATATAAATGCCGGCAACAAGCGAAAAAGCAACAAGTAAGGGTGCACAGGTGAACTCGCAGAATGGACCTTACAAGTTGAGTAATGAATGTTTACAATTATAATTTAAATAAATTAAAAAAATAAGCTCTGAAAACAGTATGTACAGGAGATTTTCTATGTGGAACGTGTACACAGGATAGAGGGGAGTCACGTTACAAATCACGAGCGGGGCGCAATAAGGTCGATTATGGTACGGACGATGATATGCTGTCGACTTTAACAACAGTGCCTGCATTAGAGTTCACACACGGAGAGGGGGCTGAAACCGATATAAAAGCGTGAACGATCGCAGACAAAATTAGACTTCCTTTGGTCTTCAAAGAGTCTCATTCTTCGGTAGCACACCTTGACTAGAAGAGTTATCTTGTGGTAAGCGCTAAGTTCCACAAAATGCGCACTGCAGGAGAATTCGGCTAGTATTCCTTTGCGATATTTAAATGAGACTTAGTTTATGCGTTAAACGGTCTCATTCTTCGAAAGCCCTCCTTTGCTATCAAGCTTCTCCTGTAGTAAGCACTAAGTGCCAGAATCCGCGCACTGGTGGTGAAAAAGGAAAACTCGGCTGGTATTCATTTCGCGTTATTCAAAGCCCACCTTTACTAGCAAGCTCATCCTGTAGTAAGCACCAAGTGCCAGAATCCGCGCACTGGTGATGAAAAGGAAAAACTCGGCTGGTATTCCTTTCGCGTCATTCAAAGCCCGCCTTTACTAGCAAGCTAAACCTGTAGTAAGCACCAAGTGCCAGAATCCGCGCACTGGTGGTGAAAAAGGAAAGCTCAGCTGGTATTCCTTTCGCGTTATTCAAAGCCCGCCTTTACTAGCAAGCTAATCTTGTAGTAAGCACCAAGTGACATAATCTGCGCACTGGTGGCGAAACGGGAAAACTCGGCTGGTATTCCTTTCGCGTTATTTCGAAGTCCACCTTTGCTGGCAAGTAATCCAGTAGCAATCACTAAGTGCCAGAACTCGCGCACTAGTGTCGAAACGGAGAAGTCGGCTAGCATTCCCCGCGAGGCAACCGCCCCCCGTACTAGAGAACTTGCAAAGCACCAAATACCATTGCCAGATCCCCGCACACGATTAAAGAGATAGGGGATTTTCTTTCTCTGAAAACCTTCACCTCGCCTCAGAGCAGGGAAATACCGGACGTAGTTTTATTTCTCGGGTTTGCTCTTTCCTATCCGGAAACCCAGAATGTGGGAAACGTCCCCGCCATTAGACGAGACCCAGGATACGAGTAGCCGTCCCCGAGTGGAGACCATGCAGCAGCCTGACAGACCGGAAAAGATGCAGCAGACGGTGAGTTGAACATTACTATGACTCATGCTAATAGCCTTGTAAATTTTCCGGCCTTAAACAAAATTTGCGTGTCTGGGAAGTGGTATCCATGAGCAGGGGCGAGTAGTAATAGAGGCAGCCGTAACAGTGCAAGGTTCGATACTTGTATTAAACTTGGGACATGGAAAATTATTCGTAAAAGGAAATCATCAATACATTTAAATATTGTCAAAATTTAACATGCACAATATGATGATGAGACCTGTAAGTTTACCTGTACGCACACCATTTAAAGGAACTATTATCCATTTAGATATTACCAAACTTGTTTGATGTAAAATAAAACTTTAAAGCTGGAATGTTATTTGTCTTAACTTTAAGCAGAAAAATTATATATATACATTTAAAATGTTGCCAAATCTATTGTATTTAAGCTGAGTTGAAGCATTGAGAATTTACGTACTAATTTCAGGGTTGCCAGAGTTATTTTAACTAAATTCAATATCGAGAATAATATTTGTGTGCATCCTGTGTAGACATTGATCACACGTTGCCAGATTTGATTAAATTGAAACTTGAAATCATAAACATACCAGCTGGTGTTGATATATATTCTAAGAATGAAAGTTTTGCTCCTACTGAATAGCACTTAATATGTGTGTCTTAGTTTCTAGTTTCGTTTGTCTAATAATAATTATAATGTGAAAATTTGCACTTATGGACGTCAAAATGTAGCAACGACTGAAAAGTTGAAATGTTTCGTCCCTATTATAATGTTTTGTTAGTTTTAAATTTTAATATTTGTGTGTCCAGTGCCTTGTACCTCCGAGTTAGACATCTTGGTGCTGCATACCACATCTGGTAGTAGCGATAAGGGGGGTTTAGTTCAGAATCATCTGTATAAAAGAAGCGCCGAGGTGTCTAACTGGGCAACTTAACTTTTGTATTGAATGGGATCGTGTTTTATGCAATATATCGAGTTAAAAGAACGATTTTGTTTTTCTTTCTCTGTCTCTCTCGAAACCCCTCAATTCGTGGCTTAGAACTTTTGATTATTACTACTACGTAGTGCTCCAATGGACGATCACAGGCTAAAGTTACTCGTAATAGTAACCCAGATGACTGTAAGACGCAGTTGGAAGAGTTTTGCAAGGTAGGTGGTTCTCACTCCCTCTATCCCTGTGCGTGTATATAGTGAGGATCATCGGAGCCCAGTGGCACAGGTGATAGAACGTTTATTTACTTGCTATATCAAATCTTGTTACTAATAACAATGTTTTATATGTTATGTCAATGTGTAAGTATGTAAGGAGGGGTTTGTATTTAAAAAACGGGATAATAAATTATATTATATATATATATATATATATATATATATATATATATATATATATATATATATATATATATATATATATATATATATATATATATATACTCCTATATTACAGGAAAAAAGGTTATAAAAATTATTTAGTGTCAGATCATTCCTATGAAAATTCACACTACTATAACACACTTGCTGCGTTCAGACTTTTTTTAAACGCTAATAAGTTTTTATTTTAACGTAGATTTTTGAATTTTAGCATGTAGTTTGATAGTAGAAACGTGAGTGTCAAATTTGGTTGCCATAGCTTTGGTATTTTCAGATACAACAATTTTCCGAAGGAATACCCAAAATTTTCCCGAAAAAACTGGGCCATTTGTCAACATTTTTTGACATAATAATCTAGCTGCTGGCAGCTACTGGCGCCTTATGAACTCGCCCAATGACATATTTACTATTATCAGTGTTCTTCCTGCTAGTACGATCGTGCCAGATTTGGCACTCTAGCACCCCATTACACTTTCCTGGCACTTTAATTTTTTTAAAACTACGCGCCATTCCCAAGTCAGACACGGATATAAAGCATACAACATACACACATTCATGAACCCAATGGCATTGTCATTGCATGAACCGCATTCATCGTTTCCGTTGTCCGCATGCGCATTACCTACCCTGTCTACCCGTTACTCGAACTGTTAGATCCATTATAATAGGTTGGGATACCTTTTCTACTTTGGCGTGCTGTCAACTGTTACGTCAAATGTCAAATCCTCAAATGTTTAGGGTGTGTTGGGCATAATCGATATATTTCCATAATCGAATGAATGGAAATATTCAACCTGAATGATCGAATGATATCTCGAGATATCCATTATGAATGATTTGCATGATATTTATGTAATCAGTCACGAAAACGACCGAAGAAGAAACTAAGGAGAACGATTGAGTAGTTCCCAGTTACCAAGATTTCAATTTACCAATGAAAGTGCCTGGCGGCACTTTTGATTTAAACGGTTGGAAACAAATAATATTGTAACTATTTATAACTATGTATTTATGATTTTATATTTTATTTATTTTAATAAATAAAAGTATTTCAATAATGTCTTACAGGGTACTAGAAGAACTTTTTGCAAACACCCTAGTTGAACAGCCAGCGGCTATACCTGAAGCACATCCTGGAAGTTCTGAGGTCAGTGATGTCAATATGTTATGGGAATATTTTGAGAACAAAATAGCGCAGTCAACTGATATAATGACTTCTTCACCCACTACAAAAACGATTCTGACAGTGAAACAATATTTATCCATGCCAAATGTACCTCCTTCCAGCAATCCACTTCACTTTTGGTCAGAAAACAAAAATGTATCTCCTGAATTGTACAGAATGCACACAAAATATCTTTATGCACCGGCTACATCTATACCTTCTGAAAGGATGCTTTCCAAAACTGGTCTTATCCCAAATGCAAGAAGGAATCGATTTTCGTTCAAACATTCGGACCAGACTGTATTTTTAAATACAAACTTGTAGTGGAGATTTCAAACTATTTGTTTCTGTATTGATTCCAGTTTTATTCAATTTTATTATAATTTTTTTGATTTCTTAAAACTAAAAATTATTTAAACGAACGTTAAAATATAAGTAACATAATCTCCCGTTTTTTGTCTTTGTTTTTTACGTCAAATTAATTCCTGTCAGCCTACAACTCAGCTGTTAGCTTAGCTGATATTTGATCTACCAGGGTGTATTGCCAACCGATTAGAATTAATTCGATACATAATTCATATTTCAAATCGGTTATGAGCTTTGACTATCTACCTAGGGTTAGACCAGGATTCACCCAATGCTATGCGTTGTAATGTTTGAAACCAACATTGAATAAAATGTTTGTTTACATGGTCCTCGACACCAGAGGCGTCTCGAGAAATAGGATTGAAAGTTTCATAAATACGATTAAAATAATAAAATAAAATTTAAAAGATGTTTAACTACCTATACATTATTTAAGTATATTATTAACTAAAAAGTCTGGACGCAGCATGTGCGTTATGGTAGTGAATTTTTATAGAAATGATTTCTCGAATAAAATGTTCGAAAGTATCAATGTTGTAATGTTGTGATCTCGTCACAAGCGATTTTTTTCTATGCAAATTCAGTAATAGGTGTTTTCAACAAAAATTTAAGAAAAAATTTAAAAAAAAACCTTGCAGTTCTACCAGTTTTTCTAGAAATGACCACCTGATTTGTCTGCTGCCATGTTTTATAGATCTACAACTTGCCAGATAATTACTTATTAGTGAATTTTCTTTAAAAAAATTCACTAATGAGGAGATCTCGACTTTTGAATTTTGAAAAAATTTCTTCAAATGAGCGCTAATTAGGTCCCCCAGAACACATATCCGGGGTCAGTTTCATATATATATATATATATATATATATATATATATATATATATATATATATATATATATATATATATATATATATATATATATATGTATCACACCGATAACTCAAAAAATAATGGGTCGATTTTAATTAAATTTGGTGAATTAATTACTTTTGCAAATGGCTTGGATAAGTTCGTTATCCAGGAAAATCTGCCCAGGTTTTCCCGGAAATATTCGTGTTTTCTTTCGAAAAAAAATATATATCCGGAATTAACAAAGTAAGGGAAACCAAATTTGGTATTTATATCGTTATAAGTAAGTCACCTACCAAAACTTAGCTATGTAGGTCAAAAGACAAAAAAGTTATAGGCAATTAAAGAAAAATAAAAATGGGGTTTTCTTTAAAACGTCAAAGTTACGATTTAAAACGTCAAAATCGGCAACATTTAGGCAAATAACTTGAATCTAATACGGGCTATGGAAATCAAATGTTCCAAGAAGAATGTTTTACAAACCCTGAAGTCTTAGTTTCAGCCGTCATTGTCCTTCATTTTACTAAAATGTTTCCAGAAAATTCATTTCAAATAGACCCTTTCTCTGATGCTTGGCAGTAGTCTTAGCTATAAAGTTTATCGTTTAATGGTATATAATTTTTGTCGAAATTTCGTAAAAAATCAATAAAACTCAATATATCCGTTATTATACAAGATATAAAAAATGTATATATTAATCATAGGGTGTCTTGAGCTACATCTTAAAAAAATATTTCTACAACCACAGGCTGGCCCATAAGTCGTTGGTGATACAAATTTTCTTTTTTTTATCAAACACGCCTTATGTTATTGCATTTTTGCATTTTCCATCAAAATATAATGCATGTTTGTAAGAAGATAAATTCTGGATGCAGCAAGTACGTTATGGTAGCAAATTTTGATCAAATGCTTCATATTTGAATAGCCCAATTTGCTATTAACCTATAAGGTTGACCAAGAAACGAGTTTTTCCGGGAACACTTAAAATTTACTTTTGGAAATTTTTGTACATTTTCACACAATAAAGTTATTTTTATGAAACATGGCACATTGTTTTTACTATATAGGTTATACTGGTAACCAAAATTGATGCCTGCCTTCTTAAAAAGAAAACACATATTTTCAATAAAAACATTCAAAAATTCACTACCATAACGCACTTGCTGCGTCCAGAGTTTTAATTACATCATGTGGCAAGCATCTAGGAAAATATATACATTTTCATTGGTTACAGAATGCGGTAAATAAGCTTCTTGAATAAATGTATCTAAATTTGCTCCCAAAAATTTAATCATGCTTATATTTGCAACTGCTCCATCAAAACTTACGAAAGTAACGACTATTCTTGCTTGATGGATAAAACTTAAAGCCCGATTAAATAATAGGCTTGCTTTTTCTTCACGAGAAATGACAGCTAGGAAGAAATAACCCACTGGAACTTTCCAGTGGTCATTTAAAGCAACTAATAAGAAAAGCGAAACTTCTTTAGCCACTGGAAGCTCGTTTGAATTATTCATATCCACGCCAATATCTACGTTACCACAAAACTGTTTTCCTGTGCACTCAACTTGACGTCTTATGAACATCTCGTCGATGACTAGGTATTTAACAAAGTATTTTGCGACCTTTTTCAGCTGCTTCTCGTCTTTTTGAATCCAAAACCGCTAATGCTTCCTTGCAGAATCCAGGAACAATTTAGAAATTGTTAGAGGATGGGGCAAAGATTTCATCAGTTTTTCTCGAACGTAATTATAAGCTTTGTTTGAATAAAAATTTAAGGTAATAGCAAACGACCTTACGTCTGGTGAATATTTCCGTTGTGGACATTTTAAAAGCTGTTTAGTCAGATCTATTTGTGTCGGTAAAGAGGCCTAACATATTACAAGCAATGATATAATTTCAATAACACTCAAAAGTGAGACGTTCAGGGATGTTTCTGTATTTTCCGTAAAAGCAATACGACTTTTAAAATCCTCAATCAGCAATTTTTCGTGACAAACTCTTAAGACGTCTTTTCTGTTGGCGCAATATATTTATTTTCCTCTTTTGTTTTTTTATTACTCGTTTAGCAAAAGACCATTTTTTAAAGATGTTTTTGGAGTTCCTGATAAACTGGAAATATCTACAAAATAACGAATTTTTTTTCCTAAAAAAAATGGACGATATTTGATAAGTTTTCAGTGAACGGAGTATAATTTAAAAAAAAATGGTTTCTAGTATTTTCCCTCAATTCTAAGTCCAGGCATATTAAGTTACTTTTGACCTAGAGTAATGTTATCTTTTGGTGTTAATTCAGGAGGACTGCCAAGTGCCGCACGTGTTAATTTTAATAATAATAAAGGTTTACAAAATAGGAAGCTAAGAAGAATTATTCACCTTCTTTCCGCATGAGCAAGAGCTTATTCATGCCAGAAGTAGAAGGCACTGGAGAACTTAAAACTAATGGAGACGCTGCGTTTTTAATACCCTTCTTCTACTTGGGTAAATAATAAAAGTCTTTATGAAAATGCTGTGAACATAAATAAGAATATTTCGGCAGCGTATCCGATTTTCTATTTAAGGCAGCGCACCATGTTTATCTCCTTTTTTTAGTAGACGGAAACCTAAAAATAGTGCCAAACTGACGTGCCGCCACTGAAAATCGCAAACAGCAATGTCCTTAGGCATGCAGAGACATCGTTGCCACATCCCCAGCTAATCTTCTACAAGCAATATATGTTTTCATCATTTTGCAAAAACAAAACTCAAAACCTTTATTGCAAATCAAGGTAACACAAAAATAAATTCTCAGTATACTTGCATACTATTCACAGACAAATACAAGCCACAACTGTCGGTTAATACAAATCTAGATACCTCACATGCAGCAAGATAAAAATTTTAAATTGAGTTTTCTGGTTATATTTACATAAAGAAGGGAGAAACCAAGTAATATAACGTTAGTAAATATTTACATTCATAAATAAGCCCTAATGTAAGTGTAATGTCTTAAGTAACAGAAAAGTAATAAATTTATCATTCTCACCTTGTCATCATATTCGGCGATTTAAGGATGAATTATCACATAGCGGCAACGCTTCAGCCACCACCCAATCAGAGCAGAGGACCGATGTAAACATAGAGTCCCTTGAATGTTGGCTTCAAACATTCGGCTGTGTGCCCAGTCTATTCTCTGATATATAGTCAATGGTTATGAGTATGAGTGGCGAGTCCAAACGAGTGAAAAGATTATACCCAATGATTTTAACGAATAACGAATGATCTTAGATCTTCTCATCATAACCGAATGATTGATTATAGCGGATAGCGGCATAATCGATATATTTCGAATAAATCATTCACAATCGCCTATCACTATCACTATCACTAAGTTTTGGGATTTTTTATTTATTTTGTAAGCGAATATATTTGTTTTTATTTATTTCAGACACTTATTTGTTTTGTTAATGTTCAAAAAAATAAAATAATATAATTTTAGGTTTAATTATCGTTTTGTTATCATAAATATGCATAATTTTCCCCTCTTTCATGAGACCTTCTAACGTTAAAACGTACAGTTACAGTTACTCTTAATTTTGGTTTCAATTAAATCTGGAGATATTATTTTAGCACTCGAACCATAAATTTAGCACCGAAACGTCCCTAAATTCAACACTATAATCTCATGACAGGGAGAGGCACAACACTGGACACTGACTATTATGTCATTGTATTAAAGTTTAAGCTTAACCTTACTAAATAATTTTGAATGGAAAAGCAGTAAGGGTAAGGATAAGATAAAGTTGCTAAAAATAAAATATATAATATACTAAAACTCAAAACACATAATAATTAACATATTATGCTTCTCGCAAATACAGAAGTTGCAAACACAAGGTTGTTTAACTGTAAAGGAACCACTTTTTAACTTTAAGAGGAAACATTTATTGATTTTTTTTCCTTTGAATGTAAATGCTTATTGTTTTTAGGTTTTAATTTATCATTGGAAACAATTGTTATATAAATTGGTGTTAAGTTTTAATTATGGCTTTTTATGATAACAAGCATTGGATGTTAACACATATTAAAGATTCATATGTAACAACTGATGATACAGGTAAGCAGTTATTGCTTTCTGTGTTGATAATTTGACCATATTGTTTGTTTAGGTATGTGCGAACTTGTAATGGCTAGTGACAATATCTCTACACAGTTGAAAAGTAAACTAAATGTATTTCCCACATCAGATGAAAGTGATATGGAACCTGATGACTTTGTCAATGAGTCTTATGATATAAGGTATGAAGGAGATTTTGGTATGCGATATCGATCAAATACTGCTGCTTATTTGGAGAAACTTGGACATGAGAAAAAAAAAGCTATTAAAATGAAGCTACTAAAATGGGAGTCATTGAGAGACATTGAGGGAGGTGCTAACTACAATGATATGTTTATAGCTAAGGAAGTAGACAAAACACCTTTATTCAAGAAATCATTACTAACATTTAATTTGGAAAAATGTTCACATTTGCCGTCCAATCCTTACATAGACTATTCTAAATTTGATGGTAGTGCTCATGTTAGTATACCAGTGAGGAAGTATAAAATATTCATAACTATGTTGCCAGATGCAGAAAGAAACTATCCCATGAATGTATGTTGTCTGGCATCAGCTAAAGTTCATGATCTGATTGGATTAATATTACTTAAATGTAGTACAATCTATGGTGATGTGAAATTTAAATCTGTTGACAGTTATGGCTTGTACATAACTGAAGACGATGGTGAAGTAGATACAGATTTTCCTTGCCTCAATCCAAAAGAATGTGTAGCGAAATTTGGGTTTACTTGTTTGGGTTTAGTGGAACATGATCACACTGTAGAAGATAGTGGCTTAGAACAGCTAAAACATGTTTCAGTTATAATGCCTGCTTCTACTAATCAAGAAATAAATAAACATTCAAATTCATTGTTAATTAGAATGAATGAAGCTAGGCAAATGATAAGTGACTTGCAGCTTTTAGATGGTCATAATCGGGCAATGGTAGCACCATTGTATAAATCATATTGTGTGAATATTATCAATAAAATGAAAACTAAAATAGAAGTCAATTTAGGCATTAGTAGTGATAAGTTTGAAATTGATCCAATACAACAAAAAAGTTTAAAGCTTGTACCTTTTAAAAAGTTGAAACCTGTGAGTCAACATATGGACTTTATAGCTTGGTGTGAAATGTCTGATACAAAAAGTTCTCGACCATCATTCAGAGTGTTTTATTCTACAGTAAACAATAATAGTGACAAGGCAGAAAATTCATTGAACGCTTCACATGTCATGTCAGTAAATTTTAGACATTATGACTTTGAAGCAGACCGTGTTGTGGCCGAGGAAATAGTTCATAAAATAAATCATATATTAGAAATAAGATCTAGTTTGAGCAGAAAAGAGTTCATAGCAGCTCGTGATAAAAAGTATCACAAAAAGAAAACTCACATCTAACTTTGTTAGTATAGTTCATTCTGTTGGCAATGTAATTTATTTTAAACTAGTCACATTTTTAAATGTACTTGGATACCTTTGAGGCATAAAAACCTAGCTTTAAGAATTCAAATCTGTAGCTGACAAAATGAATTAGTAGTCATGGGAGCATTGGAAAGTATTTGATTCTCAAAAATAGTTTATATACTTGAGTTCGCTAAAAATTGAATACTAATTCCCATTACTCTACCTCGGAAGCCAGCTCTCTGATGCTTTCAGCTTGAGTGCTTTGCTAGTGAATGGTGAAAAGTGAGAATAAAAATAAAAGCTTCTACTTTTTAAATTTATTACTCAAGGTAGGTTAGGTTATATAGCAAGTGGGCTATTTCTGTCCATCTACTGCTGCCTTAGGTCTAATGTGGCACTAGTTTAATATTTCACCCATTAAATCTAGCTTGTTACAGAAGTCGATAATTTTTTAAGGTGAAAGTTGATCTAGATCTACTGTTGCTACCCCTTGAGGTTCTGGGGGCAAGGTGTGTCCTACCCTGTGATTGATGTGTGTCCCTTCTCTAGAGGTACCAGTTCTATGTATCACAAATATGTTACACACAATAGACCACAAACAGTATGACGTTAAAATTTTGAATTAATAAAGCAGCTTCAAGTGAAGATTGTTCATAACACAAAAGCTTTTAAATAATTATATTTGTTTTTCAAGGACAACTGGGTTTTATCACTAGGCTGTGTGTATGTCTTGTTAGAGATAACACATCTCTTCTGGTTGTTTCCAATAAACAACAATTGAGAAAATTGTATTTTTTAATAATACTGTATATCAGCGGATACAAAAATTACTAGTTTAATGATTTAATATGTAATTTACCTTACATATACCTATTTTGTTATGAATTATTTACTGTTTCGAAATATATTTTTAGCGAGTTTTTGTAGAAAAAAATTCCTCAAATGAGCACCAACTAGGTGTCCTAAATCCATACACGAGGTTAGTGACAATTTATATGTGTATATATATATATATATATATATATATATATATATATATATATATATATATATATATATATATATATATATATATATATATATATAAAGATAAGGTGATGCTTGCCACGTGTGTCGTGTTGTGTGTTGGGCGGCTCCTGTTTAAATTGAATTATTACTGAAGGTGCAAAGTTATATTGAAACATTTTGATCTCAGCACGTTGTGATTAAGCAGTAGTAATTAATAGTTCAATAACAAAGAAAACTTGTCTGGGCACATGAAACTGAGCTAAAAATGTCCAACGAGACATGCGATACCAGGCAAAATAGGAAAGTGATGGCTGGAGAGTCTGAGCTTATAGCGACTGTAGCAATGCAAGTTGTGGGTTCGGAGGACTTTTAGATGAAGCTTGATAATATAATACAAGAAGCTGTCAAAAAAAAGGTTGATGAAATTCTAAAGGGGCATACATACAAATTTAATAGCTAAATTGAGGTAAGAAAATTCAAAACTCGCATGAGAAATAGAGATCCATGAGGAGATCGATGGCTGATGCAGAGACATACTCAAGAAATAACCTGAGAATACTTGGGTTACCAGAAACCCTGAAAGAAAATACTAAATCTTTGGTAATAGATATATTTCAAAATAAAATGGGACTTGAAATCGGACTTCAAGAAATTCAACAGACGCATCGAGTTGGAATGTGAAAGGAGGGGCACAGCAGAGCAATTATGATGAAAATGGTTAGCTATAGGGTGAGAAGAATCATATATGGCGCAAAGAGAAAGTTGAAGTCCACTGATATTATAATAAGGGAATATCTCTCGAGGCAGAGATTGGATTTATATTAAAAAGCTCGTGAAGTATTTGGCGTTATAGTGTGGGCCAGCTGATGGTATTATCTGTGTAAAGATAGATAAAAAATTCATAGACTGTTTAATTTAAGCAATTTAGATAGACTGATTGGTGCAAGCATGCAGTTGCCTACCCTGGTTTGCTACCATGAAAGAAAACTTAATTTTGACCTTTCCCCCTTCCGTACGTTCCGTGTTTGTTACTGGTAAACTTCTGATGATCGAGTTAATTTTAGTACCTGCTAACATTTTGTATTGGTAGGGTGTAGTGTGCCTTATATATATATATATATATATATATATATATATATATATATATATATATATATATATATATATATATATATATATATATATATATATATATAATACTATTGTTGTAGTTATATGTAGATGTGTTGTTGAGTACATGTTTACTTAGGTTATTTAGGGTCAAATAGTATATATACGGGTTTCAGTATCATATCTGTTAGAAGTGATGTTATGTAGGGGCACATAATGTTTACAGTGCCTCGGTAGTAATGGAGTTTGATCTGATGCTGTGGAGGTTGCTGCTGTACGTAACTTATTTAAATTATAAATGGGGATCCAAAATTTTGTGAGTACAGGCATGATATCATTCCGAGGCTTCCTGGTATCAGTTTCACTTAAATGAATAGTGGAGCAATCCGATAACTTTTTTGTAGGGTTTGAGTATCATCACACAGAGAACGGCTAGCCATTTATTATGTTTATTTTATCTTCATTTCATTTTCTTTAAGTTTTGTTTGTTTATATATTATTTGGCGAGGACATGTTGGGGAGATACTGTAGACTAAAGATAGCACATTTAAATGTCATTCCATCATGTTTGCAGGAAATGAAGAGTAGTGCGATTGGAATGGATGAAATATGCATTAAAATGATACACTTATGCTGCCCTTTTTTGCTGAAATTTTTGGTAAATATTATCAATTCCTGTATTCTTGTGTGCTATTTCTCGGACATGTGGAAGCGAACAATTGGTATACCCATTCCAAAGGTTGAGACCCCTAGGGACTACAATGACCTCACTATTTTGAGCATTCTGCCAATCTTTTCAAAGTTGTTTGAGAGAATCATATTTAGGCAACTAAGACAAAACCTAGATGACATACTGCCGGGGGTTGAGAAAATCATATTTAGGCAACTAAGGCAAAACTTAGATAACCAAGTGCCGGAGATCCAGTCAGGTTTTGGAAAGAACTACAACTGCTCTTGCGTCCATCAATGACGACATAATAAATGCAACGGATAAGGGTCTTATTACTGTTCTAATACTTCTTGACCATAGCAAAGCGTTTGATACAGTCAGCCATGAGACTATGATTGCGATTTTGAAAAGTGTGGGTCTTCAGGAGGAGGCATTAAAGCTGCTGAAAACGGGCGCGCGGGCGTGCGTGTGTGTATGTGTGGGGGCGCGTGCGCGCTCACGTGAAAGTGTCGCCCTGACATGGGTCACTAATGCACTTTTTTTTTGCTTTTTTCAAACTAGCGTTGGGAAAGATAAATGGCTTGGTACTAATAATTTAATAGGGTTTAAATGGTAGAGCATCGGATACTACGGTATCAGGCAGAACTTCGCCCGCAGATTTGTTTTGATTGAGTCGATAAGGATATAGTATACTTATTGTATGAGCATATGTAACAACATCAAAACAAATAAAGAAATTATTATTACTATTATTATATATTTTAATGTTATTGAAAGTAAACAAGCACTTCCTAAGTTGAATGTTAACACGAAAGAAATCAAAAAGTACCATAAAATAGTAAAATAGTTTCCGATACCATCTATAAGAACCATTGTAATATAAAATAAACTAATAGGGTTTATAATCAAAAAAAGTTCGGGACGCAGCAAATGCGTTATGGTAGCGAATTTTCGTAAAAATGATTTTAATGGAAACTATGTCTTGTTTTTACAAGAAGGACATTTGGGTGATGGTATAACCTATATAGTACTAACAATGTACTATATTTCATTAAAATTGCTTTGTTTTTCAAAAAGTACAAAAATTTTCCGAAAATAAACATTAAAAGCTTCAGAAAAACAGGTCCGATTTGTCCTGGCCAACGAACCTCTTTAAGCTATTTACACACCTGCCAAGATATAATTATTCACAAACAGCTTTAGGACCAAAATTGAAAAAAAGTTTTATGATAATTTCTTTCACATAAATTGCCTTCAGTAATGTTACACTAAATTATATTTTTCACAAAAATTCGACAACTTTTTTTTACAATCACTTACTAAACATTTATAATTCATTACCAACATTACAAAAAATGATTTCTACGGAAACACTAAAAACATTTCAGCGAAAACTTAAATTCAGCCACTAATTGACAGTACCTGTATACAGCAGCTCGATTTTTTCGATGAGTCATACAAAGAAAAAGCTCTCTGAATGCGTCATTTCCATGGGTCTCCGCTATCTATTGATAAAAACACCATATCACAATTTGTGATATGTATTTGAAATATGTGCCAAAAAACGTGAAAAGTTGCAAAATAATTTAAATATCTCAAAAACGATGAACGATGTCATCTTTTTCCTTACAAACATGCATTATAATTTGATGGAAAATACAAAAATGAAACAACATAAGGGTGTTCTATTAAAAAAATAAAGCCTGTATCACCAACGAATTATGGGCCACCTTTAATTGTCAAAATGGGTTGACAATATAGTGCTCGAGACACCCTATAATTAACGTATATACTTTTTCCTCATATATTGTATAACAACGGATATGTTGAGCTTTACCCAAGAAATGAGTCACCCTGTATATGTGTAAACAGGCAAAACTGAAACTGACCTGTATATGGGTTTTAGTGGTTTTAGTTCACGCTTATTTGAAGAAATCTTTTTAAAATTCATATGTCGCGGTCTTCTTAATAACGAATTTTTTCTACGAAAATGTGCTAAAATATAGATTATTAAACCATAAACTCTATAGCGGAAACTATTGCCGAAGCATCAGAAAGAGGGTCTACTGAAATGGATTTTCCGAAAACATTTTAGTAAAATGAAGGACAGTGATGGTTGAAGCTGAAACTTAAGGCTTTGTGAAACACACTTATTAAGAGATTTTTTTGACATAATCCGTAATTGCTTCAAATTCGTTGTCTGAAAATTGCAAATTTTGACGTTTCCAATCGCGATGTTTCAAGAAGAAAATTATAAAATTTTCAAAATATTTTCCTGCTACTTCTTGACACTTTTGCGCCAAGAACACTTAACTGTTGTATGTAATATTCAATTGGTTTTGTTATTCACACAAAATATTTTGTTCTTGTGCTTTCCTCTGATCGCCAGTGACACCTAATTTTTTTCTTTAAATGCCTATAACTTTTTTTAATTTTAAGTGAGAGATCTGAATTTTGGTGTGCAGGGTAAGTTTGATAGTACAAACGTATATGTTAAATTTGGTTGCCATAGCTCTGTTATTTTCGGATGTATATATATATATATATATATATATATATATATATATATATATATATATATATATATATATATATATAATGTCAGTTTTGATCTTATATAAAATTAATAATTTTGGAAAAAATATGGTATGTGGAGATAGAGTGATAGTTAAGATGGTGTATTGAAGTGGTTTAGATCTATCATAAATGAAGGCAATGGGTGAAGCATTAGATTGAAGAAATAAAAGTGAAGAAATTTTTTTACCTGGTTAGTCAAAATTTGAAGCTTGCTGAATTTGACATATAATTGTCACATTGCTTTAGATATAACTTTTAAAATTATGCAAATGTACAGCACAAGTCTCAGACTTATTGTATAGGCAACTGTATAATTTTTATCAATGAATAAATAATAATATATATATATATATATATATATATATATATATATATATATATATATATATATATATATACACAGATCTTACCCCATTCGTCTTACGAAAAATTCGCTAAAAGTCTGGACGCAGCAAGTGCGTTACAGCAGTGAATTTTCGTAAAAATGTTTTTAACAGCAAATATGTCTTTTTTTAATGAAGGCAGGCATAACATTTGGATACCGGTATAACCTATATAGTAAAAACAATGTACCTTATTTCATTAAAATAACTTTATTGTTTGAAAAAGTACAACAATTTTCCAAAAATAAACTTTAGATGTTTCCCAAAAAACTGGTTTGATTTTTTGGCAAACGAACCTGTTTAAGCTATTTACCCACCTAGCAAGAAGATATAATTATTCATAAAAGCTTTCCGACAGAACTCCAAAAATAATTACTGAAAATTTGCAAACAATTTTTTCACGAAAATCCGAAAATATTTTTTTTACAATAACTTATTAAACCTTTTTTACCAAAATGTCACAAAAATCTTACAATGATTTCTACAGAAACAAAAAAAATTGTGCGAAAATTGACTATTTTCTACAAAAAAAATTTGCCTGAAGAATACATAAAATTCAAATTATTTACCTCATCTGTAATTAAGTTCCAAAACTAGAGTCTGTAGGTATAGGGAGTTGTTCAATTTCAAAAAATTGAGTTACAACAGTTGGATTTTTCCAAATTCAGTTACTATTTGAGAGCGCTCTGTATATGCCATCTCGATTTTTTCGACAAATAATATTAACCGAAAACCTCTCTGAATGCGTCACTTTCATGAAACTCTCCTATCTATTGGTAAATATAATTTAGAAGCTCCCTAAATGCGTCATTTTCAAGGGACTCCGGTTTCCATTGGTAAAAACGCCGTATCACAATTTATGATATGTTCCAAAATGCAAAAAGTCGAAAACAATTGAAATAACTGGAAAACGATATAAATGTTTTCTCCGTACAAGCATGCATTAAAATTGATGGAAAATGCAATAGTGCTACAATAAATGGACTGTTCCGTTAAAAAAAAAGAAAACTTGTATCACCAACGACTTATGGGCCTGTGATTGTCAACATAATTTTATAAGATGCAGCTCAAAACAGTCTATAAATATCTTTTACAATGTTTTCCTGTATCTTGTATAATAACCGATATATTGAGCTTCACAGTAAAAATGCACCATCCTGTATATATCTGAACATGTAAAAACTGAAATTGCCCCCGTAGGCGCCTGTTTCGCACTACTCTGAAAAAATATTTTAAAAATTTTAAAGTCGCAATCTTCCAAATAATGTTTTTCTACGAAAATTCGCGAAAAAGTATAGAGTATTAAACCACAAACTCTCTAACTGAAACTACTGCCAAATCATCAGAGAAGGGGTCTATTTGAAATTAATTTTCTGCAAATATTTTAGCAAAATGAAGGACAATGACGGTTGAAACTGTAACAAGACTTTGTAAAACACATTTATTTTTATATTTGCTTTACATAGCCCCTATTTGTTTCAGGTTGTCCGTCTAAAAAATTGCAAATTTTGACGTTTCAAATGGGGACTTTGACATTTTAAGAAGAAAAACCATAACATTTTCAAAGTAATTTTTCTGTTATTTCTTGACCTTTTTGCGTCAAGAAAACCTAATTTTTGTCTGTAATATACAATTGATCTTGTTATCCACACAAAATGTTTTGGTTTTGTGCATTTCTCTGGTCATCAGTGGCACCCAATTTTTTTTTTAATGTCTTTAATTTTTTTGCTTTCAACTTACAGATCTGAATTTTGGCATGTAAAATAGGTTTAAAAGTGTAAACCTAAGTACCAAATTTAGTTGCCATCGCTTTGGTATATATATATATATATATATATATATATATATATATATATATATATATATATATATATATATATATATATACATATATATATATAAACACAGATCTCCTTGAATGGTTTCTATACCATCTCGTTTCACTAAATATCAATAATTTACATTAAATTTATAGTCTTACACAAGGCACAAATAGAATAAAACAAGATGGTATAGAAACCATTAAATGTCAAAACAAATTTCTGGAGAAATACTATACCTGCCTCTGTGGAAGCAGAATGACAGCAAATTAAACATACCATAGTATTATCACTTATAGTAAATCAAATATAAGAATTAAAAATGTAGAAGGGCTGGTAGTATATGAGATGCCCGATCTATTGAGCCATGGTAGAGACTATGAGGTAAAATGTGTACCTCCAACTTCTTTAAAAGTCAGTTTATAGGCTATACAGCAAGAAATTGGCAATATCAACAATTTAAAATATAAATTAAAATTTTTATAAAGTATTAAATATAAATAGATAAGAAGGTGCTTTAGTTAAAGAGGAACAACTAGCACAACTTTAAGTTGGTCCTGTTTGCGAAATTGTATTCAAAATTGGTATTTAAGTTCAAAATAATAGGTAAGCTTCAGCTGTCAAAATAATATACAAAAATAAATATTAAGAATTATAGATATTTAAAGGTTGTTTTGTATAATTACACACATTAAAAATGTAAAGGGAACCTTCTGCTAAATATTAACTCTTTCATTTATAAAGAGCTGTTATTATCATTTGAAGAAATAAATACAAACTTTGACACAAGTGAGAAATATTCAAAAATTATGAATGACTAAAATTATTATATGTAAATAAATATACCACAGGATATTTTTGTATCAGAAGAAAGCTTAAGTTCTAAGGAACAAGTGTATAAACTTTGTAAAGAACAGTGATAAGTAAAAAGAAATATGGAGTATGAGATAATTTAAAGAATAAACATATTCGAAATGGAAAAGTTTTAAAACGCACTTTCCTCTGTGAAATAGACATTTAAACCTAGAATGTTGTATATCAATCGATAAGTAATGAAACGTAGTATGTATATTCAGTCAGAATTTTTAAGATAGAATAAGTATAATTAATTCAGTAATTTATAAAAGTCTGTGGCTAGTGGAGGATCATTCGGTTGCCATCCTAGCATTTGAACACACACACATAATTAATTCAAAGGGGATACAGAAAAACCATTTGGAGAGAGGGTCATAGCTTTTGAATTACCTCCACTATACTACCTGGCACTCCTTAAGTGGTGCCTTGTAGCAAGCTTCTCAAGATTCGATCCTCTCATACTGTTTAATCAGCCGAAATCGCCTGAATCGTCGTATCTTGATGTGGTAATAAAGTTAGACGAACCGAAGTCGAAATCACACGATCCCTCAAATAATCTTCATAGGTTACCCATTCACATTTCGTGGGCCTAGGCTTCTCAGAACTTCCCCTCCCAAAATGTATGTTTGGATCCGCCTCTTATCTTTTTTTGATACAGGAGTGGATAATGCATCATGCAGACCTCATTCACAACACCATAGTGTGTGGGATATCGAGGTACTCTTGCCCACTAAATTCCGCTCTCTGGAGTACCGGACTTTAGTCCATACCTCCGTCGGAAAGATTTCACACAATGACGTTTGGATTTGAATGTTTCCGTTCTCTTTTTGCCGCGGGGGCGTTATAGGGTAAGTATAAGCTTTGGACGCTTATGCCTATGTGAAAGTTGCTCATCGTAGTCGGTGGCACTACAGAGAAGAGCATTTGGGCGAGAATCGGCTTTTGCGAACTGAGTGGTGGATAGTTGAGTTATAAACTTAAGGCATTTTCAGATCAGAGTGAATCTAACTGTTTCTGACAAACCATGGCGGTACGTAACCATAATCAGAATTTTATTCTGGATGATTTGAAGAGTCTTGATGTGTGTGTCGGCCGCGGTGGCCCATGCAGGGGATGCATAGGTCAAAGCTGGCCGGATTATGACTTTGAACATGAGCAGTTTAATGTTCATGGAAAATTTGGAATTTCTGTTAAGAAGTGGAAAGAACTTCTAGATGAACATCGAAGCTTTCCGTCGGGCATGTTGGACATGGGGGCGCAATGTTAAGCGTTTGTCGAGAAATACCCCGAGGTATCTGGCGGAGTCGTGCCAGGGAATTAGATTGTTGCCTAATGATACGTGTTCGTGAGGCGTAGTGTGCCTCCTCTTGGAAAATAGGACTGTTCAACATTTATCGGGGTTTATGACTAGACATGATTTCCTATATCAGCCATGCAGCTCGTCTACGGCGGTCTGTAGGCGTTCAGTTATAATCATCGGCTGATTGGAGCTGTTGAGGATGGTAGTGTCGTCTGCGTACAGTGCGAATGCAACTTTTAGGGGCAGTATCGGTATATCTGCGACAAATATATTAGGCCAGCCTTTGCTGAGTAGCTTCTAGATCTGGTTCGCAGATGTTTGACCTGGAACTTCCTCTGTTGCAGGTATGACCTGATTAGCAGAATCAGAGGAAGAGGATAACTAAATGTTAGATGCTTGAGCAATGTGGATAAATATTGCACCAGTTGACTTGTTTTTGTTGAATCCTTTGGTGATGTTTTCCACTACACGAAGGACTTGGTCTGTAGTGGAGTGCTGGTGTCTGAAACCGAATTGCTCGCCAGGAAGGATATGGTTCTCAGGGGTGAATGAGGTTAGCATTTTCTGAGTTAGTTTTTCGGCAATTTTGCCGATGACTGGGAGTTGGCTAATGGGCCTGTAGTTCTGAGGGAACCGTAGATCGTTGCTGGGTTTTGGGATATTGATAATGTCGGCAAGTTTCCACATGGAAGGAAATTGTTGAAATCGCAGCATGACATTCAAAATCGTATCTGTGAAACCCATGTTGTGCGGTGGAGATTGTTCAGGGCTACGTTGGAGATTTCATCGTATCCTAGAGCTTTCTTATTTTTGAGTGTTGATTATTTGGGAAACTTCTTCGTAAGTAGCGGGTTCGATGTTTGTGTCTGTGGTGGTGCGAAGCGCACTTCTGACATAACGTTGCGTTGTTGCGACAGATCATCGTTGTTACAATTCAAGCTGAATTGCAACTCCAGATGATCCGCGAATGCACTTGCTTTGTCCGCATTCGTGTATACGATGCAGTTTCGGCCATGGAATAGGGATATCGGATGTTTTTGGGAGTGAAGGGCTTTTGCCATTTGCCAGATGGAATTGTCTTGGGCGGACACACCCATGATTCCCCTTGTATCCGCCCCTGAATTAATTATAAATAAGAAAAACGATTAAATTTAGAATAGAGGAAAAATAATGCGGGATAGCTGTCAAAATCACAGAAAGTAATTTTCATGAGAAAATTAAAATGTGTCGCGATCGATTTTGGGCCATTCAGATGATTAGGGGCGTAGCCTTATAAATACCAAGACCGCCGTACGCACCGGGAGTCCGAGAGAATATCCTAAGCATAAGCAGTTTTGACGCTCGCACATTATCCAAATAACATTAAATAAGTGGCATTTGTCAGTTTTGACGCTTAAAATATTTTGGGATTAGGAAGTTACTCGACAGACGTAAAAAGTATTCGGTCAGAATCAGACAAGTTTTAAACAGAAATTAGAAACAGTGGGGTATAACTAAATTAATGAAACAATTTGGGCTAGGAGTTATGAATAACAAATTATGCAAGTGTATAAAATTTGATGAAAGTTGTAAGTGAGAGTAGAGTCAATTTGGTGCGTCGTGAATAAATAAGTGGCCGCAGTTGTTGAAATCAAGTGACAATGTGTCACAAAAGGCTGAAGAAGTAGTAAACAAGAGTAATTAATAATTTGATTTATTTTTAACGAATTTTTGGAGCCACATGGAAGAAAGCACAAGAAATAACTTGTTTATATAAGATTTAGAGGATCATCATCTAATAAGTGAATAGGGCAGAAGGTAGAAGCACTAGATGTGACCATCTTAAGCAAAAGTCCTAACTGCAGTAGCTCTGTCTTAAAATGAAATGAGGTTAGACTGATTAACATTAGTCTTCTTGATTCCTCATATATTTTACTTTTGATTTGTTTAACAAAAATTAAACATAGATTGCAGTAAAATAGTTTAATCCAGAAAAATATTAGTCAGACCGTACATCACCAGTTGTGGCCACCTCGGCACCATTTGCGGTCGTCGCATGCACTAGTTGTGACCATCTTTAATAAGTTTAAATTATAGGTGGATATATTATAGGTGGATATTGCAACTTTAAAACTAAATTATTTAAAATTTGGGTTATAAGAAATGTTTATTCAATTTAAAAACGACTCTAGAATAATAAATAAAATAATTTTTATTACAATGTAAAAAATTATTACATTTTCTAACAAGTAAAAATAAAAAAATTAAAAAATTAACCCTACAAGTCTTTACATAGTCTTTGGTGTCAATTTAAATACGACTCTAAAATAATTAATAAAGTAATTTTATGAGAAAGTCAAAAAATATTACATTTTCTATAAAGTAAAAATAAAAATTAACTCTACAAGTTAGTCTTTGGTTAAATTGCACTAAATGTTTATAAGATACTGCACAAAGAGAAGAAGTCAACGAAATGATAAACTCCAGTTTACATAAAATCTTTAATTTCTGGGACTTCATACATTCCTCTTGCATTAATTTGGCGTGGTTCTTTGATTTTTCGGATGGTGTCTTCCTTTTCATACCACAAAATATCATTTTTATCTGGCCATTTTCAATTGTCGACACTCTTTCGCATAGCACAGCAATAAAATAACTGTTCTACTTTATTTTCCACAAGAACTTTTGCTGGATAAAAATTATTTTCATACTTAACTATTACGTATGAGCCGACTGTGATATTTTTAGTTTCATAATTGTTTTCCTTTGAGATAGTCTCAGTTTTTGCTTTTTGCGTTGAAACTTTTCTATTTTGCTCTTTATTTTCTCCGCTTGTGATCTGTTCAGACTCCTCGGTAGGTTTATTATTATTTGTTATCTTTTTTTCCTTTATTAATATTGTTTGTTTTTTCTTATGTTCCTTATTTTCTTTTTCATTTTCTTTAGCCTGGATGATTTCTATCCACTTGTCTGACGTTATTACAGATTGCAATTGTTCTCTCTTGGGCTTCTTTTTCGGTGTGTGATTCGTTTGAGGCCACAACACAACCGACTTCAAAACGTCTGTGACACTCTTTGGACTATCTGTTATATGTGTAACTCTTTCTTCTTGTTTTAACCCCGATTCTGCTTCTAGACTATTAATACATTCAGAAAATGATGTTATATTAACAGCCTCTTTGTTTTTTATTTCTTCACTTAAGTTTGGGTAAATGTTCTCCTCAACACCAGTTTCTGTATTTTTTTAAGTCATTGTCAACCCGATTTTCTACTGATTCTCGATTTAGTAAAATATTACTTAAGATAGTGATTTTTCCCTCCTGTTGATTTTGATTAGTTTCACAGAAACTTTCATCCTCGTTAAATTCTGGAAAGTCAAAAAAAAGTCCTCCTTCTGAAAATCACAAGTTGATACGTCATTTTGGAGAAGTGAATTATCTGTTCTAGCTTTTATCTTTCGGCAAACTTCAAACAATTCGCAAAATCTTTCTTCTCGACATGGTAGATCATTTCTAAAATTATTTTCAAATTCTGACAAAGTGTCTTTGTCAATAAATCCTTCAATGAATTCAAGGTGTGAAGTGTAATCTATATTATGACTTAAGGATGCAGTGGGCTCAGAAGAAGATTGTTCATCTTTTTTTTTAACATTTACTGTAATTAAGTACACTTGGAAAACCCAAATCACCACAACACGATTTTTCAAAGCCCTTACGATCTTTTCACTGATAAAGTACTAGTACTTTTCATCCTCTGATAACGCTGACTTTGTGTTGTGGTGATTTGGGTTCTCCAAGTGTACTTATCAGTGCTTATCACAGGTTCTAGTTTTCACATAGTAATTTACAGAATTTGAATTAAAAGGATAAAGGCCGCAACTGCGGATGCCATTTTTGATGCTTTCACAAAAAGATTTCTTGCTAAGTATTTCATTTAAAGCAGCAGGTACATCTTTCTTACTAATACCTCTATCATGTCTGTAGATCCAATCTTTAGTGATTTTTTTCCATACTTGCTTGAGGGGAAATAAGAATTACACATCTAATGGCTGTAGAATGTGTGTTGTGTTCGGTGGCAAATACACAAGAATGATACCTTTGGTCCTGCAGAATTTGCTCAATTGGTAGGAAAGATGAGAACTGTGACCATCGAGGAAGACTATTTCAGGTAGTTTTATGATTTGATCGACAAGAAAATTATAAAAAAAAACATTTGCAAAGTACTCAAAAAACTGCTGACTCGGCATCCAACCAGTTTCGGATCTCCTAATATTTTGCTGGTGCAGAGGTGATATATGTATTTGGTAAGCGTTCAAATTTGAAAATAGTCAAAGGAGGCGCAATTAATCCTTGAGCATTCACCGAAATCAAAGTCGTAAATTTTCCTTTTCTGATGTTGGCGCAACATCGTACAACTAGTTTCCTCTCTCTCCTAATAATAGATTGCCCTTTGGCGACAAAAAAATTGCAGTCTCGTCCATGTTGAAAATTCTTTCAGGAGAATTCAGAATGGAAAAATCTTGGCCAAGGAGTTCTTCTACTTCATAAAACCATAGTCTTATCCTTTTTTCTGAAGTTAATGCTCTGGCTTTATTCACATACTCTGCCTGTTTCTGGATAATCTGAGGATTTCGCCTAAAAAATCTAGAGAACCATTTCTTTCCAGGTTGATTATTGATAAATGGAACCTGCATTTTTTTCTCTTTATGGATGTTAATTGCACTTGTTGATATTAAATCCATACGTAAACATTTAATATAACTATTACTTCACTTGGTTAAACTTTATGATACATTTAACTATAATAAACTTTATGATATAATAACAATTACAACAGTACACGAGTACATAGCAGATAACCGGCCGAGCGTGGAGGACGTGTGTTCACTGTAGCGGTTGATAGAGAAGGGAAGGAGAGAGATCGCCTAGTGTCTCTTATAGTTGCCGTAGTTCTTGACAGCTGGCTGTCGCATGACGTAACTTTTAACTGTCAAGAGTATTAACGCAGAAACACAGAGTAGTGTTGGCGGAAACACTGCGGTCGGAACCACCGCCACATACTCCCCTCTCAGTGGCAACGCTATTAGTTCAAGTATCTTCGTGGAAATCGAACTCTACGTCCATGGCGTGTAGTTTGAACGAAAACGGGAACTTCACTGTCACTTTCAGTTTCACTAGGTGTTGGACTTTCACTGTCACTCTCAGTTTCACTAGGATGTCTCTGAGGCTGGAAAGTTGTCTGTTCGTTATCACAAAGAATGAATGCGGGTTTAAGACGGTCAACAGAAATTGTCTCTTCTCCGTGTGATTTCTTGATTTTGAAGACTTTGTCAGTTCGGGATAACACTTCAAAGGGGCCGTCATAAACTGGTTCGAGGGTTTTTCGCGGAATATCAATGCGAATAAAAACAAAAGGGGCTTCCATAAGCTTAGGATGGACAAATACCTTTTTTGCAGTATGATGTTTAAAAGGTACCGGTCGAAGTTTCCTTATGTCTTCTTTCAGCTGAGATATAAGTGGTGAAACATCATGAGCTTGTGTGCTTTTGAAAAAGTCGGTGGGAAGTTTGATTGATTCTCCGTAGACTATTTCAGCGGGTGTTGAGCGATATTCTGGAATTATGTACGATCTGAGTCCTAGTAACACAATTGGCAATTTAGCGACCCAGTTTTCGTCCATATGAGCTTTCAAGGCCTCTTTCAGAACTCTATGCCATCTCTGGATTACACCATTTGCTGCTGGGTGGTAAGCTGTGGTCTTGATGTGGTCTGCACCTAGTGTTTTAGTGAGGTGTGTGAAAAGGTGGCAATCGAATTGTTTACCTCTGTCTGTGGTGATGTATTGCGGAACACCGAAACGAGAGATCCAGCATGATAAAATAGTGTTCGCTACTGTTTCTGCTGTAATATCTGACAATGGAATTGCTTCGGGCCATCGAGAAAATCTGTCTATTATTGTTAACAGATAGCGTTGACCTTGTGATGGTGGTAATGGTCCCACAATGTCAAGATTTATATGCGAGAATCTTCTCATGGCTGGGGTGTATTGTCCAATGGCACTGGAAGTGTGTCTCCATATCTTGACTTTCTGGCAGGAATGCAAGTTTTAGACCAAAGAGATACATCACGTTTCAATTTGGGCCAACAAAATCTATCCTGGACCAGATCGACTGATGCTGATATGCCTGGGTGAGATAAATTGTGGAATTGTGAATGAATCGAAAATCTTTCGGTGAAATTTGAGCGGAATGAATGGGCGAAGTTTCTTTGAAGAAGAAGTAAAGTAAATTGACCTAGGAACTCTAAATGTCGTAGTTGCCTTGGAGATGCTTTATTGACGCGTTGTTCAAAAGCGTATGTCAAAGGTTTGTGGTCCGTATAAATAGTGAAGTGGCGACCTTCTAGGGTATATCTAAAGTATTTAACTGCCTGATAAGCGGCTAGAAGTTCGCGATCGTAGGTGCTGTAAGATTTTTGGGCTGAAGTAAGCTTTTTAGAGTAGAAACCTAGGGGTTCTAGTGTTTGATCACGTAGTTGTTGGAGGGAAGCACCTACGGCATAATCAGAAGCATCGACATGGAGAATCAGTGGTAGCGAAGAAGACGGATGAGCTATTAGTGTAGCGTTTTTTAGTGCCTCTTTCAAACGTTCGAATGCTTCTCGAGTCTGAGGAGTCCACTCGATTTTACGTTTGTCGCGTTTTTTGGAATTCTGGCAGAGGTCGAATAGTGGTTGCAGAATTTCCGCAGCACGTGGAAGAGAACGACGGTAGAAATTTATGAGACCTAGAAATCTTCTGAGTTTTTCAATGGTATCGGGAAGAGGTAGGTCGGTAATAGCTTTGATGCATTCAGGAAGTGGAAATAATCCAGATTTATTTACACGAAAACCTAAAAATGAAATTTCGGCCACTCCGAATTAACATTTAGATGAATTGATACCGATGCCGTTGTCTTGAAGTGTCTGAAAAAGTTTTGCTAGATGCTCTTGATGTTCTTTTTCAGAGGCTGATGCAACGAGAATATCGTCAAGATAGGAGTAGGCAAAGTCAAGATGTCTTAAAATTGAATGTAAATATCTTTGAAATGTTTGTGCTGAATTACGAAGGCCAAATGGGGTTTTAACAAATTCGAATAACCCAAATGGAGTTATGACTGCTGTTTTGGGAATATCTTGAGGTGCTACTGGGATGTGATGGAAAGCGCAATTCGCAATTCGTTGACTGATGCTGTAGCTTCTCTAACTGCGCTTCTAACTTGGCTAGCTTGTCGGGCTCGCGTGACCGAATTTCAGCCACGTTGTATTTATCTCCGGAATATTCCACGATTTTGTCTGCTATAACCGACAGATTTTCTAGAGAATCGTTGCTCGAAGCCAAAATTGAACGAACGTTGACTGGTATACGTTGTAGAAATAAAGTTTTAAGGAAATCCTCCTTAATCTGACTACCGACTAAAAACTCCATTTCGCGTAAAAGTTGCCATGGTTTTCTGTCGCCTAATTCTAATTCTGTTAAAAGTTTATTTATTTTGCGACTTTCGGACTCTTCAAATTTTAATAAAAGACGTTTCATTAGATCTGAATAGGGGGTTGATGATAATGGTTGGGGTAAAAAATCTGAAATTGACTCTGCGATATCAGGATCGAGTATAGCGAGTACATGACTGAATTTTGTCTTTTCAGAACTGATCTGCGATATATCGAACTGGGCGTCAACCTGCATTTGCCAGATTTTCACGTTACGTCTCCATATAGGAGGTAATTTTATTGCAACCCTTGCCATGATACTGCTGCTTGAAGAATCTTCGGCCATTGTGAAAAAAAAAGATAATTTTTAAATTAGAAAGGACTGACCTGTTTAGATATTCGTTTCCTGTAGGCACGAGCACGTGCGTGGAAGTTAGGCGACGTCGGCTGGAACATCAGTCTCGGCATCTTCGGCTTACGGCACGGGTTCACCAATATGGATGTTAATTGCACTTGTTGATATTAAATCCATACGTAAACATTTAATATAACTTTATTACTTCACTTGGTTAAACTTTATGATACATTTAACTATAATAAACTTTATGATATAATAACAATTACAACAGTACACGAGTACATAGCAGATAACCGACCCAGCGTGGAGGACGTGTGTTCATTGTAGCGGTTGGTAGAGAAGAGAAGGAGAGAGATCGCCTAGTGTCTCTTATAGTTGCCGTAGTTCTTGACAGATGGCTGTCGCATAACGTAACTTTTAACTCTCAAGAGTATTAACGCAGAAACACAGAGTAGTGTTGGCGGAAACACTGCGGTCGGAAACACTGCGGTCGGAACCACCGCCACACTCTTCTACCACCTTTTTGATTGAGAACGCGAGTCCATCCTTATCTACAGGAAATCATCTTCCAGCAGAGTGAAGAATCCAGTTGACTATTTCTTTTTCTATGTCTTCTCCGAGGCAACACTTTGGACCAACACGACGACAGTTATCGGAAGTTTTTCCTGATAGTCTGTTTCGCAGTGACGTTCTGGGCACACCAAAAGTTTTACTGGCTGTTGCAATTGGTAGTTTTTCATCCCTAACAGCCTTCAGAGCCTTGTCCATGGACTCTTTCGAGTAAGTAAATTGTTTTCTTGGAGCCATGTTATAAATAATCTAAAACAATTACAATATTCACTTTTCTAAAACTACTGGGGAATGATTAAAAAATAAAGATTTAGTTTTTTCTGTCTCTGTCTGTTACAAATAGGAATTAGATTTCCATCCCTTTCTACATGATGGCGACAACTGGCATTTTATATTCCAGTTTTGGCCACTTGATGTCCACAACTAGAAATGTGGAATCATTTTGCTCCAGTTGTGGCCACTTGAAAAAACCGTTAATTATAATGAATTTGAGGTTGTAACTCTTAAAAATGTGGAAAATAAACGGAACCTAAATAATCGCTCTAAACGAAAGTTTACAACAAATTTACAAAAACAGCAAACATATTTTTTAAAAAGTAATAATTTAAAACACTTACCTTAACAGTTTTGTTAATAAAACACAGTCTTCTTCAGTATACTCACTCACATCTACATGTAGCATCATCTAGACGGCTGTTTAGGTCTAATTTTGCATATTACTACATACAGAAATGCATTTGGAATTAAAGGTTGCAATTTGATTGGATAAAAAGGGCGGCAATTTTTATATAGATGAAATAGAATATTGAAGTGGCCACAGCAGGTGCAATGGCCACAAAGAGTGTTTCTACCCTATGCAAATTTGTGAGACACTCGTATATTTGCTCCATTAAAATTGTTTATATTTGTTTATGAAAATTGTGTCTATTTCTTCACATAATTTTAACTAGTACACTTTATGATATTTAAAGTGAAAGTAATTTAAAATAATAAAAGTATTAGTTATTTCCAGCTACAAATTTTTGTGTATTAGCTGAAGCACACCTTTTGAGATGAGATTTTTCAGCCTCAGATTAAATAAAATAATTCAAAAAGAAATTAGCTAGCCGATGATAAGCTTTTATTAAACAAATACTCTATAGTGATAAGATTAATATAGATAACAAAAAAAATGTAAGTGGCGCTCAACAACCACGCAAAATATAGATTTATACATAATCAAAATTTTTGTACCTTCGAAAATAGCTGAGGTATTTTAACGAAATTTGGTACGCACGTTGCTCATATATAGCGTATACCATGTGCCGAAATTTTGCTCTCTGCTTTAAAGAGAACAAAATTATAAGCATTAAAAAATACGTCGCACAGTGAGGTCAAAATACCAAAATAATATAACTGATTAACAAAATGTATTGCATACTACAGACAAGGATTAAGTTTTTTTGTGCAGAAAAAAAAATACAACAAATAATTTCAAAATTTTATGACTTCTTCTAGAAACGTCAAACCTGCGATTTAAAACGTCAAAATTTTATTATTTTTAAACAAGTATCCTTAAACGAGGGCGGTTTCTGGACAATAAGCATTGCAAGAAGTGTGCTCAGGGTCTTGCATTTACGACTGTCTCACCGCAGTGAGTTTTGTTTCATGTCGTCAATGTTTATTTAAAGTTTCCAAATCAAAATTCATCACAACCCGAATTTCAGCTAATGTAAGTCCATTTGTAGGTTTACTTTTACGCTTATTCATCGTGTCCCGAAAGTACGTATTACATGTACGTGCGTATAACAAAAAACAGCTATAAAAAATACCTGAAAAATGCCAGATAGCTATAGAGAATACTATTGGAAAACCAAAGAGAAATATGATATATATATATATATATATATATATATATATATATATATATATATATATATATATATATATATATATATATATATCAAACGCATTAAAATATATAGGGGTTTCCAGACCTGACCTGACCACATCCCACCCTTACAGTCGAGAGCAAGGAGTAAGAGAATAAGATGTGATCTTGTCAGGTCAGGTTAAGTCTTTTTATAACAATGTAATAAAATGGCATGAAAGAAAACTTACTGCGGTGAGGCCCTCGTTTGCATTTCTGTTTCAGCAGCTTCTTATGATTTTTTATTTAACAAAACAAATTTGAAACTCACCCTATGTTTAGTCAATAGATCAATAAACAGACATACTATATACAACTGCAGTAATAGTTCAGATGCAGTAGCGCGTTTTAATCAACTTTTTCCAAATTCTAATTTTCTCTCAGTCAATAGCATCCAACTTTGGTATGCAACAAAAACTTTATAAAGACAACATATGTACGAAATTTCATCACGCGAATTTATTCTTTTTAGAGATACATACGTTTATTTACTTTTCTAGAATTTTTCGCATTTGAAAGATTTTTATGAAAATTCGCTACTATAACGCACTTGCTGCGCCAAGACTTTTTCTAACATTAATTTTACTCTTAACATTCATGATAGTTATTTGAAAAACCTGTTTCTTGGTAAAACAATGTTATTCATGAATCAGGAAATGAATTAAGTAATTTCCACTGAAGATTGCTAATGAAAATCGAATGCCGATTAGTCTCAAATTTAGAAATACAATGCTCTATGCTTGTGCTCTTCCAAAATGAAATCAATATAATGTACTAATAATACACATATAGATGATGTTGTTTGTATACCTATATAAGTGTACAGAGTTTAATAGGGTTAATTAATTTTGTGAAAATTGTAACCAGAAACTAGCATTTTGTTAAACACCAGGTAATGGTTAAATATCTTGTAAAAGCGTTTGGTAAATTTTACTTTAAACATTTCACGTTACCAAAAAATTTATAACTTTTATACTGCTATTGTTTTTACAGCGACATGATACCTACATATTTAGTTTTTATGGATTATAAGTATTTTTTGTTTTATTGTCTATTATAAGTTATTATTTTGACAGATGATTTAAATAAAATATGCAAAAGTATCTGTAAGCTATTATTAGCATTACCTCTAGTTCCCCCTAAGTACTTTACTTGAGTACTCAGTTGGAATTGAAATGTTGAAAATGTCCAGATCAGAACCAGTAGGTAGCTATTACAGTACTTAAGTAAATAGTAAGGCATGTCAACTGGGTCTTGGTTCCTTCAGTATTTATACAAGTATTTAATTCTTAAAACTTATCGATTCTGCCCATCACAATGAATTAGTATTGTCGAAAAGAAGATAAAAATGTGAACCAATAATAGTGAAGTATTGACGTATATACTTCACATTTTTCATATTTTCACAATTTCACATTTTTATCATATATACGCATATATTGCTACGCTCGCTCTTTTTAGTCTGTTAGCCCTTTTTAATAAGCTTTGATAAGTTTATGGAATTTAACTCGGACTTTGTGTAAATTGTCATCACTTTAAATTGGAGTATCCTCTCTCCCGTGTTGCTTGATAGTTGTGAATCCTAAATTACGATAAACAGATCAACACCTGCTGCTGGGCCAAAATAGTTCCTGCCGACCAATTGCAGCTTCAGCTCAACAAGACATTTCCTGACAATAATGTTGAAAGCTTGGAGATAATGCATCTCGTCCCAAGTACCTCTCCAATCAATCGAATTTTAACATGTTGAGTCCGTTTTTTTCTTGTTTTTATTGGCTTGTATTTAATAATCTTACTAACTGTTTGAAAATTTTCAATGGTTTTTGTATTTTTTTTTATAATAAAAAGCAAACAAACTATCGTAAAGGATTGTGAAAATTTGCTGCTTGGTAACACACGTCTGACCTTGTGTTAAATATGTTTAAGGAAATATTATTTCACGACCGTTAAATGATTTAACTGCTGGAGTATTTCATACAAAGGAATAGTGTTTGAAGTGAAAATATTTTTACTTCTTGGTAAAATAACGATCGAGGCAAATAAATTGCTCTACGGCGCATATTAATACAATGGGCATATTCATTTGGAAATACCGAAATATCAGGTGCAAGTGGGACTTTTCCACTAGCGGCGTGCGTGCCGGCTAAAAGGTTTTAGCCAATGAGACGCAAGAAATTCAACGGGAGACGTTTGTCGATCCATGTAAGCAGGGCAAACTTTTAAATAGAGGTGACAGCTCAATCAAGGGTGGATTCAGCTAGTAGCGACGTAGTGCATCATTTAACGTTTTGGTCACGACAAATTAAAAGTTTTAACTGATTAAGTTGAACCATCATTACTGCCTGTTAAGTTTTAATTGATGGTCGATAAATTTGTGTCAGTGCACTTTTTTGTGGCGCCTCATTTACTTAAATGGTAAGATGAAAGTTTTTCTTTTTATATTAGATATCAGAATTTTCAAGGTATTTTTCTTGTTTGAATTACAGAAGTCCTCTGACCCTCTCGACCCTTCCTACCTTTCTGGAGCCTTTCCGAAACTTTCACTTTTGTGCTTCTTTCTCTGTTTTAGGATGAATACTGAAATACCACTCTGGTTACAAAAAAATAATTATCGAGCAGTTGCTGCATATAGAATAACTGGATATCTAAACGTCAATGTCAATTTTCGGATTTTGAATTCCAATCCCTGGTTTAGTAATGGCTTTCGTAAAATACGATTGGATCTGATTATTACTGTCAAGCCCAGCTGTATATTAATAATAAAAGTAACATGTGAGTCTTTTAAACAGAGATCTACTAGAAATTTTCTTATCCAAAACTTTCTGGACAGAAACAAATCAAAAAGAAAGGCCAGCTAGAAACCGTTAATACAATTTTTTTATATTTCTCTCAAAGTGACTTTGCTAGTAATATTTTTATTGTGTTTAAATTGTAATCTCTAATTGTTTGCATTAATTTCCGCAATTAATTAAAAATTTCTAATCAACATTGGTAAACTAGAAAGTGCTGATCTTCAAAAAATCAAAGTCCCTCATTTCGACTTTGCAATTTTTTAACTGCCTAATAGAAATATAAAATTTTTATTTATATTTTTTTGTCTTGCTAAAGTCATAATATTTTATATACCCTTTATTTTCTTCCCAATCTAAGTAGATTATCAGAAATAAAATACGGAACACTATGCTCCATTTCAATTTAATTTATTTTTGAACCTGGCATGCAACTTTGACAAATAGACTTACGCATCTGGCCAGATTAAATATCTACTTATATTAGAAATTAAGAATTTTAAGAAATTTTAACATATAAGATACGTTTTGAAATTCAGTATTTGGTAATTTATTTATTTTCTACTTGATAAAATATATATCACTGTTTTTTATAGAAGGTGATTTAATAAAGAACCACTATTCATTGTGTTTTACTCCTGTGCATTTTTGAAATCAAACCCTTTAATACAGTCTCCTAAGTTCAGCACTCTTGTAATTTATAGTGTTATCTAGATATCTAATTAATAACTATCGTTAGCAAACACAAAAATTTTGCACGGGAGGTCTGAAGAATATGAGCTTTTAGTCAAAATTACCCCAAACAGAGTAAGTATCTGCTTTCATTCTCATTTTTTTATTGCAACATCCTTGTCTTCAATTAGCTGAGTTGATATAAAAACCATCAGAAAAAGCCACTTGCAAAAATCTTAGTTTAAAAACACAATATAATAACATAAAAATTCTAAATTTTCAGTTTAATAATTAGCTGGTTTTCCTTGAAATAATTAAAGTTGGCAATTACTTTAAAAAGGAGCCACGCGTGTTTCACTGGCATCTCTGGCGGGGAGATCTTCTCTGGTATCTTTTGGTGCTGGGAAACTTTACTCGCATCTCCCGGCGCGGAATACGAAACTGGCATCTGCTAAATTCAGGGACATTTAACGACCTTTGCAATTAAAAATTTGAAACAAAATTATACTGTTGAACTTGGAGAACTGAAAGGTTTATACTTGTACTTTGTATGTGGTTTTCTTGCCGGAATGTAAAATAATTTTTAACGTAAGTAAGTTCGTATATATTATATGTTGTATTGTTATTGTCTTGTATTGTATAGAATCACAATTTTAAAGCAACGTCATCGTCAAAATGCCTCTAAATTATACATACACTTTTTGTTCGCTAGTTGAATCGCTAGAAAAATATTGTCTAAACGTTTTTGTATCAGACGAACTGTCTTACCTTATCTAACTATCGTTGCCGAACAAATATCGTAGGTATTCAGTGTTGTCTGGAGATCAACGTTTCGGACATGTTATCTAACCATCTTCAAGTACAGAATTTATTTTACCGTCTTATCGCATATCATTTCTATTTTTCAATTCGTACTACCTAGATAATGCCAGAAAAATGACTACGATCTTTAAAATAGAACCAAATGATTTACAGCAGAAATACAATATGAATTATTTTCTTGTGGAATACCGCCCCAAAGTAAGCAGACACTTCGTAGGGCACAATTGCGCACTGTTTTGGCCAAATAAAAAGCAGGTTTCAAGTATGAGATTGAGTTACCTCTTGAATTTGACAAAGACGTAAGCCGACTCGCGTTAATCCTGAAAAATCTGATATCAAACTTTACTACCTCTTCTGGAGCACTTTCTGAGATTTAAATACGTCGTATTGCGTCACATCTGTGTCATGTCGAACGCAGATTTTCCTTGTTAAAACCAAAGAGTTCTGAGCAGGAGGATAAACTATCTGAGATTGAAAATCAGTGCATAGGTCAGACATTCAAGAACTGTCGCTACTCTTGAACACTCTTAAGCCCATACCTGTGTACAAATGCGGCATACAATTTTCGGGGCAGACTAACAAAGAGAGCCTTATGTCTTTTCTGGAGAAAGTTCAGGATTTAGCGAGTCTCGAAAAATTTCTGATGAACAGTTGTTTGCTGCCGCAATTGGATTATTTACAGGTCCAGCACTTCTTTGGTTTAAAAATATGAGAAAGGATATTACTTCCTGGTCTGAATTAGTGACGTTATTAAAAGGAGATTTTCTGCCTGTTGACTATGAATATGATTTGTTGGCTGAAATTCACTCTCGAACACAAGATCCTAGGGAAAATGTTTTGTTTTATATTATGGCTATCGAGGCAATGTTTAAACATCTGATGAAAACGAGATTATTAAACAAGTCTTGAGAAATTTGAACCCTTTCTTTTCTGATAAGTTATCTTTGATTGAAATATCTTCGTTATCTGAGTTGAAGGATCTTTGTATACAAATCGAGGAAACAAAAATAAGAAACGAAAAGTATAATCCACCTCGAAATAAAAAGATATCTTTATTGGAACCTGACCTGTCATGCCTTTACCTAAATAATACCCCGGTGAAGCAACCTCAGCCTAGCGTTGTCACTGATAAAGTCTGTTGGAATTGTAGGACAACCGGTCATTTATACTCTGCCTATACTTTGCCTAGGGAGAGATTTTGTTTTGGATGTGGTAAAACGAATACCTATAAAGATAAATGTCTAAAATATATCCGCGTTTTACCAACACCGCGACAAAGTCTCTGTCAGGTATTTGCTGACGTTAAGCTACGCTCTGCCCCCGTTTTAAATTCGTATTCGAGTAATTTTAATGTTGCAATAATATACTTGATTATATTTCACAACATTAGGACAATTGTTTCAATGCAACCAAATATTAAATTAGCAAATTTATGCACTGTATATAGGCTGTCCCGTAATTGCAAACTCCAAAACAATTAACAATATTATTAGCTGGTATCTAGTCCCTACACGGACTGTCTCGCAATTACAATTCTCACTTAAAAGACCCCCTATTTAGCGGTATCTATGCGCTCTATAGGCTGGCCCATAATCATAGCTGTCCTCCTGGACACTAGCCCAAAACTCAAGCAGCTAGCGCTGCTTACATCGCCCCCCCACTAGAAGACAAAAATTATCCGCAGGAAATTTTTGTCTAAAAAAACGAAGTTACGAGAACACAAAACATGGTAACCGCCTGGAGTACTTAGTGGAAAGCCTAACTAGCTAACTTAGCCTAACACACACTTTGGTTTATAACCACTGGGTGTCTTTTAAACACTGGCGACGTTGAAGGCTGGTCCTCGTTGGCGTCTCACGATGCTGCTGTAGCTTTAGTGAACTAACAGCTCAGTGTAGTACCTCACCTGGCTTCTACTCGGCTCACCCAAAGGGGTTGATTAGGCTGTGGCTACTTCCCTCTGACCGTCATCCCGTCGTCGTTCGGCTGATTCTGCAACATCAAAACTGCCTGGGTCCACCATGTACTAGCTAATATTGTCACGTGACGCCCCGGTGTATCATACTTTGATGCTGCGGAAATGTTCAATCACTTCCCCACCGAACTGCTGCTCTCTTGCACTTAACCCTAGCGTTGACTAGGAATGCCGGGTTGCCTGGCTAAGCTTGCCAGTTCCTGGCGACATAAGGGCGTTGTCAGTGTGTATTAACGCCGCCTATGGTTTTGCAATAAAAGTAACTGCTGCCAAACCACCAAACAACTATCCTGGACCATCTCTCCGACTTTACTTGGTTCAGGACAGACGCCTTCCCATAAGTGACCAGGAAGGGCTGGCCGGCTAACAACAACACTATCCCCCTCCACAAGACAACCATTGACTTTTGCCTAGGGGTGTTGTTTGGCTTTATTCTTAATCGTCTTCACTCGATTTGTCCTCTCTGCAAGGCCAGTATTACTCCCTTGCCTTAGGACGCTACTTCTTCAAAACTATTCTCCATTATAATATTTGTACCCTGTACTTCCAATAAGGTTATGTCTGGGCTTCGTTACACCTGAGGCTGAAGAGACACCGGTGGTGTGCTTCAAGTTGCTGCATACGTCTGCTGTAACTGCTTGACTTTGTACCATACCATGCCGCATGGAGTTAACGCCTCACTAACTGCTCGGGGTTGCACTCTAAGGTCTTTAACGATACCGTTACTATTTCCGAAAGTCCTTTTCCGCTTACGCGAACACTACTTGTCCCAACTAAGTCCGTTTGCGTTCACCTTGTTTTATAATAAGTCTATTACTTGGCTTGCGCGAGTTACTGTTGAAGTTCAAGTTCATTGTGCGCTGTCTTTCAACCTAGCCCGGTCGCGTTTATCTTTCGGCAGTAAGCCGTTGTATTGTCCTGTTAACACTATCTTCCTCCCCCATACTGTCTATCCGTTTACTCATTTCGCACTACTGGCCAAGTTTTTCGTTAAGTTTTTTCGAAAACTGTCTATGCACTATGTTCTTTAACTGGCACTGCGTCTTCCCAACAAATGTCTGTTCACCTTTCCCTGGGAGTCCGGTACGAACACTGCGCCGTTATGTTGCTATGGGTGAGACGCTTCCCCTTCTTGTTCTGGTGGCACTCACTCTAGTTTAGAACACTATTAGTTTTTAAAAGCGCAAGGCACCAAGTTTGTTAAGGTAAAGTCCTCACCAACGTCTTACTATTAATTACAATAATTCTGTTTAACATCAGTCTGTTCAGGGCTAATAACAAGGTTAACAGAGAAATGTAAAGATGGCCAAAATTAATATCCTAATTTGTAAAAGAAAAACAATCAGAAGGACATACTGACTATTATTTATTATAATGCTTCAGTCCGAGTGTCTTATGTAGCTGGTTTCCCTATTCAATGCTTCAATATTTCGGCCACCGCAAAGGCCTAGACCATCCTTACATCAAACTAGGAGTTCCCCCTAATATTCCGAAATACCTCCCCTTTAAATCTCTCTAAGTCGACTTCCTTATGGCTCCCATCGAGAGAACATTTCTTTGTACCATAATCTAGCGAACCCACAAGTAAGTTTTCCACTAGATGATACCCTCATCCGGTATATTCTACACCGCCATGTTTATAAGTAACCCATCACGCAACTTGAAACCTTATTCTATTATCACGCGAGCATCCGCATTGAATAAGGAAACGCTTACGTTTGCAATTTGTATAGGGTGCATTGGTCATCAAACCCCTTGTACCCTTACACCTGGGTCCCGTTACATAGTCGGGGTGGCTACAAGGAGTTTCCAAATGCGGAGAATCTAACCCGGTGTAACAAAATCTAACAAATAAATGACTGGGTTGACCAGTAATCGGTCTCAAATTTGTTGGCTGCTAGTACCTGTAAAAGAAAGCCCTAATAGCAAACGAAAATAGGGGAAGGGAAATGTTCCATACAGCCTCTTATAGCTGAGGGAGGGGGGGGGGGGTGAAAATGCCTCAACCCTCGTGACGGGTTGTCATTTGCAATGAAAGAATATGCTAATGTTACTTTCTACACGTGTTGGCAGAAAATTTCAACAATTATACAGGAATATAACTCTGCCAGAAAAACACCACAATTTGCTGTTGGTTTTTACAGTAAAATTCATGAAATGTGTAAGAATTCCACCAAAATATAAGTGCGAAGGTGTACTGGAAGTGTGCAAAATCGCAAGGGCCTAGAGCCAAAGAATCAGGACATCAATGATGCATTTGTGGGCTATAAGATTTGGTCTGCCCGTGGGCCTACTGACTGGTCTTCCTCGAGGGGGGGGGGTGCATTTTCCAAAAACGCTTTCATTGATCAAGAACGAAAGTAACAAAACTTCCCCTAATTCTAGGAGGGGTGTGCTCCGATTTTGGAGGAAGGTAGCACCGTTGGTGCCTTCCACAGGTCCCAGGAAGCAGTGACGAGGCCCATGTCCGTACTCCTTTAAACGAAGTTCTGTCCGCCGTGCTACAATTAAGGGGGGAGGTGGCACGTGAAAGTTTCTCCCACAGCCGTGTGTGTGTTCACATCGTCTGTGTGCTGCCCCACATTCTCTTCCCAAATTATCTCAATAATATTCTGTATCGCTGTATCGCTTTGCCTGTCTTCTCTCTCTCTCTCTCTCTCTCTCTCTCTCTCTCTCCACATCTGCACGGGAAGTAATCAAGCCTTTCTAGCACCCTTCGCGTCCTGGTGAGTCTCGGACTGTTTGCTACCTCCGGAGCCTCTGGTGTCCCTTCTCCCGACTCGTTCTCTCTCTCGATCCTCGACTTCGGGGTCGGGCGACCCGTACCTTCCAAGTCACGCGGGGAATAGCGGATGTCGGGTGTTGCTTGGGATTCCCGCATTGGGGTACCTTGAGTTGTTTCCCTCTCATTCAACGGTGACGCAGGCAAACTCCCGATGCCTCCCGATTAGTGGGTCGGGTGGTAGCTACTGGATGCCTGCGGGCGTTCTTGCATAGGGGTCTCTAGGGCCGCCCCCGATCTTCTGTGATGACGAAACACCCTATCAGGTAACAAGAAGGGCAAGTTAACGGTGCGCGGTGTAACAGTCCCCTCTGTTGCTTCTGGTGACCGGTGCCTCTGGCCCTCGCGGGCGTAACCTGAGACCGGCGGAACCCTGAATCGGCCCCTTCCCGTACTAGAAAAGGTTTCAGGCGGTTAGCGTGCGCCACTTGTTCCGTCCGTGAATTTACCTTCTTCACCTTGTATGTAACGGGTCCCACGTATTGGATTATTCGATAGGGTCCGTCCCATCTGGATGCTAATTTCTTGGATATTCCTACTCCCAGTGCATCGTTCCTGACATACACCAGTTCTCGTAGCCGGTAAGTCCTCTCTCGCTTACCCTTATCATACTGTCTGTTTCGTGCGTCCACCGCTCGGTTGGTGTTTTCCACTACCTTAGTCGCTATCTCACTCATCCTAGTTAACATCTCGGTAACAATCTTCTCCGTACCTCTGCCGACTGGACCGGGTGAATTCGTCCAGAGGCAGTACACACTCTCTCCCGTATAACAGAAAATGCGGGTTATACCCCGTGGTTGAGTGGTCCGTTATCCTGTAGGCCATCAAAACATATGGGAGGATTCTTTCCCAATTCCTTTGTGACCTGTCTACATAATGTGACAGAGCATCCTTCAAGGTGCGATATGGAAGCGTTCGACCTGCCCATTTGTTAAGGGGGCGTAACAAGCGGTATGGAGTCTCTCGATTTGCAGCAGTTTACACATCTCGGCAAATAAAGTAGACATAAAATTAGTACCCCTGTCTGTGAGTAGTTTGGCCGGACAGCCGTGTCTGCAAACTATTTGCTAAACGAAAACCCTGGCTACCGTCTCCGCCTTTATGTCGGGCAACGGTATTGCTTTTGCATATTTAGTTAAATAATCCATAAACGTGAGTATATATCGGTTCCCTTCATATGAAGTTACCATAGGCCCCACTATGTCCATAGAAGTCAAGGCCCAAGGTTGAGTGGCAGTTTCGAATTTCTGCAAGGTAACTTTCTTGAAATGCAGCGAAGTTTTCCTTCTATTGCAGGAAATGCACTTTCACAATACTTTTCTACGTCTCTATACATGCCGGCCCAATAAAATCTTAGTCTTATGTTATCCAGCGTCCTCTGTTTGCCCGCGTGCCCTGCCAGCGGGTTGTCATGAAAGTCTTTCAATACCTTATTTACGTACCGTCGGGGTACTACTAGCTTATCCATCCTATCTTTAGGATCCAGTTTATATAAAACTCCCTCGGCGTCCTTATAATATACTTCTTCCGTAGCGGCGTTACTACTCTGTAAATTCTCCAAAATGACCTTGCAAAACTCGTCTGTAGTTTGACTACGTCTTACTTCTTCCTTATCCCAGATTGGTTCAGCGAACGGCTGGGCCTCTTGTAATAGGTTAATCATATGTTTATATTCTTCACCCCTATACAGATTTACGACTACGCCCGTGCCATAGAAAATGAATCCTACCATGTCTTGTAGTCGTGCACTAGCTACCATAACCGGGTCTAGGTGTGTCATGTTTATCTCCTCCACATTGTCTTCCAGACACTTTTCCTTCAAACTTCTTAGACATTCCCATATTATTTCGCACGATGGGTCGCCAAAATGAGCATTCCTGACCACCATGCAATAGATGGCTTGGTCGCCATCTTTTACCCGGACCGTTTCACACAAGGTGCCCTGATCTTCCTGATTTTTCCATGACCCGAACCTATCTAATATATATCTGTCTACGTGGTTCCTGGTCTTCCCGTCTTCCGAGACCCAGTGAATTATCGGGGTGTCTCTACGACTTTCCAAAATGTCCTCGGGAATCATATGTACTATGGCCTGGGGTAGGGAGGGGTGGTACTTGCAATAATTCTGAAAATCGTCGTAGGAGTTATCTACAAAGTTGTCCGCACCATCATATTTCCTCCTAAATATGTCCGCATTACAATGCTTCTTCCCCTTCCGGTAGACCACTTCGAAGTCATATTTAGAAAGTAGGAACGCCCACCTGACTAACCGACTGTTGGTGGCGTTGGTAACCACAGATTTTAAAATCCATCTCAAGGGCCTATGGTCCGTAATTATTGTAAATCTGATGTTGTATACATAACAACTAAACTGTTGGATAGCGAATATGACGACCAGCAGTTCCTTTTCAGTCATGGAGTAATTCATCTCGGCCTTCTTCAGTTTACGACTAGCGAAGGCTATAGGTCTCTCATCACCTTCCCTGACCTGGCTCAGCACGGCTCCCAGGCCCGTGCCGCTAGCATCGCTAGATAGTATAAAAGGCTTGTTGAAATCTGGAAATATCGACAAGGACCCCGAAGACAGGTCCTTCTTTAGAATTTTCACCGCTCGCCATACATCGTCAGAGATTTTAAATTGTACGTTTTTTTTTGGTAAGCGCTATTAGCGGAGCCGCTTTCGTGGCCAGGTCCTTGATGAATTTTCTATAACAATTTATTACCCCTAGAAACTGCCTTACTCCTTTGGCGTTCCTGGGTAACGGTAAGCTTTGTATTTCTTTTACTTTATCCGGATCGGGGCGGATCCCTCGGTCGAGATGATATGTCCTAGATACTTCACCCTGGAAATCAGGAAGTTACATTTCCTGGGATTCAACTGCAGTCCAGGATCCCTCAATCTCTCAAACACCTGTCTCAGGTTCCTTATGTGCGCCCTGTCGTCCTCGTAACTATACACAATTATATCATCCAAATATACTAAGCAGCTGACGTTAATCAGTCCGTGGAACACATAGTTGACATAACGCTGGAATATCAAGGGAGCTAACGCCAACCCAAAGGGCATCTTTAGGTACACATAATGGCCCTCATAAGTACTGAACGTTGTGTAGGGGATGGATGATCTCTCCATAGGTACGTGATGATACGCACCCGATACGTCGAGTACCGAAAATCGTAGACTATTATCCGCCTGGAAACTGTATTAAGTCCTATATGTTAGGCAGAGAATAATATACTTTCTTGGTCACTGCGTTCAGCCCTATGTAATCTATATACATCCTGACCTTCCGTTCTCCCGTGGGCAAGGTTTTCGTCACCATAACCACTAGAAATGGCCAAGGGCTCGAAGAAGGTCGGATCACCTGATAAAGACTAATCTTTATCAGCCGGTCAATTTCGTTCTTTATTACCTCTCGTTGTTTGTATGGTATCCGGTAGGGCCTCTTATAAATCGGGGTGGCCCCCGGTTCTAACTCGATCTTGTGTTCCACACCCCTACTTGTCTTTACCGCGTCCTCATCTCCTCTGAACAAATCCGAAAATTCCCTGAGCAGAACTTCCATCTCCCTTTTACTAGTCCGGCTCAGATGCCTTAAGTCAAACTCTTTCAGCCATTCTCCTTTGGACGTATCTATCCTACGGACCCTTCGTCCTTTTCTCTCCGCAACTACATACTCCTCGGTTGCCACCGCGGCTGCCACAGTCTGGCCTTGCTTTACTATAAATTCCGAGGGCATCAAATTAGTTACGCGGACCGGTATTTCCTCCAGGCTATCCACCACCGCCCTTGCGGAATGTACATAAGAGGTACCAAGGTTCACCCCTTCCAATGTCAACACCCTTCCTGATAGCTGGTTCTTCAGCTGGGCAGAAAAAACGGCCTCACAATACGGGGGAATCATAAACTCCTCCAACGCCGTTACAGGCGTGTGTTCTGCTCCTGACTAATCTTCGGTATATACCAAGTCCCCCTTGTCTTCCCGTATGTCCTCAATATCCGGAATATTTCTGGAAAGGTTCTAGCTGGGCGGGTTGGGTGGCGCAACTGGGGCTCGTGTGGTCGCCGCCCGGGATTTGCGTTCCTTTCCCGGAGGTCCTTAGGTTCTACGATGATCTCGTTCTGGACAGGAGAGTTGAAGAAAATCCGGGGTTTCACCCTATAGGGTCGCTGTGTATGCTGTCCTCGTCATCGTTGCTAAGTTCCCCGTACTCGTGTACTTCTACTTGTACCTCTATCGGATGGGGCACCGCCCTTCTAGGTTTCCTCGGGCCTGGTACCCCTCCTTCCGTCCGTTGAGCTGGGCTATTTTTATTTTCTAACTGGTGTGCGCGTGCGATCTCCGTTTCGGTTGCGTCTCTCATCCCGGGGAGAGAAGCGAAAGACGTATTTAGTCTCCCTGGTTCTGTAGCCTTTTCCCCTGCCTACTGACGGAGCTTGGTGATACAGTTGGGTCCCTGGTGCCATGAGGCCTCCTTTTGTGACACTTGCAGGTCTGCTCCTGCCGAGATGACCTTTCGTCTCTCCTGTCCTGCACGTCGTCCTGGAAGGTTACACGTCTCCTTCCATCACTGGAACCTTGCGTGTTGAAGCTATCCTATATTAAAAAAATAAATCGAATACTGGAAACCTATGTCCAAAAAACAACAATCCTCAACTTCAGCACCGACTTACAAGTCACGAAGAATTATTTAAAATGTGGTAAACTGTGAAACCAGCAATTTAAACTCTCCAAATGCGTCGTTTCTAAGCCTGGGACTGTCTGAGAATTATCAAAATTCTTTGTAAAATTAGGAACCCAGCAATAAAAATTCTCCAAACAAGTCGCTCCTAAAATGGAACTGACCTGGAAAATTATTTAAGACAAATATGTTTAAATAAGGAACCAGCAAAAAAATCTCCAAACACGTCGCTACAAAAATTGAACTGACTTGGAGAATTATTTAAAACCAGTTTGGTAAACTACGAAACCAGCACGAAAAGCCCTTCAAACAAGTCGCTCATAAAGTTGAACTGACCTGGAAAATTATTTAAAACAGATTTGGTAAACTATGAAACCGGCACGAAAAACTCTCCAAACAAGTCGCTCTTTAAAATGGAATTGACCTGTAAAATTATTTAAGCAATTTCGGTAAATTAGGAAACCAGCAATTAAAACTCTCCAAAACAAGTCGCTCCTATAAATGGAATAGACCTGGAAAATTATCTAAAACAAATTTGGTAAACTATGAAACCAGCACGAAAAACTCTACAAACAAGTCGCACCTAAAAATGGAACCGACTTGGAAAATTATTTAAACAAATTTTGGTAAAATAGGAAACCAGCAATTAAAACTCTCCAAAGATAGAGAAAAAATGTATTCCCCGAATGAGAATACTTATATCCTAGCTACTTATTTATATTTTTATTTATATCGCCCTGAAAAATCGATAACTTCGCTGAAAGAAAAAAAATTAATAAATCCCAACCGATATATATATATATATATATATATATATATATATATATATATATATATATATATATATATATATATATATATATATATATATATATATATATATATAAATATCCTGTCTAGTTATCTATTCCCCCCTGAAAACTGTACATTTGCTAAAATAAAAGTCAAACCCCCTAACTATTTCGCAAGTAAAACCTAAATTAACACTCTAGTGGCCCTTCAAAACTTAACTATAGGGTCCTAACTTCCTAACTCTCAATGATCATTATTATTATCAGTAAAATATTTCCTGCTTGTTCTAGCTACTCGACTTATGGGAACACTCTATGTTCCTTGCCCTAAATAAAATTTTCTAAACTAAAACAAGGGTCAAGATTGACTTCCACCCTAAATAAAAGATAAAATTCCTAATATTCTTTTAGATATAAGACCTTACTTGGCAGCTGTATTAAGATTTAATTTATCTAATTTATATTTTTAAGGGTGCAAATCCCACGGCTGTCGCCAATATGTAATGGGCGCGCTTTTGCCCTAGTTAAATGATTTAGGTTTAATCAGCCTTAACTGACCTAAGACAATGGACTACTGTAATGAATACTGTAGAGCATGGGGATGTTTAATTGAAAGCCTCAATTTTACTATACACCTACAGTATCATATACCCTGCGACCACTTTTTTGTCGCCCTCGTACGAGGTTTCAATGTTACTTGGAATATAGGGTGGCTGGTTTACTATATCTAGAAATAAAATTCAATCGTTTGTTTATAAAAACTAATTTAATATAAATTAAATGAATTTAACACACCCGATTTTACAAAAAAGAAATGGAGACCTTAAAAGTACAATATTTAATAATATGACTTTACTATATTGTGCCCCCGTGGAAGGAAGGGTCAATTCTTGCGCAAAGGGCGCCTTAAAAGAACAATGGAATTATTTACCCCTTCAATAATTTACAAGGCCCTGGTTGTCTTCAAAATTATGAGCAAAATTAGAACTGATAAAATATTAGCCTATATTTAATTAATTTATTTACCCCTTTAATATTTGTGCTTAAATTTCCTAGACCTCCCAACTACTATTCTTATTCCAAATCCCTTGACTAAACTACTATAATTGTCCCTTGGACATAAATTTACTCTCCCGTACAGTTAGTTAAAATAATATGAAACAAAATTGATAATTTCTGACCTAGTTTAGATTTTATTTTGCTAATGATAAAATCTTCCGATACAACCACCATGTATGTCCTTTTTATTATCATTGACAAGAAAATAAAATTATAACAAGCACTTACCCTTTGGCCCTCGACTTTTCAGTACGCCAGAAGACAGTACCGACCTGGTAAGGTACCCCAGCACCTTAACTCCCTTGATAGATCTATAACTGAACACCGTATCTTTACTTGCTCTCTGGCTTTGACCGCCCAATCCCGAGTCTCGCGCTTCACTGTCTCTGTTCTGCCTTTCTCCCTCAAAAGCAAAACTGTCTTTTTTCTGACTTGGCAAAGTTAACCCCGGACTTTAACCTCTGTGTCAGCACTCCGGTATCGGTTTATTCCAAGTACTTTTGTAACATTTACCTCGGTCAAGCGACTTTTGTATCATTCGCCGATATGTTGGATTTCATCATATCCGCGTTTTACCAACACCGCGACAAAGTTTCTGTCAGGTATTTGCTGACGTTAAGCTACGATCTGCCCCTGTTTTAAATTCGCATTCGAGTAATTTTAATGTTGCAATCATATACTTGATTATATTTCACAACATTAGGAAATTTGTTTCAATGCAACCAAATATTAAATTAGCGAATTTATGCACTGTATATAGGCTGTCCCGTAATTGCAAACTCCAAAACAATTAACAATATTATTAGCTGGTATCTGGTCCCTACACGGACTGTCTCGCAATTACAATTCTCACTTAAAAGACCCTCTATTTAGCGGTATCTATGCGCTCTATAGTCTGGCCCATAATCATAGCTGTCATCCTGGACACTAGCCCAAAACTCAAGCAGGTAGCCCTGCTTATAGCTCTAAGAATACCTATACTGGAAGTGCTTACAGGAAGTGTCATTTTTATTATGTATATTTATAGTTTGGCTTGTTGAACACCATGCAAGCACCTGTTTCGTCGTACATCTCCCCGATCTTGCGCAATAATAACTTTAAGTTTTTATATCATTTTCTTGTAGCCCTTGTCACGAAACGACATATTTTGAAGTCGGTTCATTTCTATCGCTTTCCGTTCAAAAGATATAGGCATTTAAAGTTTAGACCGAAAGTGGCCATTTTATTGTATATTCCACTTCTGTTTGGTCTCCTCAGCACCGTGCATGCGTTGGTTCTGCCGTACATCTAACCGATCTTGCGCGATAAGGACTTTAAGTTATTTATCTCATTTTCTTGTAGACTTTATTACGAAACGACATATTTTTGAAGTTGATTCATTTCTATCACTTTCCGTTTAAAAGATATAAGGATTTAAAGTTTAGACCGGAAGTGGCCATTTTATTGTATATTCCACTTCAGCTTGAGCTCCTCAACACCGTGCATGTATTGGTTCTACCGTAGCTGTCCCTAATCTTGCGCGATAAGAACTTTAGGTTTCAAACATATCTAGTACAATAGATCTCTGTGCTGACAGTCACATGTCACAGCTCATTCACTTTTATCTCAAGCCGTTTCAATAGTTAAATCAATTATACCTCACACACTCATGCATCAGGATTTGAACCTCTGTCTCTTTCAAATAAAATCAAAATGTCTAACTCTATTATTTTTAACAAGTTAGGTTGAATGTGAATTATGATTTCATATTCTCCTTTAGAATATGTGTCTTGATACTCTTGAGTATCCCCTCGTATATGTGCCCCCGTATAATAAGCCATAACAACAGCACGTATTCGTTGCTCTAAAACGATTGACATGTGATGGCTTACAAACTTGAAAGCTAAACCTCACAATTAGTTTGAGTGGTCACATAACTAAGATTGCTCTCAATGATAGAGATGTGTTGGTTTAAAAAAATTATTCTGTACATCAAGACAATAAGTCTAAGAGAGTGTGCTGTTTTTAGGTGTTAACACAACGTGTTTTGATTTACTTAAAAACTATATCTTTTTATTAATCTTGAGAAGATGATTATTTTCAAGTGTTGCACACATGCATGTACCTCTAAGAATATCTATCTTTACATACACATGTCCCAGATATTAAGTTGTTTACAGTCTGAGCTCCGTCAAAGTCTACCAAGTATGCAGCGGTTGTTGGCGTTAATTGAAATGTGACTCTTTAGGTGTTAACACAACTTGTTCTGATTTACTTAAAAACTATATTTCGTAATTCTGCTCGACAAGACGATTATTTTGAGGTGTTACACACGAATGTAACTCTAAGAATATCTATACCGGAAGTGCTTACCAGAAGTCACATTTTTATATATATATATATTATAAGTATACATTTTTATTGTGTATATTTATAGAGTTTGGCTTCCTGAACACCATGCAAGTGCCGGTTTCGCTGTACATCTCCCCGATCATGCGCGATAAGAACTTTAAGTTTTTATTTCATTTTCTTGTAGCCCTTGTCACTAAACGACATATTTTGAAGTCGGTTCATTTCTATCGCTTTCCGTTCAAAAGATATAAAGATTTAAAGTTTAGACCGGAAGTGACCAGTTTATTGTATATTCCACTTCGGTTTGGCCTCCTCAACACCGTGCATGCGTTGGTTCTACCGTACATCTTCCCGATCTTGCGCGATAAGAACTTTAAGTTTTTTATCTCATTTTCTTGTAGACCTTATTACGAAACGACATATTTTTGAAGTCGATTCATTTCTATCTCTTTCCGTTTAAAAGATATAAGAATTTAAAGTTTAGACCGGAAGTGACCATTTTATTGTATATTCCACTTCAGCTTGGGCTCCTCATCACCGTGCATGCATTGGTTTCACCGTAGCTGTCCCCGATCTTGTGCAATAAGAACTTTAGGTTTCAAACATATCTAGTACAATAGATCTCATTGCTGACCATCACATGTCACAGCTCATTCACTTTTATCTCAAGCCGTTTCATTAGTTAAATCAATTATACCTCACACGCTTATACATCAGGCTTTGAACCTGTGTCTCTTTCAAATCAAATCATAATGTCTAACTCTATTATTTTTAACAAGTTAGGTTGAATGTGAAATATGATTTCATATTCTCCTTTTTAAATTAGAATATATGTCTTGATACTCTTGAGTACCCCCTCATATATGTGCCCTCGTATAATAAGCGATAACAACAGCTAGCCCAACTTTGGTTTTCAACGACTCGCGCTCCAGCTAATATCTCTCTAACAACCTTTATCATTAAGTCAACGGTCTCCTTCTAACTAATCTAAATTACTAATAAGATTACAAAATGGTCAGCAGTGTGTTAATCAATCTCTAACCGTTGCCCAACAAGCAGGGGCTCATACTAAACTGTTGGAGTCTGGTGAACCATTCACCAATGATGAACATAGCGCCATCTATCAGCGAGTGTTTGCCTCTTCTTGCTCTAAGGACGTGTTCATATTTCGTGGGTGCTGACTGCCGTCGATAGATGGCGTCTGGCATCTCTCTTTGTCTTACCCATCTTAATCGTCTCTTTACTATTACTAATATATTAGTAGAAGGACCTGAATCTGAAATACACCGGACAGTCGTACTACCTAGGGATAACGGGTTCAATTCCGGCTCAGTACCAATTCGGTTTTTTATAAAATAGTTGCTGACGTCTGACACCTCTCTCTCTTAGTCTTGATTAAATCTAGATCTGGACCTCGATCTGGATCTGAATCCTACACTGCGAGGCGCAGCCCCGCCGCACCACGCCGCCTCCGGCGACGACCACCGGCTCAACTGTCAATTCAAATCTCCCCCAAAAATGGCGGCTTCTGATTGGTCGAAGAAAAATGTTGAGGGGGTCCTTCCAAGTGGCCCATTACCTACTAACGATATAGAAAGTTTGTTTAAAGCAGCGATATATACGTGTTAACATGTATTACTTAAATATTATTGTCGTTATGTTAGTAATTAAATTAAAATATTTGAATATTTTAAAAGAGAACTAGTTGAATAAACATACATTATATATATATATATATATATATATATATATATATATATATATATATATATATATATATATATATATATATATATATATATATATAATTGAAACTGGTCCCGGATATAAGTTCTAGGGGTCCTAGTTCAATTCAAATAATTCAAAAGTCGGGATATCTCCGCATTAGTGAATTATTTCTTTCTCATTTTTCTAATAATACACTAAAAATTTGGAGGTCACTGGTGATCAGATAAAAGCACAAGAACAAAATATTTTCGGTGGATAACAAAGCCCATTGAATATTACGGACCAATAGTATGTTTTCTTGGCGCAAAAAAGGTAAAGAAATGCCAGAAAAATTACGTTGAAAATAGTTTTTCCTCTTAAAACCTCAAATTCGCTATTTGAAACGTCAAAATTTGTACTTTTTAGACAAAGAACCTGAAACGGATAAGGGTTATGTAGAAGGGATGTCCTAAGAAACGTGTTATACAAAGCCTAAAGTTTCAACTTAAATCGTCATTGTTCTTCATTTTACTAAAATATTTGGAAAAAATTCGTTTCCAATAGACCCTTTCTCTGATGTTTTGGCAGTAGTTTCAGTTATAATTATCATTTTTGACAAATTTTCGTAGAAAAAATTCTTTATTAAGCAGACCACGACTTTCTAATTTTAAAAGGATTTCCTCAACCTAGTGTAAACAAGGCCCCCAGAACAAATATCCGGGACCAGTTTCAATTTATATATATATATATATATATATATATATATATATATATATATATATATATATATATATATATATATATATATATATATATATATATATATATATATATATATATATATATATATATATATATATATATAACACTTTATTTATCCTATATATAAATAATGTGTATGTTTATTCAACTAGTTCTCTTTTAAAATATTCAAATATTTTAATTTAATTACTAACATAACGACAATAATATTTAAGTAATACATGTTAACACGTATATATCGCTGCTTTAAACAAACTTTCTATATCGTTAGTAGGTAATGGGCCACTTGGAAGGACCCCCTCAACATTTTTCTTCGACCAATCAGAAGCCGCCATTTTTGGGGGAGATTTGAATTGACAGTTGAGCCGGTGGTCGTCGCCGGAGGCGGCGTGGTGCGGCGGGGCTGCGCCTCGCAGTGTAGGATTCAGATCCAGATCGAGGTCCAGATCTAGATTTAATCAAGACTAAGAGAGAGAGGTGTCAGACGTCAGCAACTATTTTATAAAAAACCGAATTGGTACTGAGCCGGAATTGAACCCGTTATCCCTAGGTAGTACGACTGTCCGGTGTATTTCAGATTCAGGTCCTTCTACTAATATATTAGTAATAGTAAAGAGACGATTAAGATGGGTAAGACAAAGAGAGATGCCAGACGCCATCTATCGACGGCAGTCAGCACCCACGAAATATGAACACGTCCTTAGAGCAAGAAGAGGCAAACACTCGCTGATAGATGGCGCTATGTTCATCATTGGTGAATGGTTCACCAGACTCCAACAGTTTAGTATGAGCGCCTGCTTGTTGGGCAACGGTTAGAGATTGATTAACACACTGCTGACCATTTTGTAATCTTATTAGTAATTTAGATTAGTTAGAAGGAGACAGTTGACTTAATGATAAAGGTTGTTAGAGATATATTAGCTGGAGCGCGAGTCGTTGAAAACCAAAGTTGGGCTAGCTGTTGTTATCGCTTATTATACGAGGGCACATATATGAGGGGGTACTCAAGAGTATCAAGACATATATTCTAATTTAAAAAGGAGAATATGAAATCATATTTCACATTCAACCTAACTTGTTAAAAATAATAGAGTTAGACATTATGATTTGATTTGAAAGAGACACAGGTTCAAAGCCTGATGTATAAGCGTGTGAGGTATAATTGATTTAACTATTGAAACGGCTTGAGATAAAAGTGAATGAGCTGTGACATGTGATGGTCAGCAATGAGATCTATTGTACTAGATATGTTTGAAACCTAAAGTTCTTATCGCACAAGATCGGGGACAGCTACGGTGAAACCAATGCATGCACGGTGATGAGGAGCCCAAGCTGAAGTGGAATATACAATAAAATGGTCACTTCCGGTCTAAACTTTAAATTCTTATATCTTTTAAACGGAAAGAGATAGAAATGAATCGACTTCAAAAATATGTCGTTTCGTAATAAGGTCTACAAGAAAATGAGATAAAAAACTTAAAGTTCTTATCGCGCAAGATCGGGAAGATGTACGGTAGAACCAACGCATGCACGGTGTTGAGGAGGCCAAACCGAAGTGGAATATACAATAAAATGGTCACTTCCGGTCTAAACTTTGAATCTTTATATCTTTTGAACGGAAAGCGATAGAAATGAACCGACTTCAAAATATGTCGTTTAGTGACAAGGGCTACAAGAAAATGAAATAAAAACTTAAAGTTCTTATCGCGCATGATCGGGGAGATGTACAGCGAAACCGGCACTTGCATGGTGTTCAGGAAGCCAAACTCTATAAATATACACAATAAAAATGTATACTTATAATATATATATATATATATATATATATATATATATATATATATATATATATATATATATATATATATATATATATATATATATATATATATATAAAATGTGACTTCTGGTAAGCACTTCCGGTATAGATATTCTTAGAGTTACATTCGTGTGTAACACCTCAAAATAATCGTCTTGTCGAGCAGAATTACGAAATATAGTTTTTAAGTAAATCAGAACAAGTTGTGTTAACACCTAAAGAGTCACATCTCAATTAACGCCAACAACCGCTGCATACTTGGTAGACTTTGACGGAGCTCAGACTGTAAACAACTTAATATCTGGGACATATGTATGTAAAGATAGATATTCTTAGAGGTACATGCATGTGTGCAACACTTGAAAATAATCATCTTAGTAGGTAACAGGGCACTTGAACCAGACAGGGAGTGGGGGTATCACACTCCTCCCCTAGGGGTGGAGCCCCACCCCTCTGGGCGGAGCCCCACCTCTTGTGGGCGTGGCCATGCCCCAAGATGGCGGAACAAAAATGGCGGACCCAAAATGGCGGAACCAAAATGGCGGAACCAAAATGGGCGGAATAATAAATGGCGGTTTTCGTTTTAAAGATGGCGGCCTAACCTGTGATACCTTAAGCTGACATATATACCCCTGACATTATAAAAATGGCGGCTTTCGTTCTTAAAGATGGTGCCTTTCGCTTTTAAAGATGGTTGAAGACTCCATTATTTAAAGTTACGTCACCTCAACCTTTAGAGCCGACAAATGAGAGTGAGGTTGATAAGCGAGAATAATGGTATAGGTCGAAGACTCCATGATTTAAAGTTACGCCCCTATTAAAACAAACCATACATAAAGCTTTTGTTATTAGACATAAGACATAATAATTAATATGTTTAATATTAGACAGACTATTAGATTTCGCATAGAAATTAGCCGAACGCCACAATTGTTATATGGGTAGGTTCTAAAAATAACACACAGAGGTCGTTGGCAAACAAAAGAAGGAAGTTCAGAAACAAAATAGACAACAGGTTCAAATAGGAAACCAAACTTAAATATCGTAGAGACAATAGAGGTCGCTGGCAAAACAAAGAAGGAAGCTCAGAAACAAAATGGACAACAGGTTCAACTCTTAAAAATAGGAACTTTTTTAGCCTTATGTGTGGGCGCGGCAAGTAGTTGATTTTATTTTGAAAGAGATACAGGTTCGATTCCGGATATATGCTCCTTGATATGGTAGCGTCAAACAAATACAAAGAGGTACTGAATCACGAAACACAAAGCTTAGAAACAATGGTTGGTTACAGGTTCAATTCCTTTCTTAGTTTAAAGCTAACCCCCCACGTGTTTAGTGGCATGTTACTCGTCTAAGTAAGCAGAAGTAAAAAATGGCGACTAAAATAAGAGAAAAAAACTTAAAACCCTTATCGCGGAAGATCCGTGAGATGTACTATAGAACCAACACATGCACAGTGTCAAGGAGGCCAAACTAAATTGGAATATACAATAAAATGACCACTTCCGGTCTAAACTTTAAATCGTTATATCTTTTGAATGGAAAGTGATAGAAATGAACTGAGTTTAAAAATATATCGTTTCATAACAAACTCTACAAGAAAATGAGATAAAAAACTTCAAATCCTTATCGCGGAACATCGGTGAGATGTACGATAGAACCAATACCTGCACGGTGTTAAGGAGGCCAAACCAAATTGGAATATACAATAAAATGGTCACTTCCGGTCTAAACTTTAAATCGTTATATCTTTTGAACGGAAAGTGATAGAAAGGAACCGACTTCAAAATTGTATGTTTCGTAACAAGGTCTACAAGAAACTGAGATAAAAAAACTTCAAACCCCTATCGCGGAAGATCGGCGAGATGTACGATAGAACCAATACATACACGCTGTTCAGCAAAGCAAATAATCAAAAATACAAGGATAACCTCAAAGAAATTGAAGTGAAATTAATGGAGATAGATGATGAAGTGCAGCGTATGCGAGAAACAAATGCTAAAATCACAGAACATTTAGAAGATATATCTCCAAAACCAAGCAACCCTGGAAAACTTTGTGTTTTTGGTTTGCTTTCAAGAAATGAGAAGGATGCTACCTATCCATATCATGCTGTAAGGACTCAGAAGAAAAGTTTTAAAAGAGCTGTCAAGAACTTTAAAAATAAACACCCTGATTGCGAAGTAGTTTTAAACATGTTGTATGATCCAAATTCTGTAAATCTCTTTAACAGAATAAAGACCGAAGTCGAATACCTCAAGGCGAAGAGAAACGATCTACAGATAGCAGATGTACCGCAGGAGAAGTTTATTCAGGATATTATTGATTTACGACATAAATTGTAATTGTTCACTTGGCTTAATTGTATGTAACCAGATGAAAAAATAAAATAACATTATCTTAATAAAGACTTTTATTTTATTCTAAGTACATTAATACATTAAATATATAAGCTTATTTAACATCATCTGAATTTATCCAAGAATTATGAGATTTATCAAAACCCAGCCATTTTACATAGAGCTGCTTGCCTTTCTTCCTCAAGATGCGTTCAACCAGATAGATGTCTGTTTGTTTAGTCGTTTGTAGTTCTTCCTCGTAAAACCCTCCACTGATTGGTTTCCCCTGCATATCTTCAAGAAAGTATGTTACTGGATTTGTGAAATGAATACTAACAATCTTGAATAATTCTGTTGACCAGCGAGGTGTATACCCTTTTTCAAATTGAGCTTTTGCTTTACTTATACGTACAACATCACCCACTTTAAATTTATTTTTGTTAAACACTTTCAGATTCGAGTAAACTTGTTTCAGAATAGCTCCTTCATTTTTCTTGTTAACATCTTGAGGTTTTACACCAGTTGTTCGATGAACAGTAGCGTTGTAAGCAGCAGTGACGTCAGGTAGTGTATTAATCCACTTGTAGGAACCAATCAAGTTGAAATTTTTATAGATCTTCTCTTTCAAGGTACGTATGACTCTTTCCACCATTGCAGCCTTCTTCACACTATAAGTGCTGTAGTGATTGATGTTATATTTTTTCATTAAGGCGTTAAATTTTGAGTTATAGAACTCGCGGCAAAGATCAGACTGGATGCTAGAGGGCGCTGTACTAGTAGATAAAATATCAGCCATAGCTTTAGTCACCTCTTCAGCAGTTTTAGATTTAAGAGGGCGAGTCCACACATACTTTGAAAAACAATTAATAACCACTAAAATATACTTGTAACCAGAGTTTGCTTTGTAGTAGTCTGTAAATTCTGCTAAATCAATCTGCCACAAATCATTTAAATCTTTGATTATTGTACGTCTACGTTTAAAATTGATTCTTGCTGGTTTATATAACTCATCAATAATTTGTTTTTTGGTATTAGATGGTTCAACAGTTTTGCGTCTCATGGTGATGTTGGATTTAAAAGTAGCCACTTATCATGTAAATCTTTTAGTTTGCTGTCTATTTCTCCCAGCTTATTCTTTAGCTTCTTATTCTTTAACACATCAATATCTTTTAAAACTTGAGTAGTTATGTTCTTAGCTAAAATTTTCAATTTATTTTCAAATTCGTTTTTTAAATCTTCCAACTCAGGTTTGTGTACAGCTTCAAGTAGTATGGCAATGATTCTTTGTTTTACCTCATCTTTGTTCTTCTGATAGTCGTCTATCCATACATCAACAATTTTTTTATTTACACCATCTGTTGCATCGACTGGATCAGCGATGTTACACAATCTATCAAAATCACCACTATCAGTTCTTGGGAAAATCTCTCTTTCAATAATTTTAAACTTAGAACCTTTATTGGATTGGGAACGTCCGAACTTATCGATAGACATTTTTATACTAAGCACTAAGGTAGGTATATCTGTGATATATGTAGGTATATTAGGCGATAACACCAACCTCCTTCAGTTCTTCAATGATTGACTGAATTTCATTGTTATGAGCATTATTACCAGCAGCTTGGGAAGCTACTAAAAGTCTAAGTCTATCAACCAACTCATTTATGTCATCCCAATAGACATATTCTATTTGTTTGTTATTTTGTAGCATATAGTTGTTAGTGTTGCTGCTTACATTCTGAGCTCTAGGCTCAGTTTTTTGTTCTGCGTTATGATGTGTGTCGTAACCAAAACCTTGAGGAGTTGAGGATCTTCGTCCTCTTGGGTTTATAACTGGTTTTATTAGAGTCAGATACTTTTCCGAGGAACAACCCTTGGTTCGTGCGTTGGGATCGTAGTTCATTTTATGAACACTAGTTGCTTCTAGAATATCTCTATAGTGTTGAAGATCGTCATAGGTATACCCTCTAGGTGTTTTCATATATATTAATTCTAGCAGACCTTGTGTTTGCGGATATCTCCTTTGACCTAGTCGAATGTCATTATCAGTAAAGTCCAAGTGTTTATTGCCAAGACTCCAACTACCAGTATCTTTAGCGTAGCGAGCACCATACGTTTGATCAATAGTAGCAAGCCTCGGTGGTTCAGTAAAATACTTGTCTACATAATATCGAACTCGTTCAGGATATTGCTCCAAAAATTCTTGATATGCTGGGTTGTTTGTGACAGTTTGTAGATCTGCCTCAAGCTCTTCAAATGTTGGGATATCCTCATCAAAACTTGTCTCTACTTCTGGTTCGGCTTCAAAAACTTCATGGTCTTTAAGGAACTCAACTTTGGGTTTCTTTTCTGGTACCGCTTCTTCTTTGATTTGTTCAGCTGGTGACTGCAGTTTAAGCGTTGATGTATTTTTAGATATTTCACTCAGTGGGTCAACAAGTGGTTTATATAAACGCTGCAGGGCTTCATCATTCTCAGCTCTACCAAGCTTAAGCATTAAATGTTTTTTTCGAATGTTTTCGGCAAGTTGTAAAATCTTTTTCTTGATTTTTCTCTCTTGTTTACCCATCACCTCCATCTTGCTAAAGTTATTTGTTTCGTGTTAAGAGATGCAAACAGTTCTGTGGTTTAAGGTGTACTAGCTTTGAATTGGTTGTATGTCTGCCTATCTAGTGTTAGGTATCTAACACAACAGGTAGACCCGGTTGTTAGACAGGTTGTTAGACAGGTTGTTAGACAGGTTGTTAGACAGGTTGTTAGACAGGTTGTTTTAGACAGGTTGTTTTAGACAGGTTGTTTTAGACAGGTTGTTTTAGACAGGTTGTTTTAGACAGGTTGTTTTAGACAAGTTGTTTTGGACAAGTTGTTTTAGACAGGTTGTTTTAGACAAGTTGTTTTAGACAGGTTGTTTTAGACAAGTTGTTTTAGACAGGTTGTTTTAGACAGGTTGTCTGTCTTGTTAGCTGGTTGGTTGTCCTGCTAGACATCTCTTTGTTGTTGTTGGTTGTAGACCATTAGATTAATATGTAGCTATCGAATCCTTTTCTATATCTCCCTCTGTGGACTTCGTTTTCTTTTACAATCACCAACACACCATACTTATTACCATTCCAGCATTGACAACATATATTTTTAAATTGTTTAAAGTCCATATCAGTGGTCACATGATCGTCATAGATGTGTTTTAAGTTCGTTTCATCTTGTTTAAAGAGAATCAAAACGTTAGCGTTATCACGTACCAGATGTTTGGTTGTTCGAGTATATGTTTGACAGAGATAGAATGAATCAATATTCTTATGTCTGTCCATACTAAAGTATGCACTTATTTTATCTTGTTTGTTACAAGCTACATCATCGAATATAAACATCGAGTTGTCCAGGGCTTCTGTTGGATCTACTATTTCATCGTTTACACTACTCGATCCCTAAAGACGGGGTGGGGTTTACCTTTAGCTCGGAGGGGTTCGACAAGGGGGTTGCTCACTTGCTATTCAGAAAAGTAAAGAATGTTGTTTTCGAAGACATTTGGTTTCTACTGAGTAAGATATATCAAAGCAAAGGACCTGGTTTTGGTTCTGATACTTTTCGAATGACGATGACTCAAGTTAAAACCGCTAAGCCTTCATACGTATCAATTAAATCTCTTAACCCGTCATCACCATCATATATTCAGACACTTGTACGTAGCTTGCAAGCTTTCAATACAAACACGTGCCAATTAAATCTCTTAATCTATCATTAACATCACATATATTCAGAGGGGCCACTTGTAGGTAGCTTGCTATCTCTACACCCCTCAAAGTGGGTTGGTTGGTTGGTTAGTTGGCTGGTTGCGTTTTTCATAGAAAGGATTAGATATCCAACAGGCTAAATTTAATATCAAATCTTTGTAAACATATGTACCAGATATCAAGTTGTTTTCAGTCTGTGTTCCACCAAAGTCCACCAAGTATGTAGCGGTTGTAGGCGTTAGTTGAGATGTTGCTTCCGGCACATCTAGGGGGCCGGTATTCCGGTCCCCTAGATGTGACTCTAAGTGAACTCCTTCGGTTGAAATATTTAGGGTATCGGTATTATGGCTACCTAAATGTTTCTTCAGCTGACCGTTGTAATAGGCAATCAACTCTTTAGTTTTCTTATTTTCCAGCCAATGTCTGAACCTTTTTAATTTTATTTTACACCATCGAAAATTAAATTACATACATACATAAAGGTTACACCTCAAAAACAGCTGGTTGGTTAGTTGTGTTGCTCTGGTCGGTTGGTATATAGACTGTTATATTCGTATACTTAAAACTTAGTAAACTCAATAAGGTTCTGAATACGTTTCTCCTCAGACACATCTGTTATGTGCGTCGGTTCTATTTGTCTTACGGTGTTTGACTTCTGTTTTTCTTCTGTTAAAGAGATTTACAGAATTTGTATCATATGGTGTGTTTAGGATCACTTCGGTATCGGAATGTTTGTTCTTAATGTTCTTATCATTTTACTTCGGTTTCTTGAAGATTGGTTCTTTCTGATTAAATTCGCTTACGCAGAAATAAAAATTATTGAATTTTTCATAAAAATGATTGGTTATGTAGTAAACCGAATTTAATACCAAACATACCAAAGTCCAACAAGTATTTAGCGGTTGTTGGTGTTAATTGAAATGTTGCTTCCGACACTTCTAGGGGGCCAGTATTCCAGCTCCCTGGAGATGACTCTAAGTGGGCTCCTTCGGTTGAAATATTTAGGGTATCAGTATTCCGGATTAGTGTTGCATGACTAAGATTACTCTTGAAATATTTAGGGTATCGGTATTCCGGCCCTCTGGAAGCGACTCTAAGTGGGCTCCTTCGGTTGGAACATTTGGCATATCGGTATTCCGATACCCCAAATGTTCCTTCAACTGACTGTTGTAATAAGCAATCAACTCTTTAGTTTTCTTATTTTCCAACCAATGACACATAAAGCCACATCTCAAGACAGTTAGTTAGAGTGTTGCATGATTAAAATTACTCTGAAATGCTAGTGGCACCCATTTTTACCAAGTATGTAGCAGCTGTAGGTACCAAGTCAACCCCTTCTGCTTGTTGTTGTAATAGACAATTAACTCTTTGGTTTTCTTATTTTATATCTCATAAACATGAAATGATAGAGATGTGTTGGTTTAGGGTAATTCAAGACTGTTCTTCAAGACATATTTACTTTGGTTTGTTAGGTACGCTTGACAGCTGTCTGTGCCGTCAACTTCAATAAGTCTAAGAGGGTGTACTAAAATTTGTCTGTAGCACGCATCACTTGATGTAGTCAACATTTAAATACGCTATTGAATACTGTTCTTTATGGTATGGTTGAAATTTTCTCTGAAAGTAACTTCATTAAGTCTAAGAGAGAGTGTGTTGTTTTTAGGTTTTAACACAGCTTGTTCTGACTTACTTAAATATTATATTTCTTCTGTTCAACAAGACGATTATTTTGAGGTGTCACACATGTATGTAGCTCTAAGAATAGCTATACCGGAAGTGTCTACCGGAAGTAACATTTTTATTGAATATGCTTATAGAGTTTGCTTTGCTGAACAGCGTGTATGTATTGGTTCTATCGTACATCTTGCCGATCTTCCGCGATAAGGGTTTGAAGTTTTTTATCTCAGTTTCTTGTAGACCTTGTTACGAAACATACAATTTTGAAGTCGGTTCCTTTCTATCACTTTCCGTTCAAAAGATATAACGATTTAAAGTTTAGACCGGAAGTGACCATTTTATTGTATATTCCAATTTGGTTTGGCCTCCTTAACACCGTGCAGGTATTGGTTCTATCGTACATCTCACCGATGTTCCGCGATAAGGATTTGAAGTTTTTTATCTCATTTTCTTGTAGAGCTTGTTATGAAACGATATATTTTTAAACTCAGTTCATTTCTATCACTTTCCATTCAAAAGATATAACGATTTATAGTTTAGACCGGAAGTGGTCATTTTATTGTATATTCCAATTTAGTTTGGCCTCCTTAACACCGTGCATGTATTATTTCCAGCGTACATCTCACCGATCTTCCGCGATAAGGGTTTGAAGTTTTTTATCTCATTTTCTTGTAGACCTTGTTATGAAACGATATATTTTTAAAGTCAGTTCATTTCTATCACATTCCATTCAACAGATATAACGATTTAAAGTTTAGACCGGAAGTGGCCATTTTATTGTATATTCCAATTTGTTTTGGGCTCCTTAACACCGTGCATGTGTTGGTTCTCTCGTACATCTCACGGATCTTCCGCGATAACGGTTTTAAGTTTTTTATCTCATTTTTTCACAAGCGTTAGTCGCCATTTTTGAATTATACTCATTAAGACGAATAAAATGAACCTCACTCTCATTTGTAGCCTCTAAAGGTTGAGGTGACGTAACTTTAAATAATAGAGTCCTCTTCAATGATTCCTGCATCTAATTAAGATTCACACTTCTCCATCGCTAAAGACCAAAGCTTTCATTAAGATGCCGCAACATGAAAGCCAATCAATTAATGAAGCTCCGATACAACACTCATTAGTTTTCGCCAAAGCTCATTAAGCTACCCACGAATACAGGTTAGGTGATGAAACTTCATACCATCTCATCCAATATAATTAAATTAATAAATCTCCGATACATCCCTCATTTGTTTTCCCTAAAGATCATTAAGCTTCTTAAGATTAAAGGTTGGGTGATGAAACTTCATACCATCTCAACCAATGTGATGATAACCGCTTATTATTTTACTTATTAATCTCCAAAAGCTCCGATAGTTTTGCTTAAAAGCTTTCGTTAGCTTTTGTGTCTCGGAACCACATCTCCAAATGTGATGCGTTTGGGCAAAATCCTTCCTTAGCTTTTTTGAGCCAGTAACCCCCGGACTCTGGCTCACTGTGCAGATGGGTGTGATCAGTGAAGGGGAGAAGCGATTTTATTGGCTAAATGTGTAGAAAATGGGCGTATTTGTGGTTAAAAGTGGCCTCTGATTGGTCGATTTAGGTAAATGGGCGTGGCCACGCCCCCTAAAGTGGAGGCATTTAGGGTGTGGTTTTAAAAATTGTGCATTTTGAAAATGTGCGTTCTTAAGTGAGCCAGAACCGGCATAGCTTATCTACTCATCTTCTCAAGATTAATAAAAAGATATAGTTTTTAAGTAAATCAAAACACGTTGTGTTAACACCTAAAAACAGCACACTCTCTTAGACTTATTGTCTTGATGTACAGAATAATTTTTTTAAACCAACACATCTCTATCATTGAGAGCAATCTTAGTTATGTGACCACTCAAACTAATTGTGAGGTTTAGCTTTCAAGTTTGTAAGCCATCACATGTCAATCGTTTTAGAGCAACGAATACGTGCTGTTGTTATGGCTTATTATACGGGGGCACATATACGAGGGGATACTCAAGAGTATCAAGACACATATTCTAAAGGAGAATATGAAATCATAATTCACATTCAACCTAACTTGTTAAAAATAATAGAGTTAGACATTATGATTTGATTTGAAAGAGACACAGGTTCAAAGCCTGATGTATAAGCGTGTGAGGTATAATTGATTTAACTATTGAAACGGCTTGAGATAAAAGTGAATGAGCTGTGACATGTGATGGTCAGCAATGAGATCTATTGTACTAGATATGTTTGAAACCTAAAGTTCTTATTGCACAAGATCGGGGACAGCTACGGTGAAACCAATGCATGCACGGTGATGAGGAGCCCAAGCTGAAGTGGAATATACAATAAAATGGTCACTTCCGGTCTAAACTTTAAATTCTTATATCTTTTAAACGGAAAGAGATAGAAATGAATCGACTTCAAAAATATGTCGTTTCGTAATAAGGTCTACAAGAAAATGAGATAAAAAACTTAAAGTTCTTATCGCGCAAGATCGGGAAGATGTACGGTAGAACCAACGCATGCACGGTGTTGAGGAGGCCAAACCGAAGTGGAATATACAATAAACTGGTCACTTCCGGTCTAAACTTTAAATCTTTATATCTTTTGAACGGAAAGCGATAGAAATGAACCGACTTCAAAATATGTCGTTTAGTGACAAGGGCTACAAGAAAATGAAATAAAAACTTAAAGTTCTTATCGCGCATGATCGGGGAGATGTACAGCGAAACCGGCACTTGCATGGTGTTCAGGAAGCCAAACTCTATAAATATACACAATAAAAATGTATACTTATAATATATATATATAAAAATGTGACTTCTGGTAAGCACTTCCGGTATAGATATTCTTAGAGTTACATTCGTGTGTAACACCTCAAAATAATCGTCTTGTCGAGCAGAATTACGAAATATAGTTTTTAAGTAAATCAGAACAAGTTGTGTTAACACCTAAAGAGTCACATTTCAATTAACGCCAACAACCGCTGCATACTTGGTAGACTTTGACGGAGCTCAGACTGTAAACAACTTAATATCTGGGACATGTGTATGTAAAGATAGATATTCTTAGAGGTACATGCATGTGTGCAACACTTGAAAATAATCATCTTCTCAAGATTAATAAAAAGATATAGTTTTTAAGTAAATCAAAACACGTTGTGTTAACACCTAAAAACAGCACACTCTCTTAGACTTATTGTCTTGATGTACAAAATAATTTTTTTAAACCAACACATCTCTATCATTGAGAGCAATCTTAGTTATGTGACCACTCAAACTAATTGTGAGGTTTAGCTTTCAAGTTTGTAAGCCATCACATGTCAATCGTTTTAGAGCAACGAATACGTGCTGTTGTTATGGCTTATTATACGGGGGCACATATACGAGGGGATACTCAAGAGTATCAAGACACATATTCTAAAGGAGAATATGAAATCATAATTCACATTCAACCTAACTTGTTAAAAATAATAGAGTTAGACATTTTGATTTTATTTGAAAGAGACAGAGGTTCAAATCCTGATGCATGAGTGTGTGAGGTATAATTGATTTAACTATTGAAACGGCTTGAGATAAAAGTGAATGAGCTGTGACATGTGACTGTCAGCACAGAGATCTATTGTACTAGATATGTTTGAAACCTAAAGTTCTTATCGCGCAAGATTAGGGACAGCTACGGTAGAACCAATACATGCACGGTGTTGAGGAGCTCAAGCTGAAGTGGAATATACAATAAAATGGCCACTTCCGGTCTAAACTTTAAATCCTTATATCTTTTAAACGGAAAGTGATAGAAATGAATCAACTTCAAAAATATGTCGTTTCGTAATAAAGTCTACAAGAAAATGAGATAAATAACTTAAAGTCCTTATCGCGCAAGATCGGTTAGATGTACGGCAGAACCAACGCATGCACGGTGCTGAGGAGACCAAACAGAAGTGGAATATACAATAAAATGGCCACTTTCGGTCTAAACTTTAAATGCCTATATCTTTTGAACGGAAAGCGATAGAAATGAACCGACTTCAAAATATGTCGTTTCGTGACAAGGGCTACAAGAAAATGATATAAAAACTTAAAGTTATTATTGCGCAAGATCGGGGAGATGTACGACGAAACAGGTGCTTGCATGGTGTTCAACAAGCCAAACTATAAATATACATAATAAAAATGACACTTCCTGTAAGCACTTCCAGTATAGGTATTCTTAGAGCTATAAGCAGGGCTACCTGCTTGAGTTTTGGGCTAGTGTCCAGGATGACAGCTATGATTATGGGCCAGACTATAGAGCGCATAGATACCGCTAAATAGAGGGTCTTTTAAGTGAGAATTGTAATTGCGAGACAGTCCGTGTAGGGACCAGATACCAGCTAATAATATTGTTAATTGTTTTGGAGTTTGCAATTACGGGACAGCCTATATACAGTGCATAAATTCGCTAATTTAATATTTGGTTGCATTGAAACAAATTTCCTAATGTTGTGAAATATAATCAAGTATATGATTGCAACATTAAAATTACTCGAATACGAATTTGATCGTAGCTTAACGTCAGCAAATACCTGACAGAAACTTTGTCGCGGTGTTGGTAAAACGCGGATATGATGAAATCCAACATATCGGCGAATGATACAAAAGTCGCTTGACCGAGGTAAATGTTACAAAAGTACTTGGAATAAACCGATACCGGAGTGCTGACACAGAGGTTAAAGTCCGGGGTTAACTTTGCCAAGTCAGAAAAAAGACAGTTTTGCTTTTGAGGGAGAAAGGCAGAACAGAGACAGTGAAGCGCGAGACTCGGGATTGGGCGGTCAAAGCCAGAGAGCAAGTAAAGATACGGTGTTCAGTTATAGATCTATCAAGGGAGTTAAGGTGCTGGGGTACCTTACCAGGTCGGTACTGTCTTCTGGCGTACTGAAAAGTCGAGGGCCAAAGGGTAAGTGCTTGTTATAATTTTATTTTCTTGTCAATGATAATAAAAAGGACATACATGGTGGTTGTATCGGAAGATTTTATCATTAGCAAAATAAAATCTAAACTAGGTCAGAAATTATCAATTTTGTTTCATATTATTTTAACTAACTGTACGGGAGAGTAAATTTATGTCCAAGGGACAATTATAGTAATTTAGTCAAGGGATTTGGAATAAGAATAGTAGTTGGGAGGTCTAGGAAATTTAAGCACAAATATTAAAGGGGTAAATAAATTAATTAAATATAGGCTAATATTTTATCAGTTCTAATTTTGCTCATAATTTTGAAGACAACCAGGGCCTTGTAAATTATTGAAGGGGTAAATAATTCCATTGTTCTTTTAAGGCGCCCTTTGCGCAAGAATTGACCCTTCCTTCCACGGGGGCACAATATAGTAAAGTCATATTATTAAATATTGTACTTTTAAGGTCTCCATTTCTTTTTTGTAAAATCGGGTGTGTTAAATTCATTTAATTTATATTAAATTAGTTTTTATAAACAAACGATTGAATTTTATTTCTAGATATAGTAAACCAGCCACCCTATATTCCAAGTAACATTGAAACCTCGTACGAGGGCGACAAAAAAGTGGTCGCAGGGTATATGATACTGTAGGTGTATAGTAAAATTGAGGCTTTCAATTAAACATCCCCATGCTCTACAGTATTCATTACAGTAGTCCATTGTCTTAGGTCAGTTAACGCTGATTAAACCTAAATCATTTAACTAGGGCAAAAGCGCGCCCATTACATATTGGCGACAGCCGTGGGATTTGCACCCTTAAAAATATAAATTAGATAAATTAAATCTCAATACAGCTGCCAAGTGTAAAAAAGTGTAAACAAGGCCCCCAGAACAAATATCCGGGATCAGTTTAAGTTTTTATATGTTTACAAATATACAGGCTGGCGCATTTCTAGGGTAAAGATCAATATATCCGTTATTTTACAAGATACGAGAAAACAGTATATAAGTTAATTAATAGTGTGTTTTGAGCTGCATTTTAGAAACTTATTTTGACAACCACAGGCTGGCCCATAAGTCGTTGGTGATACAGAGTTTTTTTTTATAGAACACGTCCACTTATATTATTGCATTTTTAGTGAATTTTTATTAAAAAAATTCACTAATAGAGAGGTATCGATGGTGAGACTTTGCAAAAATTCTTTCAAATGAGCGCGAATTAGGACCCCTAGAACCCATATCCGGGGTCAGTTTGAATTTTTATATGCTTATATATATATATATATATATATATATATATATATATATATATATATATATATATATATATATATATATATATATATATATATATATATGTATGTATCCGTCTGATAACTCCAAAAATAATTAACCGATTTAGATGAAACTCGGCAAGTGCCTTTCTTTTATTAATGGCTTGGATGAGTTCGTTGGCCAGGAAAATCGGACGGGGTTTTCTGGGAAAATTTTGAGTTTTCTTTCAAAAAAAAATTTTTTTTCCCGAAAATTTCGATAAAATTTGGTCTACATATTGCTTTGGGAAATACCTAACTATGTGCCAAAATTCAGCTTTCTAGGGTTACAGAAAATTGAGCTATTCAAATTTGAAACATTTATGTTTAAATCATAAGTATGTGGTTGCTGTTGGTTAGTCAATGCTTTTCTTATTGACTCATGAAATTCATTTGTAAGTTTCCGAGAAATGTCAATAATACTGAATTCACTGATTGTTAATCATTGGAAGCATTTACGATTATATATAACCCTATTGTAATGTATTATCATTTATCACTTCTGTAGTATAATTATTTTTGCCTTACAACTCGCAGCGTTTTTAGTCAATTGTTGTTATTAATAGTCAATAGTTTCTTTCCGAATACACAAACCTTCCATTGACTTCTGCTTCTGCCGCTGTTACAGTCCTTTTATTTAGAGCTAGAGTTCTAACCACTCATACAAACAGTGTTTTTTAACCACGTGGCTGGGCGACTGACCGAATTCATTCCCAGTTGCTGTTGATTTACTCATATTCTCTTAATATGTTTGAAGATGTGGTGTCTACTTCATTCCAAGTCACTATTAACCGACTATTTATGAAATCAAATAAGTAAATTAAATCGATTGTCATAAAATATGTAGTGTATTAAGACAAGGGAAAAAGAAATAAAACATATATAACTGTGCACATTTTGATTATATTTTAGGGTGCTTGAGAGAGGTATTGTCACAGCATAATATCTTATTAAAGTTCATTTGTAAATAGGTTTAATTTATATATATATATATATATATATATATATATATATATATATATATATATATATATATATATATATATATATATATATATATATATATATATATATATATATATATATATATATATATATATATATATATATATATATATATATAATAACTCAAAAAATAATTAACCGATTTCGATGAAACTTGGCAATTGCCTGTCAGACGGGGTTTTCCGGAAAAATTTTGAGTTTTCTTTCGAAAAAAATTTTTTCTCCGAAAGTAACAAAGCTGTTTTAATGAAATTTACTATATATGTTGCCTCAACCTTACTACGTACCAAAATTCAACTTTCTAAGTTTAGAGAAAATTGAGTTATTCAAATTTTAAATTTTCTTTCGAAAAAAATTTTTTTCTCCGAAAATTACAAAGTTATTTTAATGAAATTTTGTGGATATCTTGCCTTAGGAAAAACCTTACTACGTATTGAAATTAAACTCTCTAAGTTTATAGAAAATTGAGTTATTTAAATTTGAAGCATTTAATAAAAATTCACTACCATAACGCACTTGCTGCGTCCCGAGTTTTGCATTTTCCATCGAATTATAATGCATGCTTGTAAGGAAAGAAAATCGATATCGTTCATCGTTTTCGAGGTATTTCAATTGTTTCGTAACTTTTCACATTTTTGGCACATATCAAGAATATGACGTTTTTAACCAATAAAAATCGGAGTCCCATGAAAATGACGGATTCTGGTAGGTTTTTGTTTATATTATTCTTCGAAAAAATTTAGATGTCATATAGGTGAGCAGACACCTTCCATTGGTAGGTGTCGAGAGGGATCCCATTTTCCAGAAATGCGGCGAGACTGAAGAAACGTCTTACCGCTACCTGTGAGAATGCAAGGCTTTTGGGGGTCATCAAACAGAATTGTTCGGTTCGAGGACTCTGAAGAGGAGACAGGTAACTTCTACAGAGCGCTTTCAAATAATGGCTGTGTTTGAGAAAATCAAACTGCCGTAACTAAGGTTTTTCAAATGAAACAGCCTGTGTTTTATGTTTCAGAAAAGAATAGTATTATGCTCTCTGCATCAACTCTTGTATAACACCCCCTATAGTTAAAAACTCTAGTTTTGGAAATATTTACATTTATACATGCGTACCATGATTTAACACTGGTTCAAATCTTGTTCCTTTTTTATATTAATTAGATATTTGGTATATGATTTCAATTTTATGCATTTTTTAAGCAAATTTTTGTAAAAAAGTTATTGTGAAAAAAGTTTGCGAATTCACGTTAAAAAGTTTTTGCGATTTTCATGTGAGCATTTTTTATTTATGTCAAAAGCTTTGTGCGAATAATTATATTTTGGCTGGCGTAGTTTCTGTGTAAATTGCTTGAGTAGGTAAGCATAACTTCGTTGGCCAGGAAAGTCATACCAGTTTTTTCGGGAAATTTTTTAATTTACATTCAGGAAACGTTTGCACTTTTTCTAACAAAATATTTTGACCAAATATGGTATATTTTTTTTACTATAAAGGTTATACTTATCCACTAAATTTGCTGTCTCTTAAAAAATATTACCGACGCCAGGGAGCAGTTTCACCTCACTATCCTGGAAATTTTGCCGAACCCCTGCCTTTTTGTAAGGAGTGTAGGGATCTTTAACGTGCCCAACATCGCATGGACACGGGACCGGCGGCTTTACGCCCCCTCCGAAGGGAGGAACGTGCAGACATTCAACTTGCTCAAATACAATGCCAGAACCTCGGTTGATGTTAATATTACAGTTTGTACTGAAAAAGTGAAAGGAGTACGCTGTGATCGAACCCAGTACCCTTCGGTTCAGAGGCACACGTTCTCACCCCTGAACGGGTCCAGAGAATTTATCATAAAAAAAGGATATAGTACAGGAAAGAGATATTAAAATAATGTGTAATACCGACAAATATATTGTAATGTATATTTATTTCAACTGCAAGCCATCCTACCGAAATGTGATTGTACGGGATACGGGTACTAACTTTGTCCACTGTTAAAATATTTGCCTAGCATAATATTGATGCCAATCGTGAAATCGTAATACCGGAAAGATCTATTACAGGCAAAATTCTGTCACAATATTCTTTTAGGCAGAGAAAGATACACTAAATGCGTTCTATTGTAAACAGATAATACGAGAGAAAAACAGATGTGGTACAGCATACTGTGTAGGATGTAAGGCAAATTGTTTCCAGAAATGGCTAGTACAGTAATTTTACATTACAGGAATAAAGCATCAAGCATCCTTTCATACTGCAGGTAAACTGAACAATTTATAATACAATCTACCTGAGAGTCCGCTGTATTGCCACTGTTCATAATTTTTAGCGGCCATGGAAAATATTTTACTCCCTGTAACTTTATATGTTTAAGTAATATGTATAATATTAAGCAAAATGTATTCGCACCACCAGTTCTAATATAATGATTATTAAATATTACTTAAAAAACCTATAGTTATAAAAATAGTAATTGGATATTTCAGGAAACTTTATATATGTATGATAAATATTATGATCTCCAAAAGAGATATCATAGATAATATCGGGTAGTACATGTTCACATATGCACAATAAGCCAAAGGCTGCGGTGCTATCGGGGCGGCAAAGACGCGGACGAGCCCTAAGGGAAAAAAACCTGTTTACATAAAATCACTTAATGCGTATCATTTAAATTATTTTCTAAAATATTTTTTATGTGTTAAGTCTATTTCTATGTGGATTTTTTCCTAATAAGTTTGAGAAAATGTTGATACAGTAATTTACTAGAAATGTTGAAGATGTATAATTTCATGCAATTTATTACTATATGATTAGGATTCCTAATAGACTAATGCACAGTTGTGTTGTGTGTTTTTTATTTACGTACCGGCGATCTCTTTCCGCGACTATGGCCAATCACCAACAACAGGGAAGAGTTTCACCTCACCAACCTGTACATTTTGCCAAACTCCTTTCTTTTTGTAACGAGGATAGGGAGGTGCCAACATGGTATGGACACGGGTCTGAAGGCTTTAAGTCACGTCCGAAGAACGGAACATGCTCACATTCAGCTTGCTGAAACACTATGGTGGCTTCGGGAGATGTAAAACTATAGTTTGTGCAGTAATGTTTTTAAGGAATGAAATGTGTTCCTCGCCTCAGCGCGCCCGGATGTCGAATCCAAGCCTTTTGCACAAACGGCTCATGCTCTATCCGTTATGGCACTGAGGCTACTAATGTCAGACAGCTTTGATAAACAATAATCAGGTAATTGGTAGTTACAATTCATTACTCACTGATTATTACTTATGTTGCACAAAAACAAGTGTGCTCTTTTTCAATTCTGTGAAAAATTGTTAATGAACCAAGAACATGTTTTTTGGTGCAACAAAACTAATAATCATCATTAATTTTATTCTTTTATTAGTTGATGATTGTTTACCAAAACTTTGTGCAACCGGGGAGAAGAGATGACTTTTTTGGTATCACTTCTGTTTTCCAAGTAATACAGCAAATAAATACATTTGGTCTTGTTTGGTGTACCAAAAACAATTTTAATAGACTTAGAGAGGTCTACAGGCAGTGAAATTGACCACAAAGGTGCATTAAGTAAAAAAAAAGAAATAAATTCGTAGGAATTTCTATCCTAAATATACAATTTCTAGAATAGTATTTTGCTAAAATAAGCAGCTAATGAAATGTGTAAATATTTTATATCATAGTATAGTATTTGAATGAAACTACGTGAAATAAGTGACGATTTTCTAGGAAGTAAAAGTGCCAGGTGGTCGGTATTTGTCATTTTAGAAATATCGATCACATGAATGTAGCCCTTTTTGTGTTTTTTTATCAGTCACAAACACATACCGAAAATTGTACTATATTAATAATATAAAAATATAAAATAAATGTACGTGTAACTATATGTCAGTATTCTTTAAACATATTTATGGGAATGCATATAAGTACGTCTCTGCACACATGCGTGCGTGTGTGTGGGTGTGTGTGTGCATGATGTGCGTTTTTGGATAAGAAAAAAATGCCCGTTTTAATTTTAGAGCCATATAGACCACTGTGGCTAAATACTTAAAGAATTAATAACATGCCCAGGAAAAAAATTTGTAGAGCAACTTTTTCAAAATATGTACTTATATCTTTCGATGTAATAATTATTTGACTACGTAATATTCTTATAACTATTGAAATTTGTATTGAGAGACTTAATAAGTAGTAATTTTTTTAGTTAGTTTTATTAACAATACTAATTGACATGAGTCAGTTCAAACTGATCACTGTTTAATATTTATTGGAACACGTATTTGGTATCAGAGTGGAGATCTGAGTAAAACAGATTATTTTTCTTTGGAAACAAAATTTTCTTGTATTTTATCTGAATTTTCCTGAAAAGACTCTAAGAATTATAATACTATTAACCTTGCAGTTTCTTGTTGTTAAGTAAAAGTTAAACTGACTAGTTTATAGAAAAAATCTCTGGACGCAGCAAGTGCATTATGGTAGCGAATTTTCTTTAAAATATTTTTAGTAGCAAATGTCTTTCTTTGATGAAAGCAGGCATCAAACTCAGTTGCCTATATAGTAGAAACAATGTACCATATTTCATTGAAATAAATTTATTGTTTGAAAATATATAAACATTTTTTAAAAGTCTAGATGCAGCAAATGTGTTATGGAAGTGAATTTCCATAAAAATGTTTTTTAATAGCAAATGCGAGCAGGCATCAATCTGATTTCCGGCATAGCCTATGTGGTAGAAACAATGTACTATATTTTATCAAAATTACTTATGATTTGAAAATATAGAAAAATTTTCCGAAAATAAACTTAAATGTTGGGTTTCTATCCAACAAAGCTTACGTTAATAGCAAATTGAGTCATTGAAATTTGAAGGATTTAATGAAAATTTGCAGATTAGCTCCCGAACGCTTTTCAACAAATTGTTTTCAGAAACATTACTAGGACCCCACCTGGATGCACAAACCACAAGAAAAATTTCTTGTTCACACCCCCCAAGGAAGTTATGGGACTGGGAGTGAATAGGGGTGGTGTGCGGGGTAGGCAGGGTTTAAGGGGGGTATGGCTTCAAGATGTGAAAAAGAAAGCTTTCAATCCCGCTTTATTCGAATTTTCTGCTCAATATTTTTTACTACCTACCCCGCCCAGCACCCCTACTCACTCCTGGTCCCGTAACTTCCTTGAGGGGTGTGAACAAGACATTTTTCTTGGGTTTTGTTGGTCCCGGAGGGGGGGAGGGGGGGGGCTAAGCTAGTTTCTCAAAACAGTTTTTTGAAAAGCGTTCGGGAGCTAATCTGCAAATTTACCGAAAATTCGCTACCAAAACGCACTTACTGCGTCCAGATTTTTTTCTTATAAACGCATCATATTTCGATAAAAAAAATGCAAAAATGCATTAACAAATTTGTTCTACGATAATTAGCTAAAAAAAATTATAGACCGTTAAACCAAAAACTTCACTAAACCTACTAATAATTATCCAAAAAACCACCAAACTTAACTAACCTGCCAGCCAAAGCATCAGAAAAAGGGTCTATTTGAAATGGATATTCTGTAAATATTTTAGTAAAATGAAGGGCAATGACAGTTGAATCTGAAAGGGTTTGCAGAACACTCTTCTTGCACATTTTCTTTTCGCAAACGGTATTTATTTCTCATTCTTTGCCTAAACATTACCAATTTTGACGTTTAAAATTGCGAGTTTGATGTTTTGAGGAAAACTCGAAATTTTTGTGCTTTAACTGCCAATAACTTCTTAGTCTTTAAAGCTAGGGACCTAAATTTTGGTACAGAGTTCACTTTATAATACAAACACACGTACCATTTTTTTTATAAAGAAAACACAAAATTTTCCGGGAAAACCTGGTCCGATTTTGCTGGCTAACGAACTTATTCAAGCCACTTGCAAAACAAGCCACTTTCAAAAGGAAGGTACTCCGTAAATTTGATCAAGATTGGTCCATTATTTTTTAGGTTATCGGTCGGATATATATATATATATATATATATATATATATATATATATATATATATATATATATATATATATATATATATATATATAACACAGATCTCCCCATAAGCGAATTAAAAAGAAGATTCGCTAAAAACTAAAAAAGCTTAAAAAAGTGGCATTGATTCATTGTCCTCAAGGTACTGTTTGTAGGAAACATTTGTCCCATAGGCCTACTTTCTGCTCTCTTAATATGTCTTTATTAAAATGTACCTATTAACATATATCACTTGAAACATATTTTAATAATGAATTATAAAATTTCACAGTTTCCGAAGAAGAGAATGTGCTCGTGTTTCACTTCGATAGGGTGCCCGATTTTCGAGAAAATCCATTTTGAAAATTATGTCATATGCCATAAAATATTAGAGAACGGATTGTAACTTGAATTTATCCTTTTTTGTAAATTTCATTTAAAATTATTATATATCATAAAGATCCTCCAGCTGGTGTCTATAAGTGTAAATCAGGGTAAAATTGAGTTACTTTTTATAGAAAACAAAACTCTCATATTTTCAATTAGCAGGCCATAGAATACAAATATAAGACTAAGGGCATGCACAATAAGCCAAAGGTTGCAGTGCTATCGGGGCGGCAAAGCCGCGGACGAGCCCTGAGGGAAAAATAGTGATATTGATTTTAACTAAGTATTCTATGATCAAAACTAAAACAGAATAATCGTATAAACAAGTTCAGAAAAAAAGCTTCACATGAGCTCTTTCAGGCGCGGATACCATATGAGAGATACGTGTATCCGGGGTACTGGATTACGGTCCAAATTTTCAATACACTGTTTGTCACAGCGAGCGCCCAGCATCGGCCATGGACAGCTTTTTATTAATTAATCCTAATTATATCGCTAAGCTATGAAGTTGTCGGTATACATAATTATGCTATCCACATTAATAATTTGGATCTTCTAATTCACCAGCCCACTATACTAGTAATCGTATTTTAAGAGGTAAATATAACCTTTTAGAAATGTCTGTGCGAGATACAGATTTTGTATCCGGCAGCTGAGAAGGTGGGATGGAGAAAATTGGTATTGCAATACCGAATGTGTCGCCTGATCCAGTCCAGTGTGAGGAGGGCCATCCCAGTAAACACATGTTCGTTAATTAAACGTTTGAAAGGAAACTGCTACCTTACGTTTACTTTTGGTAAAAATGTCGCCCGAATAAACATATAATTAAACCAATATAAAAACATTTTTTACATGTATGTTTTAACGTTTAAATATAGGTTTTTCTTACATGTTTATTAACAAGGATTTTACAACGTTAAACTACTTGCCGTTAATAACGTAAAATATACATTGTTTTATACACGTTTATTAACAAGGGTTTTGCAACGTTGATTTAACCATCATCTGTCATGAAGAATATACGTTTATAATTAATGTTTATCAACGGGATCTGTCACGTTAATCTGCTTGTATTAAGGACGTATAATAAACGTTTGAATTACAACTAATACATAGCTAACAAATGATAGTTTTTCAACTCAGCTGACAGCAGAAGATGAGTACGATTAATTTTAAATTAATTTTAAATGGGCTTTATAAAAATGGATTAGATCACAAGTCAAATGTCAATTAAAAATCACTTTATTTTAAAAACAAAAATATATTTCAAAAAACTTACATTTCATTATCAAAAAACTAAAATAATTAATACCACCTTCTAAAAATATAACAAGCTTCTTCAATCATAGCGTCTTTATCATGAAATAAAAAATATATTTCCTAAATTGTTTGTCAACTTCTCAACCAAAATAAAAAGTATTGCTCCATTAGTTTTTTGCTCTTGACATTCTCAAAGTAGCTTATTTTAACCAATCCTTAACAGCACAAGAGATTGTTCTGTCGCTTCTTTCACGCTGGGGAAAATTTAGCTTTGCAGCATCTAAAATTATAAACTAATAAATAGAAATAAATGGGTCATGAAATTGTGATTACCATATACTACTGCCATTAGTCTCGTGGGTTCGAACGAAATTATATATATATATATATATATATATATATATATATATATATATATATATATATATATATATATATATATATATATATATATATATATAGGTGTACATGTATCGTGCAACTTAAATGAAACTGTGGAAAATAAACAAGTACACAAAATTTATAAATGCTAAACTCATAGCTAACCATTATTACTCTCATTCGAAAGTTTGATTCACGAACAATCAAAATACAGGAAAAGAAGGTGTATTCATAAACGTTAGATATACGTCTAATGTCTAAATCAAATTAAACTTGAAAATATGAGAAAGCAACCAACATGGCCGATTTTAAACACGCCGGCTAAACTCATATGTCTCAATTATTTATTCTACCTAATAACGCTCTATAGCACTCAAAATACAAGAAATGTGATTAACTTCGACAACTTTTGAAGACAATTATTACATATTGTAATACAACTTACCTTGATTTAGTTCAAGACATAAAACTTGACACTTTGAGCTGCACAAACTGTACCTATTTCCAAAACTTTTAAGGGAAATCGCTACAGGATGATAATCATTCTTTGTAAAAGTGTATAAAACAATTATAAATTATAGAACAGACCACCATTCACCATAACATACAAGTGTCACGTACTGAATATAATATTTAATAACATCTAATTCTAAACCCCACATTACACACTGCACATCATGTCACCTGTTCTGTTTCTATTCGTTGTTCGTTCTCGTTCGGCATGCGCACAAACACTTACTAATGTACAAGGACATAAGTAGTTAACTTTTGGTAGGCGAACCTTGTTGAAACTACGTCTAAAAATTATGTTTAAAAACACTAATTAATAACGTATTTTACAACGATATATTGTTAAGTACTTTGCCTTTTTAACAAAAATGAGAAAAATAGTGATTTTAGATATATCGTTTATATCACATAAAATATTTCTCACTTAACAATGTCCGGTAATATACGTATATTTTATGTATTAATTCCTACTTCTTACATGTGTTTGATAGGCGAACTGTGATGAAACAACCTTTAAATATTATGTTTAAAAACACTTAATTAATAACGTCTTTTACAATGACAAATTGTTTAGTTGCTTTTTTTTTACAAAAATTAGGAAAACAGTTGTTTTAAATATAACGTTTATATCACATAAATATCTCTCACTTATAAATCTGATAAAATACGTGTATTTTATGTATGAATCCTAACCTCATGTAAGATTTTGGTAGGCGAACTGTGTTGAAACAACGTTTAAATATTATACTCTTTATCAATAAGGTCTTTACAACGAGAAAATTTTTACGCTTTTTTTTTCACAAAAATTAGGTAAATACCTGTTTTACATATAACGTTTATACCACACAAAATATCTTTCGCTTATAAAATGTTTAATAAAATACATATATTCAACGTATTATTCTCAACTAAACGTAGTTTTTGATAGGCGAAATGTGTTGAAATAACGTTTAAATATTATGTTTAAAAACTCTTCATAATTAACGTCTTTACAACGAAGAAATGGTAACGTTGCCTTTTTAGCCTAGAAATCAACGTTAATTTTTATAACTGATAACGTTTTTTCAACCGTCTCTACGTAAAATAGACGTTTATTAAACGCACCTGTGTTTATTGGGATTTAAGCGCACACATTACAGACTCCTGGTCTAAAAGAGCTCCACAGGAGCTAGCTACAGCCCTCCACAAGGTATAAAACTTGACATGATGACATTATAGCTTCCTCTGATATGAAACTCAATTTTAAGTTTAATTTTTACAAAATTTTGAACCTCAGCAATTCTAATACACCAGACGATAAACTTTAATGAAATCGGATCTTTTTAAATTAATTAAAAAATTCACACATAAAAGTTACCGTCGATTTATAGTATATAACATAACTGATTTTTCTCGAGACCCGTACATCCCATCAAAGTGAACCAAAAGCATATTTTCTTCACAGAAAACTATTAAATATTTTATTTAATGAAATTCACATCCAAAAAAAGTTGAGGTAATATTTGCCTTCAACCATTTTTGAGTACCTACCTTTTACCTGTGACTTGGATAAGTTTGTTAGCCAGGAAAATCGGCCCAGATTTTCCCGGAAAATTTTGTGCTTTATTTCGAAAAAAAATTATATCTCCGGAAATAACAAAGTAAGGGCAACCAAATTTGGTAGGCGGGTTTATCATTATAGGTAAATTACGTACCAAAATTTAGCTCTTTAGGTTAAATGGTAAAAAAGTTATAGGCTTTTAAAGAAAAATAAATTAAGGTTTTTCTCAAAACGTCAAATTCGCGATTTAAAACGTCAAAATTGGCAACATTTAGGCAAAGAACCTGAATCCAATATGGGCTATGGAAAGTAAATGTGTCAAGAAGAATGTTGTACAAACCCTGATGCCTTAGTTTCAACCGTCATTGTCCTTCATCTTACTCAAATATTTCCAGAAAATTCATTTCAAATAAACCCTTCCTCTGATGCTTTGGCAGTAGTCTTAACTATAGAGTTTATCGTTTAATGGTATATAATTTTTGTCGAATTTTCGTAAAAAAACAATAAAGCCCAATATGTCCGTTATTATACAAGATACGAAAAAATGCATATATTCATTATAGGGTGTCTTGAGCTAAGTCTTAAAAAATCTTTCTACAATCATAAGTGGCCCATAAGTCGTTGGTGATACAAAGTTTCTTTTTTTTAATCGAAGACGCCTTATGTTACTGCATTTTTTTCATTTTCCATCGAAATATAATGCATGTCTGTAAGAAAAGAAATGCGGGACGCAGCGAGGGCGTTATGGTAGCGAATTTTCATTAAATGCTTCAAATTTGAATAGCTCAATTTCCTATCGACCTATGAGGTTGGCCAAGAAATCAGTTTTTTCGGGAACACTTTCAGTTGGCTTACGAAAATTTTTGTACATTTTTAAAGAATACAGTTATTTGATGAAACATGGCACATTGTTTCTACTATATAGGTTATACTGGTGACCAAATTTGATGAAATGACGGTTGAAGCTGAAACTGAAAGGTTTGCAGAAGACTCTTCTTGCGACATTTTATTTACATAATCCGCATTTGTTTCATGTTCTTTGCCTAAATGTTTGACGTTTTAAATCGAGACAGACGTTTTGAGGAAAACCCAATTTTTTTAATGCCTATAACTTTTATGTCTTTCAACTCACACCCTTAAATTTTGGTACGTGGGTCACTATTTATAATCCAAACCCGCATACCAGATTTGGTTGCCATTTCTTTGTCATTTCCGGAGAAATAAATTGTTTCCGAAAGAAAACACAAAATTTTCCGGGAAAACCTGGACCGATTTTCCTGGATAACAAACTTATCCAAGCCACTTGCAAAAAAATTGTACTCAGAAAATTTTATCAAAATCGGCCCATTATTTTTTGAGTTATCGGTGTGACACACAAAAAGATATATATATATATATATATATATATATATATATATATATATATATATATATATATATATATATATATATATATATATATATATAATAACAAATATGTGTTTTTTTTAAAAGCAGGCATCAATTATCAGTATAACCTATATAGTAGAAATAATGTGCCACAAATAACTTTATTGTTTGAAAATGTAGAAAAAATTCCGAAAGTAAATTTACAGTGTTCTCGAAAAAACTGGTTTCTTGGTCAACCTTATAGGTTAATAACAAATTGAGGTATTCAAATTTGAGGCATTGAATGAAAATTCGCTACCATAACGCACTTGCTGCGTCCCGAATTTATTGCAAACATGCATTATATTTCGATGGAAAATGCAAAAATGCAAAAAGAAAATTTGTTTTACCAACGACTTATGGGCCATCCTGTGATTGTAGAAATATTGTTTGAATATGTAGCTCAAGACCCCCTTTAATTAATGTATACAACTTTTTCTGTATCTTGTATCATAACGGATATATTGGGCTTTATTGATTTTTTACGAAAATTCGACAAAAATTAGATACCTTTAAACGATAAACTCACCCGATTTAATAAAAATCGGCCCATTATTTTTTCAATTATAGATGTGAGACATATATATATATATATATATATATATATATATATATATATATATATATATATATATATATATATATATATATATATATATATATATATATATAAACACATCTCCTCATTAGTTATTTTATTTTATAAACAAACAGCACGACCTAATGCTTGAGTCTCTTCACCGATCTGGCATCGTTGCTCTTTAAACATGACAGTGTAGATTTATGAGAAGACCCTTTTAACGATGGTATATAGGTCCGTTCCAATATTAGAATGCAGTATAATAATGGGATATGCTAGATACTACTAAATATTGTAGTAGTAGTGAATTTTTATTTGTAATAGATCCGGTCTGTACAAAAAAAATATTGTACTAGAAAATTTCGGTTCATGGGAAATGGCAGTACAGGAAAGTTAGGGTTAATGCCATTAAATGATGCTACCATTTTGCTGTAGTAGTAACAATTGTATGCTGCTATGTTGGTGTATTAGGAAATACTTTAATATAATTTTGTTTTTGCGGTGTTATTGCTGTAATATGAGTTTGTCGGTAAGATGCTTGTAGTGTATGACAGCGTCACGGCATGATTTTGTAAATAATGTGAATTTACTGTACTATGTCCTTCCTTTAGGATAAAGTACGCACCCCTTTCTTCTCTGAAACTAGGATAATCTGTTAGGATGTGTTATACGGTTAATTGGCTATTGCATAACTGACACACGGGTGGCTCTTCTTGATGTAGTAGGTGTTGGTGGGTTAGTTTGGTATTTCCTGTTCTTAACCTTGCCATCACAATTTGATGACGTCTATTTAGGTGTTTGTAATGGGCATAAAACCCATTCAACTTCCACTCTAGTAATAATGACATTAGTAGGTAAGTACACTTATAAATTGAATAAAATGAATTTATTAATATAATCTTATTAATAAATTGAATAAAATGAATTTAATAATATAATTTTATTAATAAATTGAATAAAATGAATTTATTAATAAGATTAAAGAGGTTAAATTGGCTGAAGGCGAGGTTTTAATTTCATTCGATGTAACCTAATTGTTTCCTAGCTTTCCCATGGAGCAAACGTTAACATATTTAGAGCAGTTGTTAAAAATGAATAACATAAATGAAAATGTCTGCAAAGAATATTTAACTTTAACAAACCTTTGTATCAAACAAAATATTTTTCAATGCAACAATGGATTTTTTGAACAAACCCAAGGTACGGCAATGGGCAATCCGCTATCACCATTTATTGCAGACCTTTTCGTGAGAAGATATAGAACAGATCTTGAAAGTGAAAGTGGTTATTTTCCTAGAGTGTGGTTTCCTTACGTGGATGATATTTTCGCAGTGTTTAACACTAACATTTGCAGAATAGAAGATTATATTGCCAAATTAAACAATACATTTGATTTTATAAAATTTACACACGAATTAGGAATCAATAATAAATTACCCTTTCCAAATCTACTAGTTATTAAGAATAAATACACTTTAGAATTCGATGTCTCTAGAAAGGAAACCACCACTCTAAGCTACGTTCGGAACGACTCACATCATACGTAAGCACAAAAAATGGCGAGTCTGAATTTTTTAGTACACCGCTTAATTATTTTTCCTTTAAACAAAAGTAGATGTACCAAAGAATTAAATTATATCAAGAACGTGGCCGAATATAACGGATACACTGCTTGCCTAGTGTAAAAATTAATCAACAAACAGAAAACAAAAAAAATGTTGACGGAATCAACGACGAAGAGAGAAATCGGAAAAACTTTGTTTGCTTACCATTTGAATATCGAATCACGAGGGGTCTAGATAGCATTTTTAAAAGCCAACTTGCAGATAACATTTTCGACAAAAATACCTTGAAAAACTTGCTAGGTAACCCAAAGACAAAGATAGCACGGCCAAAATGTCGGGAATTTATAAAATAAGTTGTAAAGATTGTAATCTTAAGTACGCCCGACAAACAAAAAGGTCGATTGGAATTAGATTCAAAGAACACTCGGCCCAATTACAATATGGTACTATAGATAGATCATCCGTCATGGTTGTTGAAGCGCATATGCGCACCAAAATATGTAAATCCTCGAGTCGGGTTTTACAAGTTTTATTTAACAACAATAACAATAAGAATAAAGTGACAGTACTAACAAAAGGAAACGAAACTTGCGTGTCGTGCACTAACCGCGGCGATACTGTCTGTCTATCGTCATTTCATCTTGTCTCCTATGCAGCTGGTTCACTGGTTCGTCGCTGCGGTAGAATCTGTAAAGTCGTGCGCCATGCTGTCTATCTTAGAAACTCTTGCTACTGTACTAAGGCTGGCGCTACATCACTCCTTCCCCAGTGATTCCGCTAATGTCAGTTTTAGGGATGACGAAACCTAATGGGCGGTCTTACCTGTCGCTTCTCTGGTCCTCTTGCCTGGCCCTGGAAGTACCTGAGCCTGTCTGATGTTATTGGTTGCTTCTGTGGGGGTGGTCTGAGGGTGAGTTCAGGGTCGTTTGTATGCTGTTCCATGAAGGCTGGCTTTAAGAGATCAACGGCGACTTTGACGATTTTGTTTTCTACCTTTAGAGTGTAACTTTTTCATTTCTTTCCAGAATTTCGTGTGGTCCAGTGTAGGGCTGTTTTAGTGGCCTTTTCACGGTATCCAGGCATGAAAGGTCGGAAATTGTGGGTGGATACATCGTAGTAGAGTGGTGGGTTTCCATGCTCTGTCGGTATTGGCTGAAGCTTGAGGGACGTTTCCCCCTCTAAGATGTGTTTCAGCTCCGAGTCGCTTGATTGCTCCAGCGCTAAAGTATGGCGGTCCAGCCCGTTGGGGAATTATATTTCGGAGATTCTTGACATCGTGTCGAGTATTGTGTTCTGTCTGCTTGGGATGTAAATAATGTCGGTAGTGAACTGCCCAATGAAATCTAGTTGGCGAAATTGTCGGCGAGTGGCTTTGTCTGCCCTTTGCTGGAAGGCGAACGTAAGCGGTTTATAGTCGCATCCTAAGGTTAGTTCTCTTCCTTCCATCATATATCGGAAGTGTTTCAGTGACTCATAGATTGCTAACAGCTTACGGTCGTACGCAATATAATTCTGTTGGGCTTTGTTTAACTTTTTTGAAAAAATGCCAAAGGTTTCCACTGTCCGTTATTAAGCTGTTCTAAGACACTGCCCATGGCTTTAGTTGAAGCGTCCGTGGATAAAGATAGACCCGCACCTTGAACTGGGTTTCGTAGTAACACGGCACTCGCGAGACTGCTTTTACACTTGGCAAATGCCTCTTCAGTATCTTGTGTCCACGGCACTGGTCGTTTATCGTTCTTAACCCTGTCTTTTAAAATTTCGTTCAAAGGAGCTTGTATTTCAGCGGCGTTTATTTAATGTGGTAGCGGCTGGGTACCCTTATCGCTGATTCTATAACCTAACTAATCTACGCTATTTACACCAAATTCACATTTTGCCATGTTTATTGTTAGACCGTGTTGCTTTAGTCTTTCAAATACATTTTCTAGGTGACGCGTGTGTTCTTCCTCATTCTGTGACGCTATTAAGATGTCTAATTATACGTAACAGAAGTCCAAGTTTTGAAGCACTGTATGCATATAGCGCATGAAAGTTTGTGAAGCATTCCGTAGTCCGAAACGCATGAACGGGAATTCGAATAATCCGAATGGCGTTATTACTGCTGTTTTAGGGATATCTTGTTCCGCGACCGATATTTGGTGGTATGCTCGATTAAGGTCAATCTTTGAAAAGACTGTAGCTTTATCCAGGATATACGTAAAGTCTTTAATGTGGGCTATCGGGTACCTGTCGGGAACAGTGACGCTGTTTAGTTTTCTGTAATCGCCACACGGTCTCCAAGTTCCTGGTTCTTTCTTTAGCGCGAGGTGAAGTGGGCTGACCCAGGGACTGCTAGACTGCATGCAGATGCCCCTCTCCAGCATGTATTGGAATTCTTCTTAAGCTGCTTTTAGCTTCTCGGGTGAGAGTCTGCACAGCTTCTCCGCAATAGGCGGTCCTTCCGTTATAATGTGGTGCATGATTGGATGTCTTTTGTTACAGCTGATGGGCGTGTTTGAAGGTATCTCTGGGAACTTGCGTAAAAGATGGCGGTACTTACATTCTTCAGCGACGGTTGTGATGCTTGGCGTGTCACACGTCCCTTCGGTAGATGGCGTTGGCAGTTTTGTGGTGCTGTCGATTAAACATCGCCGTTTTAAGTCGACAAGCAAGCCGTAATGTTTTAGAAAGTCGGCGCCAATGATAGGGCGGGATACATCAGCTATAATAAAAGACCTTTTGAAGGATCTTCTCAGACCTAGATTGAGGCATAGTAGTTCCTCATCGAAAGTGTTTATAACAGAACCGTTTGCAGCGTACAGTTTATATTTGCCCGGTTTCCGTTTTTTTTTTTGACGTACGCTTCGGGAATACCGACACGTCTGCACCTGTGTCCACTAAAAACTTTGTTCTTGTCGCTCTGTATGTCACCAATAAACGGTTTTGTGTAGCTGTATCATCGCCAACAGCCGCATTTGACGACGGCCGGTCTAGTTTTCCGAATTTTGAGGTTTGTTGAATGTGCACGGTGCTGCGCACTTTTGGGCCCTGTTTCCGAATTTGTCGTGATAATAGCAGATGCCATTATGTCCTCGTCTACTTTTGCTTCGTGATCGCGACCTCTTACGGTATCTGTGGAAGTTACTCCTGTTGTAGTTCTACGTTTGCAGTTATTCGATCGCTGCTGTGAGCGCTGTCAGTTGTGCGATGGCGCTGTCCTCACTCGCGTTTTGACGCACTCACTGCGTAGATGGCACTTCCACTATTTTATCTGCAATGTCCGCCATTTTTGTTAGCTCTAGTCCTTCTGTCACCGCTAACACTTCTTACACTCTTAAAGGAAGTCTCTGGCGCCACAATGTTTTACTACGTCCTATGTGAAGTTACTCCCTGCTTATGCTTTCATTTCTCTTAGCAGCTGGAATTGTTTTCTGTCTTCCAGCTGTATTTCCGTCAATAGTTTTCTGAGTTGCGTCTCTTGCGAGTCGGAAAACCTGGCTGTTAATTGCTTTTTTAAAGTGTTGTATTTGTTGGCGGTGCGAGTAACAGATCTTGGACCTTTTGTAGCACAAAATTATCTAGCACTTCTATGACGGTGTAATATTTTGCTGTGTCAGGGGTAACTTTGTGTGTGTAAAATTGCGCCTCTGCCTGTGCGGACCAGAGTGCTGGATTCGTCTGCCAAAAGGGAGGTAGTTTCACGTTTTTGATGTCGTTCACTTCGAGACTATTTACGGTTGCGTCACCAGTTGCCACGTTTTCGTCTGTATCGTTACCCATGATGAAGTGATGAAGTCTATTTATTTATCACTTTTGTTTACGCGTCTCTTTATACAAAGACTTTGTTCCGGAGTTTTTAACGCTTTTTTATTCACTATTTTTGTCCGGGGTCACCACTGTATGATTGATGAGGCGCATATGCACACCAAAACATATAAATCCTCGAGTCGGGTTTTACAAGTTTTATTTAACAACAATAACAATAACAATAAAGTGATAATACTAACAAAAGGAAACGAAAGTTGCGTGTCGTGCACTAACCGCGGCGATACTGTATGTCTGTCGTCATTTCATCTTGTCTCCTATGCAGCTGGTTCACTGGTTCGTCGCTGCGGTAGTATCTGTAAAGTCGTGCGCCATGCTGTCCATCTTAGAAACTCCTGCTACTGTACTAAGGATGGCGCTACAGATTGTAATCTTTAGTACGCCGGACAAACAAAAAGATCGATTGGAATTAGATTCAAAGAACACTCAGCCCAATTACAATATGGTACTATAAATAGATCACCCGTCGCTCGACATATTTGGAATAATAATCATCACGTTATTGAAGATAATCTAAAATTAATAAAAAAAGGTTGGACGCAGCAAGTGCGTTATGGTAGTGAATTTTCATAGAAATGATCTGGCACAAAATATTTTATTATAACTTTTTTTTCTTGTAACATAGAAATCTAAATTTTCGTGTATAGTTTACTTTTTATATCGTAAGCCTATCTACCAAATTTGGTTACCATAGATTTTTTATTTTTTAAGATAAATTTTTTTTTTCAATGAAAACTCAAAATTTTCTCGGAAAACCTAGTCCGATTTTTATGATTAATTTGTCAAAGCCATTTACAAAAGGAAGGTACATGCCAAATTTTATCAAAATCGGCCTATTATTCTTTGAGAAAAAAATTTTTTTCGAATAAAAACTCAAAATGTTCCCGGAAAACCTCGTCCGATTTTCCTAAATAACAAACCTGTCAAAGCCATTTACAAAAGGAAGGTACGTGCCAAATTTTATTAAAATCGGCACATCATTTTTTGAGAAAAGAATTCTTTTCGAATGAAAACTCAAAATTTTCCCGGAAAACCTTGTCCGATTTTTTTGATTAACGAATTTATCAAAGCCATTTACAAAAGGAAGGTACATGCCAAATTTTATCAAAATCGGCCTATTATTCTTTGAGATAAGAATTTTTTTCGAATGAAAACTCAAAATTTTCCCGGAAAACCTCGTCCGATTTTCCTGACTAACGAACTTATCCAAGCCATTTACAAAAGAAAGGTACATGCCAAATTTTATCAAAATCGGCCCATTATTTTTTGAGTTATCGGTGTGATACATATATATATATATATATATATATATATATATATATATATATATATATATATATATATATATATATATATATATATATATATATATATATATATATATATATATATATATATATATATATATATATATATATATATATATATATTGCGAAATACAGTTACAACAAAAAATGAATGAACATTTGTTCACGCCCGATTACTAATTGCTTCGTAAAATAAATTCCCACGTTTCAACACGTCCTAGGGATAAGAATACAGATATTTCCCCCAAAGGAAACTATGTTAATTTAGTTGTCGTTGAACCTTCCCAAAATTATTAGCAATCGGCACCTTTTAGATAAGTTAATAAAAACGGTTCAAAGACCTCGTCCGGCGATAAAAATAGAATACAGTGCAGAATTTGTCTGAGACTAGTTCCGCTCTCGGTGTCGTTTCTTTGCCTAAGTTCCGGTATATAAGGTGATGTTAGTTTTTAAAGTAGTTAGAATTTTTCATCCTCTGATGATGCTTACTTGGTTAGTGAAACGATCATCAGGTCTTTTTTAATGTGTTGTGGTGTTTTGGGTTCCCCAAGTGTACGTATCAGTGCTCATCACAGGTTACAATATTCACTTAGTGACATTAGTAAGTGTGTGAAATTGTTGAGGCTTATGATGAATCTGTATCTTCTGATGTTATTCCTTGTGTGGCTTTGTTTATTTGCTTCGTAATCTTTTTTACGATCCGTGAGCATCTAGCTTTTAACGCTTACCCAAACATATATTATCACGTGATTGATGACGTCTTTTTGGAACTGCCCTATAGTCTCGGCGCTCATAGACGTAAGACATAATTTTTATAGACCTGTCGGCACTGTCATTTTTAGCTGTAATCTGTCATTTAAATTGACATATGCCCGACCTGTTACAGTCATAGCTGGCATCACTGACGTATAGAGAGGGGACGAGTAATGTTCATTTATGTAGTGGATATAAAAGTGTTACGCAAAATTGAACGTCGGCCATTTTATGGGATATAAACAGTTTACAATGATTTGTGTTTTTTGAGTGAAACCAGAATGAAACCTTCCAATATTTAAATCAAACCAAAATGGTTGTGTGTGCGGCTTATGGTTGTAAGAATCGAAGTAACAAGGAAGATCCGGAATTTCATTTCACAGGTAAGTTAATTAATTGCCACTTGGGACTCTTTGCATTATTTACAGCATATTTCTCGATTGAGGTAACTAATGACTGTGTGTTCTCAGTATAAAGTTGCAATAAGTATATATCAAGGAATTTTACTATTTATCACCAATTTCCTCGATATTTTCATTCATGATTACCATTTTTTACATCGGAATGTGTTGAACAGGTGATTGTTTTACCAATGGCGTGCATCACACATTTCTCTGGGGCTGTGCAATTATCCTGAAAATGTCCATGCAGGCATGCAGTGGCATGTTGAGACGTGAATTACGAAAATGAGCAAAGAAATCTGCAATACTTATTACTTCTGGATTTTTACTTGATTTCCCGAAAGTTGAATGTAGCTATATTCATTGGAATAAAATGTATGTACACATCAAAGAACTTATTCTTTTATGATATGTATCAACATTTTCATTATCTGAGCTCCAAAGTACATGTTCACCATAGAAGAGAACTTTTATCTCATAACTAATTTCCCAGATATGAAAACTTCTGACCTAGTTCTAGTTTCTCAATCATTATCAAAGACATATATGTTATTCCATTCAATTTTCATGATTTCAGATTTCCTCTCAAGTATCCGCAAAGGCTTGATGTTTGGCTTCGCAACATGAAACTTACAGAAGATTGGAACCTTCAGAAAACAGTAGACTGTGTTCAAAACATTTTACAGTGGACCAGTTTTACCATATTAGTGGACAAATGCGTTTACTAGATGAAGCAGTACCTACAATATTTCCAGAACTGCCACAATATTTACAGCCAGTCAGACCGAAGAAGGTAACATATATTTTAAAGTTTTTTTTTTTTTTTTTATGTCAACAACACACCACGAGGGCTTACAGCCTAAATACTATCGTACCGTGGGTGTTGACAAGGAGGAAAGAGGCAGCTTGTTAATTCTGGACTTGAAGGTTTGGAGGTTCGGAGGAGAAGGAAAAACATGTGCCGGCAAGGAATTCCACAACTTGGAAGTCCTCGGGACAAAAGAGCGGGCATAACAAGATGTTCTATGTCTGGTGACCTGGACATTAAAAGGGTGCATTCGCTCTGTTCCCCTGGTAGATCTGCTGGGGGCAGCAGGTGGGGGAATTATGGAGGAAAGCTCCTCTGAGCAGTGCCCGTGCAGATATCTATAAAAGAGAGAGAGGTCACCAACGGCACGTCGGTGGGCAAGGGATAGAAGCCTTTGGGTGAGGGTAGGGTCACCGATGAGACGTATAGCTCTCTTTTGAATGGAGTCCAGGATAGCGAGTGTAGAAGCGGCTGCTGCACCCCAGATGTGGGAGCAGTATTCGAGGTTTGGCCTTATTTGTGAAGTGTATAAGGTATAGAGATTAGTTGGTGAAAAGTATTTGCGAGCCCAGAAGAGGAAACCCAATTTCTTAGCAGCCGCTTCTGCAATTGATGTAACATGTTGGTGCCAATTAAGATTTCGATCCACAGAAATGCCAACAAGAGAAAAGGACTCATTACTTTGAATAACTTGGTTGTTCATTGTGATGGGTCTAGGGCTGCTGTATCTCTTGTGAGAAAGAAAGCAAGACTTAGTTTTGGTGGGGTTGAATTGTACAAGATTTCTACTTCCCCAGTCTAATATTTTTTGGAGGTCTACGGAGACAGAACCCTCCATGAGTCTGCGATCCTCATCTAATTGGGCTAAAGAGACAGGCTTAGAATATTGTATGTTTGAAAGGAGGGTGCTGTCGTCCGCGTAACTGTGAACTGGGTTGGATGTGCTAGAGAGGAGGTCATTGATGTGGAGAAGAAACAAAGTAGGGGCTAAAGCTGAACCTTGAGGAACTCCTGCATTAATTGGATACAGTTTAGAGGAATGGCCATCCACAACAACAGATATGCTCCTGTTGGAGAGGAAATTTGCTGTCCAGGTACAAAGTTTTGGTGGTAGGCCATAGGCCGGAAGTTTATTAAGCAGCGCTGCGTGCCAGACCTGGTCGAATGCTTTGGATATGTCTAGAGCAACAATCTGGGATTCACCGTGTTGTTCCATAGACTTGTTCCAAGAATGGGTGACAAAGGAAAGGAGGTCGGCAGTCGATCTGCGCTGACGGAATCCATACTGCCTGTCGTGGATTAGACTGTGTTTTTCAAGGAATTTTAGTAGTTCGGTGTTTATATACTTTTCCATCACTTTAGAGATGACTGAGAGGAGAGAAATAGGCCTGTAGTTGCTAGGAAGCGCTTTGGATCCTTTCTTGGGGATGGGTTGTACTCGAGCAGTTTTCCAGTTACTAGGGAATATGCCTTTATTGTAAGATATCTGAAACAGACGAGTCAGGACAGGAGCAAGTTCTGGTGCGCATTTTTTGAGAACAATTGCTGGGATCTCGTCAAGGCCAGAGGCTTTCCTGGTATTAAGAGAAGAGAGCATCTTTCGTACCTTTTTAGTTTTGAAAATGATATCAGTCATTTTATGCGCGACATTGGGGACTGTTGGTGGTTGAACATTTGGAGGTGGGTTGAGAGTAGAATTTCCGGCGAACAACGAAGCAAAAAGTTCAGCCTTGCCCAGGGCGGTAGAAACAATTTCATCACCTGAGACGAGAGGTGGGAACGTGCTCTTGCAGAAATTATTCCCAATAGACTTAGCAAGAGTCCAGAAGGGTTTGCCGCCGTTGGAGCTTGAGAGGACTTTGTTTTTGATGTGGTTATTAAACGAGTTTTTTGCCTCAGAAAGAATGCGGACATAGCGGTTTCTTGCGTCGTTGAATGCTTGACGATTTTCTTGACTGGGATTGTGTAGAAGCGTTTTGTGAGCTTTGACCTTTTCAAGTCTGGCCTTGTCACAGGATTTAGAGAACCAGGGCTTTTGAGTGGCTGAAGGGGTTTTCTGTGTACGTGGAATAAATAATTCCATGCCAGCTTGGATAATTTCGGTGACGTTTTGTGAGATATCAGAGGGGTCAGGATGAGAGAAGCAGACAGGCGCCCATGGAAATGAGGAAAAGTAATCCCGCATTTCGTCCCAGTTTGCGGAGTTGTAGTGCCAAACGATACGTGGGTGTGATGACTGTGTGACCTCGGGTTGCATTGCACAGGAAGCAGTGACCATGCCGTGGTCTGAGCGACCAAGGGGGGCGGTGACTGATATCTTATAGCATTCAGGATTTGTAGTAAGAAGGAGATCCAAGGGATTTGAGCTGTGTGTTGGGATACGAGGAAAGTAAGTAGGTTGCTGAACCATATTGGCCAAAGAATTGCTGACTGCAAAGGCCTCCGCTGCTCTCCCTTGTGGATCGGTTTTTGAAGATCCCAGCCACTCCTTATTATGGACATTGAAGTCGCCAAGAATAGTGACCTCGGAGGAAGGATATTCAGAAATCAAATAGTCGGTTTTTTCAGAAAGGTAGTCAAAGAGCTGGACAAAGTTGTTGTCAGAAGGTGACCGGTAAATGCAACAGATGAATTTAGTTGCAGCCCTGAGAGAGAGTTTTATCCATAGTATGTCTTTTCTTCCAGCTTCTAAATTGGGAAGTCTGGTGCAGGGTAGATTGCTACGGACGTATGCGCACACGCCTCCATGCAATCTAAAGGCAGTAAGGAGCTCATACCCCGGGAAATTAAGGTGATTAGTGGCTGTTTTGGCACTGATTTGGGTTTCGGTGAGGAAGAGGAGTTGGGGCCTGTTAGCCTGGAGGAAATGGTGGACGGAGTTCAGGTTAGAATTTAGGCCACATATATTCGAAAAGGATATGTTAAATCTTGATGTTGGCGCCCCCTGTACACCCCTCTCCCGGAGATCCGAATGGAGGGGTATTTTGCCTCCGGAATATTTTATACAAGGAGGAGCCATCATCATTTTTGCTTATAAGGGAAACTGATTCATACACCAGAACCGGAAACGTCCGTTGGGACTTCACCGGCCCCTTGATGTATGGGGTGGTACCTCCTCGGGCGTGAAAAAATCCTTTACTATTACATAAAGGAAAATTCCACTACCACCTGCTATGGATTGGATTGGATCAATGTCTACCCCTTTAAAAATAAGATTAATAAAGGGACTATCAATTGTCCAGTAGTTATGATTTTCGACATAGTAGGAGGATACAAAACATTTTCATCATTTTGCATCCATGCCTATTGTCGGTAATTAATGTGTTTCGTGATCTCATAATAGAAAGAAGTGCTTGTCACAAATATCTTGCTCATTAGCTTTGTACTATACAACGTGTTTCGCATAAGAACTGACACAGAACAGGGGCATGTAGGGGAACCTAAAACATGGGGATTTAACACAACTTACCCATATACTAAGTTATAGAGAAGTTATAGGCTTTCAAAGTGGGGTTTCAAATTTCTAAAAAATTGAATATCTCAGTAATACATCAAATAAGAAAAACCAAATTTAGTACACGTTGTGAGTGTATCAAGAGCATTAAACGAGTTCAGTTGAAGTATTTTAAAGGGTTGAATAGGAGTGATGTAACCTTAAAATGTGACAGAATTTGTTAACGTGTCTGTGGATTTAAAAAATGATTCCATTTTATGGAGAATTTAATTTTAAAACTTTTTAGTCTTGCTATTTTTCAAAAAATGCCGTTTTCAAGAAAAACCCTAATAACTAAAGACATATTTTATCAATGTTACTTAAAATCGTCCAAAATTCAATAGTTGCCTATGAAATTATTCAACTTGGCAATTAGAGGTATTTAATTTAGCAACTGTTTGCTAATTGTTTTGAAAATGGCCGGAAAGTTTTCATTTAGTGAACAAGTTGACATGCTATTAGTGCTTCTGTGGAGAAAACAGCAGAAATTGTCTTGAAGAATATCAAAGAAGATTTCCTAATCGTGTGTCCCATGGAGAAACCTTTTCCAATGTTGAAAGACGAGCTCGAGAAACAGGCAAGTTTAACAGTAGCACTCAAAAACGTGCTATTGCAATCAGGGCACAAGGCGAAGCACTTATTTTGAACACAATTTCAGATGAACAACATATTTGTTTAGAAATGTATCTCGACAAACTGGTATATCGCAAACTTCTGTATACCAAGTTCTCAGGCGTAATCTACTACACCCATATCATGTCCAAAAATTGGAAGAATTTTTACTGGAATATTTGCTTAAGCGAGTTACTTAATGTCAGTTTGTTTTATGTCAAGACATTAATTTTCAGAAAAAAAATTTTGCTGATGAGGCTTGTTTTACCCACATAGCTATTACAAATTTACTTAACTATCATGAGTATTCTAACGTGAACCTTCATTCTGTAATTCCTCAACATTTCCAACACGAGTTTGGAATAAATGACTGGATCGGTATTATTGATCGGTATCTAATTGGTCCAGCTATTTTATCGAATCAACTAAATGGCGAAAGTTATTTGGAATTTCTGCAAAACACTCTTACAGATTTACTTGCCGCTACAACTCAGACTGGAATATTGGTTTATGCCTGATGGAGCACTGCCTCATTGTAGTAATATTGTCAGCCGATTTTGAAACTACCAGTATTAAAATAAATGTATTGGACGAGGCCATAAATGCCCACAAGTTTGCCCCACACGATCACCAGACCTCAACAAATGTGTCTACATTGTTTGGGGAACGCTAAAGGAATAGTCTAATCTTCGCCAGTTGCGTTCTGAGAAGAACTGTGGAATCGTATTACGAACAAATGTAACTTTACATGAAATAATGAGCAGTTATTGAAAAGAGTAGGCATCAATTTTCAATGAAGAATAAATTTATTCTTGAGAGAAAACTGTGATCATTTTTAACAATTTCTATAACGTATCAGTAGCAAACCTTTTATCTCTCCTGTTTAACTTCTTTGTTTTTCTAATTAATTATTCTTATTCACATTTTTTGCTGGTTGTCAAGTTTCACGTGCTTGTCAAGTTTCATGTATAATTTCATAGGCAACTATTGAATTTTCGATAATTTTTGGTTTTTCTTGAAAACGACGTTTTTTGAAAAATAGCAGGAGTAAAAAAGTTTAAAAATTAAATTCCGCATAAAATGGAATAATAGTTTTTTTAAATCTGCCAAAAAGTCTGTCACATTTTAAGGGTGCATCGCCCCTATTCAACCCTTTAAGATGCTTCAATTGAACTCTACTTACCATGTATAAATGCTCCTGATACACTTAGAATGTGTACAGAATTTGGCTTTTCTAAGTGGAAGTATTACTGAGATATTAATTTTTTTCGAACTTTGAAACCCCCTTTGAAGGCCTATAACTTCTCAGGGGTGCAACTTAGTATAGGGGTAAGTTGCATTAAAGCACCATATTTTAGGTTCGTCTGCATACCCTTGCTCTGTGTCGCCTCTTACGCGAAACACCCTGTATTTTCCAAATATCCAGCTTGATAGGCGACAGGGCAACTCATTTGCATTATTCCCTCGACAATGTGAAGTGGTCTGAATTACTGCGTTAGTTATATATAATGGAAAACACATTACAAAAACGTAAAAACTTTATATGTAGACATTGTTGTTGGTATCGTGCTGTAGTCGAAACTAGTCATATTCTGTAGTCAAAAATTTGAATATACATGTTGATGACGAGCTCCTATTTCCTATTCACCTTTTGAAAATAGCAAGCTTATGTATAATGTAACTGTATCGAAATTAAGAAAACATTATTGCAATTTTGGGGTTCTCATCATCCTTGTTGATATCGTAGAAACTCCAAAGAGGATAAAATAACCTCTCATCACCATATCATCTGTTACAGCGAAAGAAGAATCCACAAGATACTGCTGGACCATCTACTTCAACATCTACTTCGGTAACCACTCCAGTGCATGAAACTTTGACATCACATCAGGTCCCAGATGATACACCAAGAAAGAAAAAAATAAAGAAACAACTATTTCAAGAAAAGAAAAAAAGTGAGGTGAAAACAAAGAAAATTCGGGTGCTGACACAGAAACTGAAAAGGTCTAAAAAGAGAGTTATATCCCTCAAACACATTTTGAGAGATTTGAAGCAAAAAAAATTAAAATAATATGTGTGTGTGTATAACTGTTCTTTTCTATAATAAAGTTTATGTGTGTGTTTACTTTGCATATTGTTTTTGAGATGCCATACATTCTTTATGTATATATTTTGTATCATGTTGGTCAAATATATTACTATTGGTTGGATAAACGTTCTCTTTAATTGATGTGTAATTTAATATCTGTTGGTGATGTGACTTGTACATTTAGATATGATATGGAAGCCTTTTGTGTGAGTTGAAACTCTCACTTTTTATCGACAATTTGAAAGATACTTGTGAAATATGATTGTATGCCTTCAGCTAATAATAATAATAATAATCTATTAGCAACCAAGCTATACAGATATTCTTATCACTACGTCAAACCTTAAACTATTTTCAATTTCAAAATATACTTTACATACTCTTTCCCTAATAAAAATTTTCTTTAATATAAACTATTTCTCTTCTAAATACCTGCAAATTTCTACTTTTTTTTACATTTATTGGTAACTTTATAAATATTTAAGCCCTTATAAAACAATGAATTTTCTGTTCTTTGCTTCCTAGCCTTATTTACATAAATTTTGTCAGCATTTATTGTATTATAACTATGTACATCATTTACACTGTTTATTTTATTGCACAAATATTGCGGTAACAATTTATTCACTATCTTGTAAATAAAAATCAAATTTAACAACACAAGTCTCTGATCAATACTCATAAATCCCAATGTGTCCCACATATCTTTAATTGTAGCATATCTGTTAACACCTAATTTAATTCTCATGGCCCTATCCTGTAGTACCTGAAGTTTTTCTTTATCAGTCTAATAAACAAACATATTTTTTCAATTGGTTTTTGTGCAGATCACACATTTCCTAAACTATTCAAAAGGAAGTTCTGATTGGTCATTTAGAAATAAATAAGTTTATGGCCACATCTCTCATGACTTTTCATTGTATTAATTTCAGGCTGTCATTGCGAATTCTTAATGGCAGTCATTTTTCGGTATTAAAAAAGTCTGGGCACAGCAAGTGCGATATGGTGAATTTTAATAAAAATGTGTTTAATGGCAAATAATATGTCCTTTTTAGTGAATTTTCGCAGAAAAAATTCACTAATGGGGAGATCCCGACTTTTGAATTTTGAAAAAATTTTTGCAAATGAGCGCGAACTAGGACCCCTAGAACCCATATCCGGGGTCAGTTTCAATTTTTATATGTTTATATATATATATATATATATATATATATATATATATATATATATATATATATATATATATATCACACCGATAACTCAAAAAATAATGGGCCGATTTTGATAAAATTTGGCATGTACCTTTCTTTTGTAAATGGCTTGGATAAGTTCGTTAGTCAGGAAAATCGGACGAGGTTTTCCGGGAAAATTTTGAGTTTTCATTCGAAAAAAATTCTTATCTCAAAAAGTAATAAGCCGATTTTAATAAAAGTTTGGCATGTATCTTCCTTTTGTAAATGGCTTTGACAAGTTTGTTAGTCAAGAAAATAGGACGAGGTTTTCCGGGAAAATTTTGAGTTTTCATTCGAAAAAATTTTTTATCTCAAAGAATAATAGGCCGATTTTGATAAAATTTGGCATGTACCTTCCTTTTGTAAATGGCTTTGATAAGTTCATTAATCAGAAAAATCGGACGAGGTTTTCTGAAAAAAATTTGAGTTTTCATTTGAAAAAAAATTTTATCTTAAAAAAATAAAAAATCTATGATAACCAAATTTGGTAGGTAGGTTTACGATATAAAAAGTAAACTATACACCAATATTCAGAGTACTATGTTACAAGAAAAAAAAGTTATAATAAAATATTTTGTGCCAGATCATTTCTATGAAAATTCACTACCATAACGCACTTGCTGCGTCCCGAGATTTTTAATGAAAGCAGGCATCAAATTTGGTTAACAGTATAATTTATATAGTAGAAACAATGTATCCTATTTCACAAAAGTAACTATATTGTTGGAAAATGTATAAAAAAAATTCGAAAGTAAACTTAAAATGTTCTCGAAAAACCGATGTCTTAGCCAACGAACCTTGGGTTCATTAAATTATTGAAATTTGAAGCATTTACAGAAAAATCGCTACCAAACCGCACTTCCTGTGTCCCGATTTTTTTCTTATAAGCATGCCTTATATTTTGATGGAAAATGCAATAATATAAGGCGTGTTCGATTAACAAAAAGAAAATGTATATCGCCAACGATTTATTGCTCACCCTGTGATTGTAAAAATAATTTCATAAGATGCAGCTCAAGACACCCTATAATTAACATATACATTTTTTTCTTGTAATCTTGTATAAGAACGGATATGTTGAGCTTTACCGTAGAAATGTGTCACCCTGTATACATGTAAACACATAAAAACTGAAACTAACTCGGATTTGGGTTCTAGGGAGCCTAGTTTGCGCTCATTTGAAGAAATCTTTTAAAAATTCAAAAGTGGCGGTCTCAATAGCGAATTTTTTCTACGAAAATTCGCCACAAATTACACACTATCAAATTATAAACTCTAAAACTACTGCCAAAGCATCAGAGAAAGGGTCTATTTAAAATGAATTTTTTGAAAATATTTTAGTAAAATGAAGGACAATGACCGTTGAAGCTGAAACTTAACGTTTTGTAAAAACATTTCTTGCCACATTTCATCTACATGATCCATATTCGTTTCAGATTCTTTCAAATCGTAACTTTGACGTTTTTAGAAGAAAAACTATAACATTTTCAAAATATGTTTTCTGGTAGTTGTTGACCTTTTTGCACCAAAAACTTTACCTTTGTCTGTAATATACACTAGATTTTGTTATCGATACAAAATATTTTTGGTTTTGTGTGTTCCTCTGGTCATCAGTGGGACCCAATTTCTTTTTTTAAATCCCTATTCCTTTTAGTGAATTTTTATTTTTATAAACCACTAATAGAGAGATATCGATGGTGAGACTTTGCAAAATTCTTTTCAAATGAGCGCGAACTAGGACCCCTAGAACCCATATCCGGGCTCAGAGTCAATTTTTATATGTTGTAATTTCGATGAAACTCGGCAAGTGCCTTTCTTTTACTAATGGCCTGGACGTTAGCCAGGAAAATCGGACAAGGTTTTTTCGGAAAATTTTGAGTTTTCTTTTGAAAAAAAAAATTTTCCTCCAAAGATTACAAAGTTATTTTAATGTCATTTGGTGGAAATGTTTCCTTGGGAGAGGCCTTACTACCAAAATTCAGCTTTCTAAGTTTATAGAAAATTGAGTTATCCAAGTTTGAAGCATTTAATGAAAATTCACTACCATAACGCACTTGCTGCGTCCCGAACTTTTTTCTTTTAACCTAGGGATCTAAATTTTAGTACGGAGTATACTTTTTAACATAAACCTGCGTATCAAATTTGGTTGCCATAGCTTTGTTATTTCCGGAGATGAAAAAAATCCGAAAGGAAATCCAACATTTTCCCAGAAAAAGTGGTTCGATTTTGCTGGAAAATCAATGTATCCAAGCCACTTGCAGAAGGAACGCACTCACCAAATTTGATTAAAATCGGCCTATTATTTTTTGAGTTATCGGTGTGATATATATATATATATATATATATATATATATATATATATATATATATATATATATATATATATATATATATGGGTGTGTGTGTGTTTTAACATAAAAATTGAAACTGACCCCGGATATCTGTTTTGTGGACCCTAGTTGGGGCTCATTTGAGGAATTTTTTCTATAAAAAATGCTTTCGTGTGTGACTTTTTTTTTATCAGAAAGACAGTAAATTTGTCAAAAAGTCTACTGGTACATGTATTTTCTATTTATTAATCTAAGTGTACACTATAAATGATTATTACATCAAGGAAGTAGATCAGGAGAAATGGGATTCGAAGAGATATAACATTTTCCATTTGGATATGATTCATATTATGTCCTTGAAGAAACCGGAAAAAATTCTTCAACAGACTGATATGAGCAGAAAGTTCTAATATTTGTGATTCGCTTAATAAAATATAAGTTAATTAATTATTATTTTTTGGATTTACCATTACTAATCCTGGTCGTTTCTATACCCTTTAGCAAGCCCATACGGTACGCCGATGGCGTGACCTTGCTTGGTGCCCACCGCGAAAAGTGGTAACACTTTTATCCAGCGGGTTATGTGTCTACTCTCTATACGTCAGTGGCTGGCATCTATGAGAACTGTCACCTGCAATGACATATATGTCATTGGTCACCTGTTATATGTAATTTAAACTCTTCCTAAGTTCCGCAAAATGTCTCTGTCGAGCAAAAAAACAATAGAGAAAATACAACTCAGGTCTGATTCGTGTATTCCTCGCCAGATGTCGCCACACACGCACATACACACACTGCACGTCATCGTCATCATCATGGCGGTGGTGCTGAAGATGATCAAGTCACAGCAGTAACTTTTCTATAATCAAGTGGGGACGTAGGTGGGTGTCAGACATGAGGTCGAGCAGTGGTTAAGCGGAGGCTTCTGCTTCGGGACCGAAAGCGGCGTAAGGTTACGATTAGTTGACATCTGGTTTGTGTATGGGGGTATTTTTTTGGTGCTGGTGTTTCGCAGATAGCTCATTCTGCATTAACATAACTGTGAATATACTTGAATTTTTAAATTGCTTTACACAGTGGTATATTTAATAGTTTATTAGTGCCGGCTTACCAGACTCCAAGATGATGAATATACAAGATTTCATGGAAAAATATGACACTTTGTTGTTAGATTATCAACGCAGCCAAATTTATAGACTTCAAAATGGGTTGGGAAATTGCGAAAATGAATCAGTGAATATAACACGTCACGGAAGTGATTATGAAAGTTGCGTTTGGTGCAAAGATGTACCAAGGAAGGTCCAAATACTTGTGAATGCTTTTATATAAATTAAAAAACAAAATAGATAAGATAATTAAGTTATATTTATGAAAGAAGCTATTGCCATTGTAAAAAAAGCTTAAGTTTACATCAATCATAAGAAAGCAATGTGTCGGCCAATTTCCGCGACTATGGCCAATCACCGACGTCAGGGAGCAGTTTCACCTCACCATCCTGGAAATTTTGCCAAACTCCTGCCTTTCTGTGAGGAGGGTAGGGATTTTTAACGTGCCCGACATTGCATGAACACGGGCCAGACGGATATTTGTTTTCTAGTTTGCGTTCACTAGCCATGTTATTCTGAACCAACGTGCTCTTTACAGCTATTTGTATATATATATATATATATATATATATATATATATATATATATATATATATATATATATATATATATATATATATATATATATATATATATATATATATATATATATATATATATACCTAACTAAAACGTTTACGGTTATGTTCTCTTCTGTAAATTATTTACTGACTGTAAATCACAACAAAACTTATTAATAAAAACAATACACACTTTATTTGGAGAAATATCTCAATCTTCTGACTATAGTTGTAGGCTGCTGTTCATTTTTCATTTAACAGTTGATGCAAAATGGCAAGATGCAATAAATTTTATAACCTCAACTTTAGTCCAAGTCTAAACTACTTCAAACCAAACAAATACGAACGGATTTTCGTCATTGTAGCCAACAATTCAGGCATCCAATGCCCCAACGTGAGTTATTAAATGATCCCGCGTTTTTGTTCGGGAGAGCATTAATGAATAACAATATGATAATAGATTCTTCTCACGAAATAACAGACATAAACAGTAATACTCTCTGTATTGAAATAAAAATAATTTTATTATATGGTTATAATCGCAATGAGAATTTGGATGGAAATTTATTGTTGGCGCTAGTTTTAACGCTTTCCAGTAATTCTTGTGCTAGAACGGGGTATTTTTCTTCCCTTATCTTTTACAAACATAAATAACGGTTTCAATAATTTATCAATGTTGTTTCCTGCTGGTGTGAACATATTAACGGAACATCAACTGGATGTCCAGTGGACATCTAATAGATGTCTTCTCTATATCCATGGGATATCCACTGGATATCTATTGGATGTCTGATGGATATATACATACTTGAATAAAGTATATACACCCAAAAATTTTACTGCATTCGTGATTAGATTTTAATGAATAAGAAATGCTCATATGTTCACATTATTTAAGTTTTATTAATATTTTTCTGCTCTAACAATATCCATTGGATATCCATATGATATCCATCATGGTCATGGACGTAAAATGGATGTTATGTATATCCAATGGATATCCATTGGATGTCCTGTGCTATTCTTAAACGTTCACGATAAGATAATTGAGAACATTTTTTGTACAATACTCTACTCTAGTTGCTACCCATAATGTGCCTCTCTACCAGTAAGCTCTATTATGGCACCCCCTTATTATGTTTTAAAATGTATGGATCCAAGGCACCCAAATACTGAACTTTTGCACTTTACGGGAATATCTGTTCAACATTAGGTTTTTTATGTAGGCCATCTAAAAAACAGATACCTATCAAAAGTATAATACTTTAAAATGAATCGAATCTTATACTTCACTCAAAGAAGCTCTGAAAATAAGATTCGGTTTGTTTCACACATTAACTAATTTATAGACTTTGTGTTTGTGGTTATAGGTGCTAAGAAATTAGGTTTCCTCTTCCGGGCTCGCAAATACTTTTTACCAGCTAATTTCTATACCTTTTATACTTCACAAATAAGGCCAAACCTCGAATACTGCTCCCACATCTGGGGTGCCGCTGCCGCTTCTACACTCGCTATCCTGGACTCCATTCAGAAGAGAGCTATACGTCTCATCGGTAACCCTACCCTCACGCACAGGCTGCCATTCCTTGCCCACCGACGTGCCGTTGGTGACCTCTTTCTCTCTCTCTTTTATAGATATCTGCACGGGCACTGCTCAGAGGAGCTTCCCTCCATAGTTCCCCCACCTGCTGCCCCCAACAGATCTACCAGGGGACCAGAGCGAATGCAACCTTTTACTGTCCAGGTCACCAGACATAGAACATCTTGTTATGCCCGTTCTTTCGTCCCGAGGACTTCCAAGTTGTGGAATTCCTTGCCGGCATATGTTTTTCCTTCTCCTCCGAACCACCAAACCTTCAAGTCCAGAATTAACAAGTATTGCCTCTTTCCTCCTTGTCGACACTCACGGTACGATAGTATTTAGGCTGTAAGCCCTCGTGGTGTGTTGTTGAAATATAAAAAAGTATACAAAATAAAAATTTGCAGGAAAATCTTGAATGTAGTCTTTACCAATGCTTGATATTTGAATTCAAGAAACCTATCACAAATATATTTCACTTATTTATATAGTAATGTATGTAATATATTGAAAGTAAAGCAGCTACATTGCACAATAATAGCTTCATAAAAACCACTTTTGTATAAAAACAGCACTTTACTTTGGTAATTTACCTGATAGAGCATAGTAACCAATGTCTGTACTATCTTTTTAGAGACTAAAACCGTTCCAATCGTTTAAAGAACACTTGTAATCGTCATGGCGTCTTATGGCGAAACCGCGTATCGTTCCCCCAACCGAAAGTAAGGTTATAGTATTGGACTGCCCCTTTGACTATATATCAGAGAATAGACTGGACACACAGCCGAATTGTTTGAAGCCAACATTCAAGGGATTCTATGTTTACATCGGTCCTCTGCTCTGATTGGGTGGTGGCTCAAGCGTTGCCGCTATGTAATAATTCATCCTTAAATTGCCGAATATGATGACAAGTTGAGAATGATAAATTTATTACTTTTCTGTTACTTAAGAAGACATTACACTTACATTAGGGCTGACTTATGAATGTAAAGATTTACTAACGTTATATTCCTTGGTTTCTCCCTTCTTTATGTAAATATAACCAGAAAACTCAATTTAAAACCTTTATCTTGCTACATGTGAAGTATCTAGATGTGTATTAATCCACAGTTGTGGCCTGTATTTGTCTGTGAATAGTATGCAAGTATACTGAGAGTTAATTTTTATGTGTTACCTTGATTTACAACAAAGGTTTTCAGTTTTCTTTTGGCAAAATGATGAAAAAGTATATTGTTGTAGAAGATTACCTGAAGATGTGGCAATGGCGTCTCTGCATGCCTGTTTGCTGTTTGCGATTTTCAGTGGCAGCACGTCAGTTTGGCACTATTTTTAGGTTTCCATCTACTAAAGAAAGGAGATAAACATGGTGCGCTGCCTTGAATATAAAATCGGATCGCTGCCGAAATATTCTTATTTATGTTCACAGCATTTTAATGAAGACTTATTATTTACCCAAATGGAAGAAGGGTATTAAAAACGCAGCGTCTCCATCAGTTTTAAGTTCTGCAGTGCCTTCTACTTCTGGCATGAAAGCTCTTGCTCATGCGGAAAGAAGGTAAATAATTCTTTTTAGCTTCCTATTTTGTTAACCATTATTATTGTTAAAACTAATAAATTACCCGATAAAAAAGCAGTGATAGCTTTGACGAAAATAGAGATAAATCATCGTTATCAACTCTCACTGCCTTGGAACTAGCATGTTCGAAAGGTGCGCACTTGGCAACCCTCCTGAATTAACACCAAAAGCTAACATTACTCCAGATCAAAAGTAAGTTAATATGCCTGGACTTAGAATTGAGGGAAAAACACTAGAAACAATTTTTTAAATTATACTGTGTTCACTGAAAACTTACCAAATATCGTCAAGTTTTTAGGAAAACACTTCGATGTTTTGTAGATATTTCCAGTTTATCAGGAACTCCAAAAACATCTTTAAAAAATGGTCTATTGCTAAACGAGTAATAAAAAAACAAAAGAGGAAAATAAATATATTGTGCAAACAGAATAGACGTCTTAGGAGTTTATCACCAGAAATCGCTGATTGAGCATTTTAAAAGTTGTATTGCTTTTACAAAAAATACAGAAACATCCCTAAACGTCTCACTTTTGAGTGTTATTGAATTTATATCATTGCTTGTAATATTTTAGGCCTCTTTACCAACACAAATAGACCTGATTAAACAGGTTTTAAAAGGTCTACAACGGAACTATTTATCAGACCTAATGTCGTTTGCTATTACCTTAAATTTTTAATCAAACAAAGCTTATAATTACGTTCGAGAAAAATTTATGAAATATTTGCCACATCCTCGAACCATTTCTAAATTGTTCCTGGATTCTGCAAGAAAGCATTAGCGGTTTTGGATTCAAAAAGAAGAGAAGCAGCTGAAAAAGGTCGCAAAATACTTTGTAACCTAGTTATCGACGAGATGTTCATAAGACGTTAAGTTGAGTGGACAGGAAAAAAGTTTTGTGGTAACGTAGATATTGGCGTGGATATGAATACTTCAAACGAGCTTCCAGGGGCTAAAGAAGTTTTACTTTTCTTATTAGTTGCTTTATATGGCCACTGGAAAGTTCTAGTGGGTTATTTCTTCCTAGCTGGCATTTCTTGTGAAGAAAAAGCAAACCGATTAAATCAGGCTTTAAGTTTTATCCATCAGGCAAGAATAGTCGTTTTCCGTAACGTTTGATGGAGGAGCTGCAAATATAAGCATGGTTAAATGTTTGGGAGCAAATCTAGATACATTTATTCAAGAAAGGTTTAAAGGCTTATTTGCCGCATCCTATAACCCATGAAAATGTATATATTTTTCTAGATGCTTGCCCGGCAAGTTGTAGATCCATAAAACACGGCAGCAGACAAATCAGGTGGTCATTTCTAGAAAAACTGATAGAGCTGCAATATATTGAAGGTTCTTCTTTTTTTTTCTTAAATTTTTGTTGAAAATACTTTATACTGAATTTTCATAGAAAAAATAGCTTGTTACGAGATCACAACATTGCAACATTGAGACTTTCAAACATTTTATTCGATAAATCATTTCTATAAAAAATCACTACCATAACGCACTTGCTACGTCCAGACTTTTAAGTTAATAACATACTGAGTGGTGAGCGTGTCGCCACCTAGTTGCGGAACCAAGTAGTATGTTGTCACGCCAGCTGCAAATAACACAAAGTGTTAAAAAAAATAGAGACTGTATACAACCAACTAACAATGTAGTTAATTGTCAGTCCTGGCCCATTTCTACCCTAATATAGGGACAAAGTGTGTAAGGCTAGATACATTATCGCAACAATAGTATACTTAAATAATGTATAGGTAGTTAAACATATTTTAAATTTTATTTTATTATTTTAATCGTATTTATGAAAATTTCAATCCTAATTCTCGAGACGCCTATGGTGTCGAGGACCGTGTAAACAAACCTTTTAGCTAATGTTGGTTTCAAACATTGCAACGCATCGCATTGGGAGATGCCTGGTCTATCCGTAGGTAGATAGTCAAAGGACTGCCCTATAAAAAAAACGTTTTTTATGATCAGAAAAATGAACCTGAAACACATACAGTAAAGCAAAGCGAATTCGTGTCTCTATGCACAGTAGAGTTGTGTTGTGGTCATAGATAATCTTGAATCTATGGTTGCAGTTGTAACCCTTCTGACTTTCTGCTTTCTGACTGATTCTATTTGTGTTTTCTGTTCTTGTATGTCGTCGTCTAAAACTTTAAAAGCTAATAGAGTAAAAAGTGGAAATTGTAACTATTTACAATTTACTGGTTCCCATCTATGTAAGGAACGTCGAACGATATAATATCAACAATTTTTGACGAACATTAACAGTAGATTTAAAAATGGATTTACTTGGTTCAATAATGAGTTCCATGGATAAGCCTCCAAGTCTTAGTGAACGGGAGAGGCAAATAATAAAAAGTAAGTGTATACAATTACAGTGTTCAAGATTTATATTTTTTGATTTTTAAGGAAGGAAAGCAGAAATAGAAAAAAATAAAACTGAAGAAAAAGGGAGACTGGAGAGGTTTAAGAGTAGAGTAGAAACAAAACTTGGTTTACATTTCAAAGACCCAGTAAACACCATGCTAAAATTTGAAGCCATGGATCAAATATATAGAAGCATTGTGTATGTTATTTTTAATTGTGATTTTTGATAACCCTATTTTTTTAAACTAATGTTATTACACGGAAAAACTTTTATTGGTAATTCTGCAGTTGAATCCGGTGAACCGGCAGAGTCGTCGCGCACTAGAATTTCGTCGTTGCAGTTCACGCGCTGTTGCCACATCCTTTTAGTAGTAGAAATAAATTAAAAGATCCCAGAATTCATAAAAATAAATATGCATGCAGTAAGTGCGTTATGGTAGCGTATGGTATAATAATGCGTGTTTTACGGTAATGAACACGAATATTATAAATCCATGTGCGTAATGGTAGGGGGTATGATATAATTATGCAAGTAAAACGGCAAAAATAATAAAATAGACCTTTAGTGACACAGCAAGTGTTTTACGGTAATGAATACGAATATAATAAATCCATGTGCTTTATGGTAGGGAGTATGATGTAGGTATGCAAGTAGAATGGAAAAATTTAAAATATATCTATATTGACGCATCAAGTGTTTTACGGTAACGAATATGAATAAAATACATGTGCGTTATCATAGGGAGTATGATACAATTCAGCTAGAAAAACAGAAAAAAATAAAAATATACCTATATAGACGCAGCAAGTGTTTTATGCTAATGAACACGAATATAATAAATACATGTGCATTATGGTAGGGAGTATGATATAATTTATCAAGTAAAATGGAAAATTTTCAAAATCACCTATATTGAGGCAGCAATTGCGTTATGGTAATGAACATCCATAAAATAATAGCTTATGAAAAGACTTAGGAAACCTTGAAGAAGAAATTCGCTATGAAAGCTGACATGACTATATGTACAGTGCAACCGACTGCACTGTACAAAAGCTTTATGATACAAGATAGGCTTTGCCTTTTAATTTATATATATATATATATATATATATATATATATATATATATATATATATATATATATATATATATATATATATATATATATATATATATATATATATATATATATATATTGTCAAGTCATTTTTGACAATAAATACGCAAAATTTTATAAAATTTGATGGGTGTCTATTGTTCTATTGTATTAGTAAGCGACTTTAATTCGATTGGGTTAAATGAACTTTCCGAATACATAGTTTTGGCACGCAATTTACTTTCCATTTCTTTTTTACCATTATTTATAATATTCTGTGTGCATTTAGAACCTCGGTGGTTGAGGGGTAAGAACGTGTGGCTTTGGACATAAGGGTACTGAGTTCGTTCCTAGGGTACTCCTTTCACTTTTTCAGTACGAAGTGTAACATTAACATCTACCGAGGTTCTGCCATTGGGCACGTTAAAGATCCCTACCCTCTTTACAGAAAGGCAGGGCCTGCTGAAAATTGTGGGCTACTGGATGAGACACTGATAGTTTTTGCAACCGGATTCGCCTCTTACGGCATCTTGAGGCGTGATACTTATTCTCAGTTAAGCGGGCAAATATATCGCCAATCTAATTTTTATGACATTTTAATACATATTTTTACTCACCTTTCCTTTCTATTTCATTATAGGTATAAAAAAAAAAATTCTTGCCCGTCACAATAAACTTAATTTCTGTATTTCATTTGCCAAAATACTTCATGATGGGTAGAGCCCATGTGCCTATCTGCAAACGTACGAGAATTTGTACCGAACCGTTTAATAAAAGTGGGTTATTTTACAGTCCAACCTTTCTCCTGTGGGCGAGATTGTCTAAATTTGATGTGTGATTAAAACAATATATTTAACATTCAAAACATTGCTATGAAAATTCGCTACCATACCGCACATGCTGCGTCCCGACTTTTTATTTGTCTAAATGTTATGTCTCATGAAAAAAACATATTTCACATTACAAATAGTTCTAGGAACATTCACTACCATAGCGCACTTTCTGCGTCCCAACCTTTAAAGTTTGTACTACATTTTAAGTCTCATGAAAAAAGCATATTTAACATTCAAAATAGTTCTATGGAAATTCGCAACCTTAGCGCACTTGCTGCGTCACGACTTTTTAACTTTGTAGTAAATATTATTTCCTTACAAAGTCGATAAAGAGAAGGATGTGGCAACAGCGCGTGAATTCTAGTGCGTGACGACTCTGCGGGTTCACCGGATTCAACTGCAGAATTACCCTTTTATTTAGTAAAGGTGACATTTTTATTTTCTTTTGTGGAAGTAATCTACTTAAATTAGAAGGCGTTTACGAAAAGTAACCGGGTAGATATCGGTTACATCGCAAGCGTTCGAAAATGTAATCGGTTACTCAGTCCATCGTTCAAATATTATACGGTATCTACCCGGTGTATCAAACTGGTGCAGGATTTGTGTACCGAACCAAACAGTCGGTAAATTGAGTTATATAGAGAACAAACTTAATTCTCTATACAAATTGTCTAAAGTCTAACCTATAAAATAGATGTAAATAAATAATAATACCAATACCCTAAGGACCCTAAGGTTTTTGATTTTCATTCGTTCATTTCCCAATCGTTACTTGAAGGAAGGTGAAGGTGTTGTATTGGCATTTAGTGGATGCTAATAGTAGTTAATGTAAAAGTGTGCAACATAAGATACATCATTTCAAAAGCGCAGTGCTTCTTTTTGGAATTTTTTAATGTATAAGTCGTAACTGCTGTTGATAACTCTTCGTCGCTATCGCTGTCTAATATTTCAGATACAACATTAACTAAAGCAATTGTTTCAATATCCATACTGATATATTAATATGACTACTTCAAAGTTCGAAGCCAAAATATCATCAAACAACAAAGACGAACCTTTGACAGTTTGGCGTTTGTCATTTAGTTACCGTGCATTTAAAAGCGTTCAAAAATTACTGCACCGGATCTATTTACCATAAAGCCAGCTGTGTACCATTCAGTAAACGGTAGATATCTACTCGGTTACTTTTCGTAAAGGTCTAGAATTGTTCTTTGGTAATATTATTTATAAGAAGAGTTGCAAGAAAAGCGTATTGCCATCTCCTTCACTAATATACCAGCTCCAAGTCTCACTAAATGAGTGGTAATCGTGCTGTTTAAGCAGATGTCAACAGTTTGCTTTAAATTTATGTAATATAAACATTTTTGAACATTCAAGAAAAGCTTACTACTAGATTCATACATGGATTTGTCTCCCCCCTTTGATTTTACAGGGTACCCAGCGACCTGGAAAAACTGGAAAAATCAGGGATGTGAAATACCCCTAAAATGTCAGGGAAATTTGTGATTTTACTCAAATGTCATGGAAATCATTCAGTAGACCTGGAAATTATATGTTTGTAAAATTTCGTCCTTGGAAGATGCATTTTTATTTTTATTTCATATATGTTATATGAATTTTCTCACGTAAATATATCTCATACCTAGGAAAATATATCTGATAACAATGCGGCTTACCTTTGGTACCAATGTTAATTAAATTCGCCACATCATGCACCGATGTAAATAGCATCTTCTTCTATCTCAAACATGTCTCATATGTACATCTCACTTGGAATGTTCTTCCTTGAATGCATAAAATGCAAAATGCGTTTTAGGTATTGGCCGGGTAGAGCTGTGTTATGAATGTGTTTATTCTATTTTAATCTTTATGATCATGTTGAAAGTTGCAAAATATTTGGCATTTGTATATGGCACGTGTAAACAGTATCTTTGTTTCATTTTTTCAGCGAATTTTCATAAATAAAACTTCGCTTTTAGAGAGGTAGCGACTTTCGAATTTTCGAAGAAAAATTTAATGGCCGCGAATCTGAGGTTTTGGAACCCATTTCCCAGGCTGATTCAAATTTATATATACGAACAACATCGTTTGCAAAGTTTCTACGCCACCTAGAGACTTCTGGTTTGTTCCATCACACTCGAAAATTCTTTTTTTTTTTAACGGAGTTAAGCATACTTATGTTTTTGATTATGTACGTTTTTTGTTCTCAATATTCACGTATCTGTGTTTATTATTTAAAGTATTCTGAAAAATGTACTCGAGGGGCCTGGAAATGTCAGGGAATTTGATTTTGGATTTCTACTGGGTACCCTGTTTTAATAGTCAAGTATATAGATAATGGGAGATAATAATTCACATAAGTGTTCCCTGGATACATTTCTTTTATTTTGCTGCAATCATCTCCAATTTATCAGATGTGCATTGATTACTCTGTATTGCAGTACAAGCTTGTTATATTCTCATGTAATATATCAGAGACAAAAATGTTTTGTAACAAAATGTAGCTAGTAGATCTATATTTTGTGTAGTTTGTTTAGTTGTTTGTTTTTATTTGCTTTTGTATATCAGCCCATACTTAATTTGGCTTGTAAGCTGTTGGATGGTGTATAAGTACCTAAATAAAATTAGGAAGAATCGATAGTCCTGGTAAATGTAACCCATTTCCTTGTTTTTATAGTTACGACAGCCGTAATCCTGTTGATAAAGCTAGGAGATATGGCAACTGTTAACTTAGTCATAAATCTAGCAAATGTAACTGTAGTCAGATGTTTAAGTTACGGCAAATATATTATAAACACAGGTGTGGCACTTTTGTGGTGAAGATACATAATTATGGAAAATTTTATGTGAGTGAATCATTGGTGTGTTTAAGAAAACAGATTTACAATTTACAACCGAAAATGTACTGTTAAGTTATCAGCATAAACTATATCAATATAGAAGATAAATATACCATTTTAGTGAATTTTCTTAGAAAAAATTCACTAATGAGGAGATCTCGACTTTTGAATTTTGAAACAATTTCTTCAAATGAGCGCGATCTATGACCCCTAGAACCCATATCCGGGGTCAGTTTCAATTTTTATATGTTATATATATATATATATATATATATATATATATATATATATATATATATATATATATATATATATATATATATATATATGTATGTATGTATGTATGTATGTATGTATGTATGTATCACACCGATAACTCAAAAAATAATGGGCCGATTTTGATAAAATTTGGCATGTACGTTTCTTTTGTAAATGGCTTGGATAAGTTCGTTAGTCAGGAAAATCGGACGAGGTTTTCCGGGAAAATTTTGAGTTTTCATTCGAAAAAAATTCTTATCTCAAAAAGTAATAAGCCGATTTTAATAAAATTTGGCATGTACCTTCCCTTTGTAAATGGCTTTGACAGGTTTGTTACTCAGGAAAATCTAACGAGGTTTTCCGGGTAAATTTTGAGTTTTCATTCGAAAAAAATTTTATCTCAAAGAATAATAGGCCGATTTTGATAAAATTTGGCATGTACCTTCCTTTTGTAAATGGCTTTGACATGTTCGCTAATCAAAAAAATCGGACGAAGTTTTCCGGAAAAATTTTGAGTTTTCATTTGAAAAAAATTTTTTTCTTAAAAAATAAAAAATCTATGATAACCAAATTTGGTAGGTAGGTTTACGATATAAAAAGTAAACTATACACCAAAATTAAGATTTCTATGTTACAGGAAAAAAAAGTTATAATAAAATATTTTGTGCCAGATCATTTCTATGAAAATTCACTACCATAACGCACTTGCTGCGTCCAGACTTTTATTTATTTTATTTTATTTTATTACGAATAATCCAGTTGTATACAAATAAATAAAAACAAAATGTAGTTAACCATTAGAACAAAGAACAAAAAGAAAAAACAAGTACATACTGTGCATAGATGATCATAAAATTTTATGCTAAGCACTAAACTGGTGTGAAGGACATGACAAGTAAAGCAAAGAAGTTTATGCCAACACTATTTCCTAACAGGCTAGCCTTGCAACTGGAGTGCTTCTACTGTAGTTGCTCCAGTGGAACTTTAGATCGAACAGGTCTTTGTCTCTTGTAACGTGACCTGGCACATGAAAACCGGTCAGGGAGAGGAGAGCTAGAGAATCCCAAATTGAGCTCACAGTCTTGTATAAGAACAACAAATCAAGGTAAGTTCTTTGCTGAACCAGAGAGTTACCACCCAATGCAGACCACATCTGACTGCGTGAATAATTTGTAACACACCTTGCTAATAGGACATATATCGCAGTAACTTACTCTGGATGCTTTCAATATGATGAGAATGAACACTATATGAGGGCGACCATACATGTGTAAGTAGAAAATAGTTATGATGATGCAAAAGACATCACTAAAGTCCCTAGTGTTTCTTTTTATGAAGCCCAACTTTTTTAGAGATCTATTTGCAATGTCTGTGTACTGTGGCACAAAAGTAAGGCGCCTGTTGAACACCACACCTAAATAATTGACAATATTGGCATGTTCCAGAGAGGCTATAGTCAAAAGTAAGCCCTCAGGTTTTCCTGGTGAAGGATATCACTTTACATTTACATATATTGAGTACAAGATCATTGGAATTATACCATGTGCTAAAGTGCTCCAGATCTTGTAGAAGCAACACTGCATGGGAAGCTGTCTCTCTGTAAATCTTCAAATCAATAAATTATTTGTATGATATGGTTTAGCCCTCTGTTATTCGTAATTTTTGTGTGATATTTAACTGTTATAGCAGGACAACCTAGTACTTCGAAAATAATATGGTTTGGCGATTCAGAATATGAGGAGCAGCTTATGTAATGGTTTAACGAATCAGATAGTGATTATAGTGAGACTGAGGATTTCGAAGAAAATCACACAATACTTAGCGAACACGAGACTGATTCAGAAATTGAAGAATGTAAGTATCAGTTTTGTGAGCTGTTGAAAGTGAATTGTATTTTATTCCTTTCAATCAAATGTACTAGAAGACGATAAGGAATATAAAAGTAAAGGTCGTGAGGAACGTGATGAGGGAAATGAAGAACAAGTTGTCTCTAAAGTGATGGAAAAGTATATAAACACAAAATTACTAAAATTTCTTGAAAAACACAGTCTAATCCACGACAGGCAGTATGGATTCCGTCAGCGCAGAGCAACTGCCGACCTCCTTTCCTTTGTCACTCATTCTTGGAACAAGTCTATGGAACTACACAGTGAATCCCCGATTGTCGCTCCAGACATATCCAAAGCATTCGACCAGGTCTGGCACGCAGCGCTGCTTAATAAACTTCCGGCCTATGGACTACCACCAAAACTCTGTACCTGGACAGCAAATTTCCTCTCCAACTGGAGCATTTCTGTTGTCGTGGATGGCCATTCCTCTAAACTGTATCCAATTAATGTAGGAGTCCCTCAAGGTTCAGCTTTATATTTTGTTTCTTCTCCACATCAATGACCTCCTCTCTAGTACATCCAACCCAGTTCACAGTTATGCAGATGACAGCACCCTTCACTTAAATATACAATATTCTAAGACTGTCACTTTAGCCCAAACATATGAGGATCGCAGACTCATGGAGGGTTCTGTCTCTGTGGGTCTCCAAAAAATATTAGATTGGGGAAGTAGAAATCTTGTACAATTCAACTCCACCAAATCTGTCTTGCTTTCTATCTCATAAGAGATACACCAACCCTAGACCCATCACAATGAACGACCAAGTTATTCAAAGTAATGAGTCCTTTTCACTTGTTGGCATTTCTGTGGATCGAAATCTCAGTTGGCACCAACATGTCACATCAATCGCAGAAGCATCTGCTAAGAAATTAGGTTTCCTCTTCCGGGCGTGCAAATACTTTCCACCAGCTAATCTTCATACCTTATATATATATATATATATATATATATATATATATATATATATAACCTTATATATATATATATATATATATATATATATATATATATATATATATATATATATATATATATATATATATATATATATATATATATATATATATGTATATGTATATATATATCACAAATAAGGCCAAACCTCGAATACTGCTCCCACATCTGGGATGCCGCTGCCGCTTCTACACTCGCTATCCTGAACTCCATTCAGAAGAGAGCTATATGTCTCATCGGTGACCCTACCCTCACCCAAAGGCTGCCATCCCTTGGTGACCTGTTTCTCTTTTAGTGAATTTTCTTTTTAAAAAAAATCATTAATGAGGAGATCCCGTGCGTGCGCGCGTGCGCGCGCGCGTGTGTGTGTGTGTGTGACACCGATAACTCAAAAAATAATGGGCCGATTTTGATTAAATTTGGTGAATACCTTCCTTTTGCAAGTAGATTGGATAAGTTCGTTAGCCAGGAAAATCGGCGCAGGTTTTCCCAGAAAATTTTGTTTTCTTCCAAAAAAAAATTATATCTGGAAATAACAAAGTAAGGGCAACCAAATCTGATACGCGGGTTTATATCGTTATAGGTAAATTACGTACCAAAACGTAGCTATGTAGATTAAAAGACAAAAAAGTTATAGGCATCTAAAGAAAAATAATTTGGGGTTTTCCTCAAAACGTCAAAGTCGCAATTTAAAACGTCAAAATTGGCAACATTTAGACAAAGAACCTAAATCTAAAATAAAAATGTCTCAAGAAGAATGTTTTACAAACCCTGAAGTCTTAGTTTCAACCGTCATTGTCCTTCATTTTAATAAAATATATTCAGAAAATTCATTTCAAATAGACCCTTTGATGCATTGGCAGTAGTCTTAGCTATATAGTTTATCGTTTAATGGTATATAATTTTTGTCGAATTTTCGTTAAAGATCAATAAAGCTCAATATATCCGTTGGGGTTAAGGAGTCGCAGGCCAAAGAACTCCAGGGGGCAAGCTGAGGAAGTGGAAATAACAACATAAACTTTCGATGAAGCTTTCCCCAAGACCGTCATGTGCGGTGAAAAGCAGCATCCTGCACGAGGTGCCCCTGCTAATAACTAAACATGACGGATCTAGACAAGGAGGTCGAACTAAACTCCCCCAATCTACGGTGCCACGTGACCCGTGCCTAGGGCTGGATGGCACCAGGGTGATGGTGTCGTGAACGGAACCTCTGGAGTACCGGGCAACCCTCCAGAGTAACCGGCCTTGCACCACACAGGGGATTCTAATGGTGTGGACAGTATTTACCCCATTCTCGTGGGAACAACATCAAGATAATAAATGCATATAAAACCAGTGAGGCTCGAGGAGTGGCTCTGGCTGTAGACTTGTGCCTTGAGTCTATTCCGGAAACGGAGACGAGGCAGGGGGCGGCAGCGGACTCTGGAGGTCTCACGACCGACATAGATAGGGGGGATCAGGGGGCCAGAGACCTGTCCCCCGACACCCAATTTGGAGGCTGGGTCCCACCGGAGGGCGGCGAGCTTCGCTGACTCTGGGGGCCCTTCCACCAGCGAGGACCCTACTGTAAGGGTAGAGGGACTGCCCCGGCAGTCCAAGCGTCTTTCCGGGGCGCAAAGAAAGAAGTTCCGGAGGGCGCAGAAAATGGCGACCTGGACGTGGACGGTAGAGAAACCTGTAAATGCGCAAGAGGGGAGTGCGAGTCAGAAGAGGACCCGCTCGGACTCTAGCATGTCTACTACAGACAGACGTCCCAAAAGGACCAAGGCCGGAACACCGGCGCAGACTGGCTCGTATAGGGAGGCTGCGGAGGGATTCGGCATGGCGGTGATTGACAAACGCCATCCTGAGGTCACGCTAGACCAGGGGAAGGCGGACCTGATCCAGGCTGCGGTGGTAGCTGCGGTGGACTCTCTTCAGGAAGGGGAGAGCCCGCCTCAGACCCACCAGGCGCGCCTGGCGGGGGGCATCCTCTGGATAACCTGTGCCGGCCCGCAGTCGCGGGACTGGCTGCGGAAAACGATCGGAGGTCTCGGTCAGATTTGGATGGGGGCGGACTTGACAGTCGTCGAGTCCAAGGAACTCCTAAAGAGGCGCAAGGTCCTCATACCGATCGCTGACACTGTCCCGCAGGAGACGGTGTTCAGTAGACTGAAGATTCAGAACCCTGAACTGGGGACACAACACTGGTCGGTTCTAAGCAGGAAGGCAGAGGAGAAAGGACAGACTCTCGCCTTCTCGATCGATCAGGCGTCTTACAGAGCCCTTGAAGGAACCTCATCAAGGCATTCTGGGGCCTGGAAAGGGTTAGCTTACGCCCACTGGGGAAGCAACTACGGGTTAATGGGACTTAGGTTCCTTCAGGTCAACCTCCAACACAGTAGGGCAGCCACGGCCGGACTACTGATGACTCTGAGGGACATCCAGGTGGCCCACATCCAGGAACCGTACTCCTATAAAGGAGATATCAAGGGACTTGGCGGACTGCTGGAAAGCTTATCTACAGCAGATCCAGCGAGAACCCGAGGGCCTGCATTTTTGTCAGGGAAGGGATAGAGTTTCTGCCTTTAATGAATTTCTGTTCCAGGGACCTGGCAACGATCAAAATCCGATGTGGAGGAGCGAAAGGGCCGAGGGACATTACTGTCACGTCAGCCTATCTGCCAGGGGACTGCACGGACCCTCCTCCACCCAACGAATTGGAGCTGCTGATGGTAGGTAGCAGAGCAGGTGGGTGGCAGACCATCATCGGCATGGATGCGAACACGCACCATGAGTTGTGGGGTAGCTCAGACACAAACTCCAGGGGTGAGGCACTTTTACAATTCTTTATGAAATTTAATTTAGACATTGAATAGAGGTAATAAACCGGCCTTCGTCATAACACGGCGTAAGAAAGTTTTAGATCTAACAGTTTCCACCCAGTTTCTGGGTGACTTTGTTAAGAGTTGGGCTGTGTCTGGGGAAGTGAGTGGCTCAGACCACAGATACATCCGGTTTGAAATCGCCAAATCGAAAGACAAACGGTATGGTACCGGGACCCCCGCAAGGCGGACTGGGAAGCCTACAGGTCAGACCTAGCAGTGGAACTGCAGGGGGTTAAGAGTACCATAGACAATTCAATAGACCTCGAGATCGCAGCAGCCCAATTGCGAGACGCAATCACCTCGGCCTATAACTCCAACTGCCCCCTGAAAATGAGGGTGTCCACCAGGAACGTCCCGTGGTGGAACGAGGACCTCAGGCAAAGGAGGACGCAGGTTCGTAAGCTGTTTAACACAGCCAAAAGGTCGTGCGCATGGGATAAATATAGACAGGCCCTAACGACCTATAACAAAAGACTGAGGGACAGGGCGGTGTTCACCTCACTGGCGGGAGGGACTGCTGGCGGGGGGCGTGGCGGGGTGTGCACAGGGAAGCATTCTGTCTCCCTTGCTCTGGTGCCTAGTCGTGGACGGCCTGCTGGGGAGGCTCTCGGGAGGGGGTGTGAGGTATAGGGCTATGCGGACGACATCGTCATCATAGTCCGCGGAAAAGTCACACAGTCAGTGTGGGAGCGCATGCAGACTGCACTGGAAGGGTGGACAGTTGGTCGTGCCGTTTACGTGGAGGAGGAAGTGCGACAGCCACAGAACTCTCACTCTATACGGTTGGAGCATTCCAACCTTGTAAAAAAATGGATAGACACCATAAAAAGTGTTAAAGTGACACATTCCAAATTTGTTTGAAGGCACACTTTTAATACTTTCCATTACTTTTATATGGTTTTCTAACCTGGTATTTATGATATTATCAAGAATAACAGTAGTTAGTTTAATATATGAAGCATGCTGAAATGATTCATATTAAACAACATTACTGCCCTAACTTCAAGAAAAAACAAAATGATGGTTGCTATAACTTTAGATCTACCAATAACATTACAGTTGCCATATCTAAAAGACAAGGAAAGAAGTTACATATCCCATAACTGTAGCCTCTTCCATAAAATTATGTTTTTGCCTGACAAATGTGCATTTGTATTGGTTTAATAGCAGCATTATTATATAATCATGTTTTGGTCACCTCTAATAATTGTGCTCATTATTAGTCATTTTCATAGAAAAAACTTATGACAAGATCATGGCTATAAGATTTTCAAAAATGTCTCCAAATGAACATGAACTAGAGTCCTAGAACACACACCCAGGGTTAGTTTTGGTTTTTATATGTTTATATTATATAATATGTATAATTATGAGAGCTGGATTGGATGAGAGAGTTTTACATGTTTTCAATATATACAAAAATCAAAACACAATAATAGACTAACAAACATACAAAGTGACTCATGGTCGATGTTAGGTTAGCTGTAAAATGGCACGTTGGATTATTTTGAACATTTGGTTTCTTGAGTAATTGGTTCTGCTCTATCTAAAATATTTTCAGCGATGTAGTGTTATCGCTTATATCGAAAAGTAGCAACAACTTTGATATTTTAAATCAGACACCCTGTATATTATTGCTTTTTTCGTTTCACTATTGCTCTGATTATTTTTTTATGATACTTCCCTATACCTATCTCCAGCGGTTTTCGAGAAATTAATCGTTTTCCTTATATTTTGTGTAAAACATAGTTTCAATTGAATGTTTATTACTGCGGTATTTGGATTCTAAGAGACCTGGAATTTTGTATGTAGTTTACCAATGTCCTGTGTATTATTGAGGTTTAAGGGAATTCATTCTCCATTCCAAATTTGTGATCTTACCAATAGATACAAAAATGGTGAAGTGCATTAAAAAAAATGGAACACCCTGTATATTATCAAATGTCCTGAAAGACAATTAAAGTTTCTTTCAAATGATGTATCATGTTCCTATACCTAAGTAGTCAGGTTTCCGAAATAAACCAGATTTCTATAAATATCAAATTATTTTGTCATATTTTGTATGTATTATAGTATGAAATGCCATGGAGCATGTCATTATGAAAATTTATTTGATAATTAGTGCATCAATTTTAGTGCGAGCTCTTTAACGAAATTTTGTTTTGAAAAGGATCAAAATGGAAGACAATAACCATTCAAAGGAAGTTTTGATGAAATTGTTTAATCTTCATGGTAAATATGATCAAATTACAGCAAGAACATGCAGAAGGTTCAGTGAAATGTATTCAGATCTACAACCAATGAAACTTGCTTTTATTTCGAAAACCTGACTATATAGGTATAGGTACATCATTAGAAAGGAACTTTAATTGTTTTTCAGGACATTTGATAATACATAGGATGTTCCATTTAAAAAATGCACTTTTCACCATTTTTGTATCTATCGGCAAAATCACAAATTTTGAAAGACCCTGTATAATGGAGAAGGAATTCCCTTAGACATAGCTAATACACAGGACATTGGTAAACTACACCCAAAATTTCAGCTTTTTACAAATCCAGATATGCAGTAATAAACATTTAATTCAAGCTCGGTTTTGCACAAAAAAATAAGCAAAACAATTAAACCGCTGGAGATAGGTATAGGGAAGTATCGTACCAAAATAATCTGAAAGCAATAGTGAATCGAAAATGCAATAATATACAGGTGTTTCATTTAAAATATCAAAGTTTTTGCTACTTTTTTTACAATGCCGCAGCGCTGAAAATATTTTAGATAGATAGAGCAGAACCAATTATCCACGAAACTAAATTTTCCAAATAATCCTATTTCCCATTTTCTAACCTACTGCGCTGGCAGAATGAGGATTAGTTGAGATCTATACACATTAGTGGTTATAAACTGTCTGCATTTTTCTGCAGGAAAACTTCCTCCATGGTGGTGTATCAATTTTTGTTACGAAGAGTTTTCCATTTCAGCTGGCGATGTTGGATTGTGCCGGCTTGAGCTCTGTGGGTTGTTTAGACTGCTGTGGGGTTAGTATTGTTGGGTTGTGTTGTGGTGGTTGTGTATTGTCCCCAGCCTCAGAGAGGTTTTGATTCCTTTTTTGAGTTGCTTTCTTCCTTGGGCTATTACCTGTCCGTGTTGTAGCTGGTGACTTTAACTTAAACTATCTTGGTGATTTGGTTAATGTTCTTAAATATAAAGCCTTGCTGGAGTCTTTTGGTTTCTCTAATTTGGTCAATGTACCTATAAGAGTGTCCTCGTCCTTTAGTACATGTATTGACCATGTGTGGATCGGTGATCGGTTAAATGTGGAGGAGCTTCGGAGTTTTGACCCCGGGGCTGTCGGATCATCATTGTCAGATGATAGGAATACAGAACAGGAAGACCTTGATTCCCGCTGCTTACATTTATTTTTACTGAGAAGAATACCTGGCGCTTTCGCTCTTATTTGGAGGGTGAATGCTGGCTTGAGATGTATGAGAGTAACTGTCCCAGTGTAGCTTTTGATACCTTTTTAATGTTTTTTATCATTACTTTGACGTCTTGTTTTCCAACAAGAAAATTTCATATAGGTAAAGGTGTGGTTCCACCTGCTGTAACAGCTGGTTCCTTTCTAAAGAATGTATTGACCTCAGAATAAATTGACATTGTGCACTGACTTGACTAAGCGATACCCTGCCTTTAATGCTCCTAGAGCGTGACTTAGTAAAGAGAACTCTTCAAATAAGACAAAGACTATGTGGGGTATTATAAATCAGATTAGAAACAGGGATAACAATTCAAATGATTTCACAATACAAATAGGTGGTAGACAACTTTGTTATAATCAATTAGCCAACAAACTCAATAGCTGGTTTACACATATGCATGGAGATGATGGTACTGAGGTGGATTTTTCTTTTTTGGACTCTTGTGTGTCTTTTTTTGCTAACTCTTTATTCTTGCTGCCTCTTGCTGAATGTAATGTTTTGGAGATATTTACAAATCTAAGGAATTCTCGTTCATCTGGCTGCGATGAGGTGACAACAGACTTTCTTAATTGAAATGTCATTCTCAGAAATTGAAGCGTGAACATTTGGACCAAACCTAAGGAAAAAATGCAAAGAACAAACATAAAACGCATTTGTGAGATTATTTTACACAATAAATAATAATAATAGTGTGTATGATCTTGTTTGTACGCTGTTTGCTTTTATTATTAATTTGTGGTTTGAACATGGAATTTTTCCAAAAAGGCTCAAAGAGACTTCGGTTGTATTACTTTATAAAAATGGTAATCCACACATATTTTTAAACTATCCTCATATCACTCTTTTGTCATCTTTTTCAAACATTTTTGAGCAGGCTATTAACAGACAATTTGTTGCATTCTTCAAAGAAATAATATTTTTACGTTACCGCAGCATGTTTTTATCTGGTGTAGGGGCATGGATACTTCTCTCTGTGATTTTGTATGCCAAATTGTAAGTGCTGTAGACAGAAACATTGTATGGGGTTGTTTATTGATTTCACGAGGACTTTCAACTGTGTAGTGCACGAAATCCTGCTGCATAAGTTATATCGATATGGTGTTAGTGGATTGCTGTTGAAGCTAATTTCATCATATTTGCGCGTTAGAACTCCGAGATTTAAGCTATCAAATGATGTAATCTTGAACCAATGCCTATAAAGTTGGGAGTTCCGTAGGGTTCTATTTTGAGCCCGCTGGTGTACCTAGTGTACACAAAGGGACTGTCCCTCTTTCTTAATTCTTTCTGCCCACATGTTAACTTTACGAGGGTGTTGCGTATGTGCTTTAGTCACCCAGTGAGGAGTCTCTCTACTCGAATACCTGTAATTTTGTTTATTCACTGTTCCATTTAGCCAAAATGATGCTTCGTCCGAAAAAAGAATAAAGTTTGGATTACGGTTTCATATACAGTGTGACCCATTTGTTTGCGAGTCACCCTGTAAAATCTTTATTATTTTGACCAGATTTTCCTTAAAGTGTAGATCTTGATGAACTGTATTTTTTGAGTAATAAGCGCCATATTTCTACAAAATCCAATGCCTACTTTGTCAGTTTTCAGGAGTAAAATTTTGAGAATCCTTATTAGGGATTTTTTAATAAAAAATCTGTTCATGCCACTATATTCACCATCCCTCAACACCGCCCTGTACTAAATTGCATCAAAAAAATCCATGTAGGAACGATTTTGTAGTCAAATTAAAAAAGCATAATACATCATTTTCATACATTTATTTTGCTAAGTTATACATGAAAATATATTGAATCAGTTAATTGTCAAAAGTGACATTAAGGCGCAGGAAGTAGCAGTGGTGGGGAGGCTAACGCCAAGCAAGTAGGTCACAATGGGCCCTTTTTGCAAACGCGGGCCCGCAGGCACGGGAAAGTTATTACAGTATGTCAATTTGTCTTGTGTTAATAATCATGGAAAACCTAACTTTAAAAAGACAAAGTAGAAAAGGTAAGGCTTGATGGCGATAATGTGCGTTCGACAAGAGAAGCTGCGAGAGAGTTCAATAATAGACACCCAGGTAGACTAGTAAGTCGGAGTGCTGTATAATAATAAAGTTTTAAATGAAGCAGGGTCTGTTTCAAAAAATTTGCTTAGAGCCAGGCATAATGAACGTTGCGGAATTTGGAGAAATAATAATACAATTTTGGAATATTTTAACAACAACCCCTGACTAACATTAAATCGGCTAGCCTAAACCTTAATATTCTCAGAGAAAATATTAGGCGATGCCTGGAAAAAATAAAATAAAGGCTTTTAAGCCCAACATGTTGCATAATCTTAATAGTCTCAGAGAAAATATTAGGCGATGCCGGGAAAAAATAAAATAAAGGCTTTTAAACCCAACATTTTGTATACATTGGAACTGGGAGATAAGGAAAGACGATTAGTTTTGCTATTGTTTACAAGCGGAATATTCGTAATTTTTTGAATGAAATTTTATTTAGCAATGAAGCCATATTTACTACAAACGGGGTGGTTTCAAGACAAAATGGCCGTCATTGGTCAGCTGATAATTCGGAATTCATCATAAATGCAAAGAGGCAGTATTCGCAAAAAAATTAACGGAATACTGAATTTCTTTGGAGGTAATTTAAATGCGAATGGGTTTTTAAATTTTTTTGGAAACGAGTTCTGGAACGCATTACATGATATGCCATTACAGAATCTCCGTAATTTAAAATTTCAGTTCATAACGCTGTTATAGTGAGAGAATGGCTAAATGAACATTTAGAAAATCGTTGCATAGGGCGAAACAGTCCTTTGATTGAGTGGCCGCCGAGATTTCGGACCTGACGCTATTCGATTTTTTTCTTTGGGGTTTACTGAAACAAAAAGTTTACAAATCAAGGCCACAAACTACACAAGAACTGCGGGCTAGGATAATACAAACCTGTAAAGCCATTACTTCGGAACAAATACAAAAGGTAATTGCGAATGTACATAAAAGAATTGACAAGTGTATTGATATAAATGGTGGATTAGTAGAAGTGACGAGAATATGGTTCCTAAGAATTTAGTGAATTTTCTAATTTTTATTTATTTCATGCCCTTAAGTTTCTATTATTTGTCAAAACTATGCATAAGAATATTTAGACTGTGTTACTATCAGTTCAATCTTATACTAATGCTTTTTCATGGAAAACTTGGCAGAATAAATTTATGAAAATGATATATTATGCATTTTTAATTTGAGTACAAAATCGTTCTCACTCGACATTTTTCGATGCAATTTAGTACAAAACCGTTTTGCAGGATGGTGAATCCAGTGGCGTGGACAGATTTCTTGTAAAAAAATCCCCAATAGGGATTCTTAAAATTCTACTCTTAAAAACTGACGAAGTAAGCCTTGGATTTTGTAGAAATATGGCGCTTATTGCTCCAAGAAACTACAGATCATTAAGATCTACACTTGCATATAATTCCTAAGAATTGAATTTTCTATTTTTTTTTGTGTTGCTTTTAAGTTTCTATGATTTGTCAAAACTATGAATAAGGATATTTAGACCTTGTTATTATGAGTTTAATCTTATATCGATGTTTTTTCATGGATAACTTGCTAGAATAAATTTATGAAAATGATGCATTATGTATTTTTAATTTGATTACAAAATCGTCCCTACACGAAATTTCTCGATCAAATTTAGTACAGGACCGTTTTGGAGGATGGTGAATGCAGTGGCGTGAACTGATTTCTTATTTTAAAAAATCCTTAATTAGGATTCTTAAAATTTTACTCCTGAAAACTGACGAAGTAGGCCTTGGATTTTGTAGAAATATGGCGCTTATTACTCCAAAAATACAGTTCATCAAGGTTTACACCCTAAAGAAAATTCGGTTAAAATCGCGCTATAAATAAAGATATTACAGGGTGACTCGCAAATAAATGGGTCACACTGTATCTTGCATTTTTTCACAAAAATGCATTCATCGGTCAGGGTCATCTTCATTAGGTTCGTGCAGCAGCTGTATTTTGTAAGGATGGTAATTTTCTAATTTTAATGCACATAATGCTGATCGCTTTCTTAGTCTGCTGCAATTTGATCGGGATACAACATGAGGATTCTCACCCACACTTAATAAAATATCAAGTTATAGATGTTTATCAATTTTCTTGGAACGCCCTGCACTTTGCAAGTTTTTAACATGTCTAGTTTCTCTGAATTTTTTCTCGATTTTACTCACAATGGATTGGCTGCTTTGTCTATCTGTATATTTTGCATTAAACAAATTGCACACTTCTTGCTGTGTTCTGGTTTTATCACCGCATCCAACAAGTATTAAAATTTCTATAAGCTGGGTTTCACTTAAATGTGCCCTACTTAATTAACTTTGGAAAGAGATTTACGTTATTAAGAATACAATGACGTACACCTGATTCTTCTGTATTATTGATTAGGACCGAATTTTGAACATTTTATTTACAGGAATTATCTTATTCGTTATCTTTTGATTGTTGTTGATGTTTCAACTCTTTGAATGACTTTCGTTCGAAAATTTAACAGATAACCTTTTTTAAACAAGTTAAATAATGTATATATTTTGCATAGTTTTTATGCTTTCCTCAATACATCTAGTTAAGTATTTTTTTCAAATATTTATTACTGCATAACATTTTTTGAACAATTTAATTACTGAACATATTATTGTCAAATGATTTACCAAATAATCTTAATAATGCGTTATTTAAATATTTTTTATTTAATTTTTAAAAAGAAATTTTATGTATTATTCACCTATTAGACTTCTTCAAATTTCTAAAGAAGTAACTATGATTGACATCTTTTTTAAACCAATGTAGATTTATATTTTAAATTATAAAAAAGTCTAGATGCAGCAAGTGCGTTATGGTAGCGAATTTTGATAAAAATATTTTAAATCACGAAAAATAAGATATTTGTTTTTGGAAATACAAATTGGTTTTCCCCAAGTTGGCCAACAAACTCATCCAAGTAATTAACAAAAGCAAGGTTATAAATTTGGTAGGTAGATTACTTGTGTAAATAGCTTACATATTAGCCAGCCTGATTGCACCAGTTTTCCTGGGAAAATTTTACGTTTTCTTCCAGAACATCTTTAAAAATAAGAAAGTAATTTCAGTAAAATTCTAAACACAAGTGGCCTTTATAGAGACAAGTATATATCAAATTTGAAGCTTCTAGCTTAAAAAAAATTTAGTTGTAGGCTTTTTTTTAAGTTAATTTTCGTAGGAAAAATTTACTAATGGGGAGATCCCGACTTTTTGAAAACAAATTCTTTAAATGAGCGTGAACGAGAACCCTTAGAACCCATATCCGGGGTCAGTGTCAATTTTTATGTCACACTGATAGCTCAAAAAATAATGTACGTTCGTTATTCAAGTAAGTTGGACCAGTTTTTCTGCGAAAATTTAGGGTTTTCTTTAGCTTTTTTTTTCTCTGGAAATAAAGCTATGGTAACCAAATTTGGTACGCAGGTTTATGTCATAAAAGTATACTATGTACTAAACTTCATATCTCTAGATTGAAAGAAAAAAGTTATAGGCGTTTAAAGAAAAAAAAATTGGGTGCCACTAATGACCAGATGAACACACAAAACCAAAATATTTTATGCCGGTAACAAAATCTAGTGTATATTACACAAGGATTCGTTTTAGTGAATTTTCTTAGAAAAAATTCACTAATGAGGAGATCCCGACTTTTGAATTTTGAAAAAAATTCTTTAAATGAGTGCGATCTAGGACCCCTAGAACCCATATCCGGGGTCAGTTTCAATTTTTATATGTTCAGATATATATATATATATATATATATATATATATATATATATATATATATATATATATATATATATATATATATATATATATATATATATATATATATATATATATATATATATATCCACACGATAACTCAAAAGATAATGGATGAATTCTGATAAAATTTTGCATGTACCTTCCTTTTGTAAGTGGCTTGGATAAGTTCGTTAGCCAGAAAAATCGCACCAGCTTTTCCGGGAAAATTTTGGGTTTTCTTTCGGAACAAAAATTTATATCAAAAAATAGAAAAGCTATGACAACAAAATTTGGTACGTAAGTTTACGATATTAAAAGAAAACTATATACCAAAATTTATATTTCTACGTTAAAAGAAAAAAGTTATGAAAAAATAATTGGTGTCAGATCATTTCTATGAAAATTCACTACCATAATGCACTTGCTGCGTTCAGACTTTTTTGGCGCAAAAAGGTCAAGAAGTAGCAGGGGAAAAAAACATTGAAATTCAAAAGTTTTAGGCAAAGAACCTGTAACAAATACGGGTTATGTAGAGAAAATGTCACAAGAAAAGGTTTTTTACAAAGCCTTAAATTTCAGCTTCAACAGTCATTGTCCTTCATTTTACTAAAATATTTGCAGAAAATTATTTTCAAATAGACTCTTTCTCTGATGCTTTGGCAGTAGTTTTAGTGTTACAGTTTATAATGTGATAGTCTGTAATTTGTAGCAAATTTTCGTAGAAAAAATTCGCTGTTGAGACCACCACTTTTGAATTTGGAACAATTTCTTCAAATAAGCGCGAACTAGGCTCCCTAGAAACCAAATCCGAGTTAGTTTCAGTTTTTATCTCTTTACATGTATACAGAGTGACGCATTTCTACAGTAAAGCTCAACTATATCTGTTATTATACAAGATATAGGAAAAAAATATATATGTTAATTATAGGGTGTCTTGAGTAACATGTTATGAAATTAATTTTTATAATCACAAGGTGGGCAATAAATCGTTGGTGATATACATTTTTTTTTTCCTTATCGAACATGCCTTATATTATTGCATTTTCCATCGAAATATAAGGCATGTTTATAAAAAAAAGTCGGGACGCAGCAAGTGCGTTTTGGTAGCGATTTTTCTGTAAATGCTTAATTTCAATAACTCAAGGTTCGTTGGCAAAGTACCTGAAACAAATACGGGTTATGTAGGGAAAATTTCACAAAAAAATGTTTTTTACAAAGCCTTAAGTTTCAACTTCAACCGTCATTGTCTTTCATTTGACTAAAATATTTGCAGAAAAATAATTTTAAATAGACCCCTTCTCTGGTAATTTGGCATGAGTTTTTGTTATAGAGTGTATGGTTCAATAGTCCGTAATTTTTAGCGAATTTGCGTAGAAAAAATTTGTTATTGAGCAGACCGCGACTTTTGAAACAAATACGGGTTATGTAGAGAAAATGTGGCGAGAAATGTGTTTTACAAAACCTAAAGCTTCAGCTTCAACCGTCATCGCCCTTCATTTTACTAAAATATTTGCAGGAAATTTATTTCAAATAGATCCTTTTCCTGACGTTTTGGAAGAAATTTTGGTTATATAGTTATAATAGTCTATATTTTGTAGCGAAGTGTAGAAAAAATTCCCCATTGAGGAGATCGGGACTGAATTTTGAAAATATTTCTTCAAATAAGCGCGAACTAACCCCCCTAGAACCGGTATCCAGTGTTAGTTTCGGTTTTTATCTGTTTACATATATACAGGGTGACGCATTTCTATGGTAAAACTTAACATATCCGTTATTATATAAGATACAAGAAAAACATGTATATGGTAAATATAAAGTGCCTTGAGTTACATCTTATAAAATTATTTTGACAATCATAAGGTGGCCCATAAGTCATTGGTAATACAAATTTTCTTTTTTTTTTTTTTCTTTTTTTTTTTTAGTTGTCCAAGACTCTAACTGATAAAATAAGTTATGTTATTAAATGAATTCTTTGGATAAATAAACATGTCAAGCGAACGGCGATACCACGTTGAAAAAACCGATTGTCGTTCGATCACCGAAGTTAAGCAACCTCGGGCATGGTCAGCCCTTGGATGGGTGACCGTTTGGGAGCATCGTGTACCGTTACCCCTTTTTTTAGGTGGTGACATTTATGTTTTGTTCTTATTAGCGATTTTTTATTAAAAAAATGAAGCGTATTTTATTTTAAAAAATTCGCTAATAGAGAGGTATCGATGGTGAGAAAATTGCAGAAATGTTAGATACCATGCTTTAAAATTGTACATTTAATACAGCCACAAGCCTATATATATATATATATATATATATATATATATATATATATATATATATATATATATATATATATATATATAAATGGTTAATGTTTGTGAAAGGGGTTGTTTGCAAATTTTTGTGTATTTTTTTAAAACTTTTGCCAAAAAGCTTTTTGTGAATAATTATTTTCGGAAAATGTATATATTTTTTGAACAATAATGGGTAACACCCTACCTTGTTTACATGGATACCTCGGCCTGACTCTTATATTTTATCCCCATAGAAGCATGCAGGGTACGCCAGCCCTATCGGACCAGTTTTTCTAAAAAAAATTGTAACTCAAAAAAATAACCAAGTTATTTTGATTAAATTTGGTTGGTATGTTGCCCTCGTAAATACCTTACTCCACGAAAACTCAACTTTCTAGGTTTATAGAAAATTGAGTTATACAAATTTGTGTGCCATGTTTCATCAAAATAACTTTATTGTTTGCATATGTACAAAAATTTCCGAAAGTAAACTTAAAGATTTCTCGAAAAAACTGGTTTCTTGGTCAGCCTTATAGGTTAATAGCAAATTGAGATATTCAAATTTGAAGCATTTAATGAAAATTCGTTGCCATAATGCAATTGCTGTGTCCCGAAATTTCATCTTGGGACAAGCCGTCAAAGATTTGCTCTTCATTGTTCAGATTCCTTATTTTTGTTTTATTTTGACACTCGAAGAAACAATAGTGCACAGATTTCATACGTTTTGAAGAAGCTTTCATTTTTGTTTAAAACGCCTGAATAAGTTTGTCATCTTTGAGTCTGAAATTATAATTTTCAGCAGACGTTTTGTTATTATTGATATTGAAAAAACCGGTTTACTTAGGTTGGCTAAAACGAAATCATTAAGGCGGTTAATGAGAAAAAATAACTCCTACGTTTATAATTTAGCAGATATTTTACTTTTCTAAATATGAATTAAGTTTCCTTCGGGAAATCTTTTGTATAACTAATGAAATTTGTAATAAAGGTTTCTTTTACAGAGACTTACACTATCTACAGATATAGCAAAGTTTAATTCTTTAGCTTCATAGAAAAATAAGTTTTGGCCATTTTTCTCAAAAGGAGTTAGAACACAAGATTTTTTTGATAATAGGGAGATCGATGGTAACACTTTTGAAATAATTTTTCAAATGTGCGCGTACTAGGACCTCTAAAATTGATCTTCAAGGTCTGTGTAAGTTTAAAGTATTAACTTTACTAATATGCCGTAGAATAAGAGAGTACAATTCTTATGAAAATTCGCTACTATAACACACTTGCTGCATCCCGAAATTTTTTGTAATTGAACGCCTTATATTATTTCATTTTTCATTTTCAATCGAATTCTAAATTTTGGTACATGGTTTACTCTTTATAAAAGAAACAAGCGTACCAAATTTGGTTGCCCTTACTGTGTTATTTCCGGAGATATAATTTTTTTCCGAAAGAAATAACAAAATTTTTCGGGAGAACCTGGGCCGACTTTCCTGGCTAACGAACTTATGCCAGCCACTTGCAAAAGGAAGGTGCTCAGAAATTTTGATCAAAATCGGCCCATTCTTTTTTGAGTTATTGGTGTGATACATACACACACACACACACACACACACACACACATATATATATATATATATATATATATATATATATATATATATATATATATATATATATATATATATATATATATATATATATATATATATATATATATATATATATATATATATATATATATATATATATATATATATATATATATATATATATATATATATATATATATATAGATAGATATTTCGCACAAACCTGATCCACCAATAGTAACTTGAATGCACAATCCTGAACCAGCTTTACAATCCTGAACCAATATACTGGTTCAGGATTGTTTTGCCCTGTTCAAAGTGAAGTTGTGTCACCTAACTGAGGGAAATTTAATTATCCAGTCGTCCAGATTAAGAAGGATTCTGTTAAGCCATTATCATATTCTTCGGCTGAGGCCGCTAGCAGCTAGAGTTGTATTTGTTGTGGTTCAGGATAGTATGAATCTTAAATATTTAGTTCAGCAGTTTCTCGTGAGTGGCGCTCCATTGGTTTTCTGCCGTATACAATTTCTATATATTGTTTAATGCCGTTCCGTATAATCATGAACCATTAGAAGTGACAACACTGTTGATTGCGAACTGGGCTTTTTTTACCATTAACCAGCGATTCAATCGGGTGTTAAGTGGTGCTATATAAAAATGTCAGAACGTACAAAACAAATACTCGCTTTTTGCAGGAAAAACGATGTAAATGGTAAGTATTACATATTTTCATCTAAATACCTTTGTTTTGATAGTAATACACTGATTAAGAGGGGTACTTTGAAATTTGAAACGGAATATATTCTTTTTAATAAAATTTCTCACCTGCCAAGTTTTATCTAAATATCAAAGATTTATTTACTTCTTCAAAAAAGTTAAGTCGGTTCTAGCGGTAGTTGATGGCAACCCAATCAAAGGCTGATTTTTATTTTGTAATGATATTAGGGTTGCCATCTGCCCGGTTTCCTCGGATTTCTTCTAGAAAGCCGTACACTTTTTGTGTCAGGGGGAAACCCGATTACTTATTGAATGATAAGCAATAAACTAAAACAAATCTTAGTTAAAAATTAACTCGTAGACCACACTAAGGAGTTATATTACCCCCTAAATATTAAAATAATTTTGATCTCAAACCGTATTTGATATTTTCAAAAACAGCGAAACACGTCAATTTTATTTTATTTCTCTATATAGAAGACCATTTTCTCTTTAATCTAGAGATTTGTGCAAGCGGGTGAAAACTACCCCCTACTTTTAACATGTAGTTAGATTTTTCTGAGTTTTGACACACACATTGATTTTAGGGTAAGAGTTTTTGCGAGGCGAGATATTTCAAAATTCTAATTTAAAGGGGTTAAAATTATCCACTAAATATTAAAATATTTTTTATCTCAAAAAGTACCTATTGTATATATGGAAACACGTCAATTTTATTTTAATTTTATAAAGAGAATACCATTTTTTTTCTTTAATTGAGATATTTGTGCAAGGGGGTGAAAACTACCACTACTTTTAAAATATCAATTGATTTTTTTAAATTTTGGCACATAGATTAATTTTAGGGTATCGAGTTTCTACCAGAAGGTATATTACAAAATCATAATTCCAAGGGGTGAAATTACTCCCTAAATATTAGAATATTTTTTATCTTAAAATGTATTGGATATTTTGAAAAGCAGAGAAACAAGTCAATTTTAGTTTATTTTTCTCTATAGAATACCATTTTTCTTTGATTGGGAGATTTGTGCAAGGTGCAAGGGGGTGAAAGCTACCCCGTACTTTTAAAATACTGATGGATTTTTCTGAATTATGACACACAGATTGACTTAAGGACATATAGTTTTTATCAGAAAAGATATTTCAAAATTCTAAAGCCGAGCGTTGAAATTACCCCCTAACAATTAAAATATGTTTTATGTCAAAAAGTACCTATTAGATATTTGGAAAACAGCACACCACCTCGATTGTATTTTGATTTTCTATATAGAATACCATTTTTTCTTTAATTGAGATATTTGTGGAAGGGGGTGAATACTACCCCGTACTTTTAAAATGTCAATGGATTTTTCTGAATTTTGACACACAGATAGATTTTAGGATACAGAGTTTCTACGAGAAGGAATATTACAAAATTATAAATCCAAGGGGTTGAAATTACCCCGTAAATAGTATTTTTTTTTATCTGAAAATCTATAAGATATTTTGAAAACAGCGAAACACGTCAATTTTAGTTTATTTTTCTCTACAGAATACCATTTTTCTTTAATTGAGTGGTTTGTGCAAGAGGGTGAAAGCTATCCCGTACTTTCAAAATATCGATGTATTTTTCTTAACTTTGGCACACAGTTTGATTTTAGGGTATAGAGTTTTACCAGAATATATATTTCAAAATTCTTATTCCAAGGTGTTGAAATTACCCATTAAATACTAAAATAATTTTTTTATTTCAAAATGTATTGGATATTTTAAAGAACGCGAAACACGTCCATTTTATATTATTTTTCTATATCATAGAATACCACTTTTTCATTAATCGAGAGATTTGTGCAATGAGGTGAAAACTACGTCGCACTTTTTAAATGTATTTGAATTTTTTTGAATTTTGACACACAGATTGATTTTAGGGTACAGAGGTTTTACCAGAAGCGGTAAAATAACCGCCTAAAAATAAAACAATTTTTCTCTAAAAAAAAGTACTTTAAAAAACGGTAAAAAAAGTAAGTTTATTTTATTTTTCTACGTAGAATACAATCTCCGTTAATTGAGAGGTTTGTGATTTCATTTATAATTTTTTTTATCGCAGACACTTAGTCAACGAAACTATTTTCTAGTAGGCTCGATACTTATAAATTACATATTTAGTAAGAATTTCGGTTGATATAAAAGTAGAAGAGGGAATGTGGGGTGAAAGAGAATTAAATTGTAGTTTGCTAAAGCATGTTGATTTGTTTATCTAATCAGGAATTCCATCACTCAAGAATGAAAATGACAGCCACAAATTACCTCATTTTCCTCAATTCTCGGATACTTCATTGAGTGCCTTTCTGTCTCAAAATGAATACCTCAGCCAAAATAAATTTCCTGTAAAAGAAAGAAAGCCAACTTTCCCTTCGTTTGTAAATGATGCAAGGAGGACAATTTTTTAATAGATAAGACTAAAATTGTTACAGATTGGTTGTCAACAGCTGCAGAGCATTCACATAAAAAGGTCGATGATAGTAATCCATCCTATCTTTTTCGAAAAACATTGAGAGACTCTCAGATGCATTCTGAAATTAAGAGCCATACTGTTTCTCAAAAAAAGGTTAACATTCTTTCCAATGTAGTTATAAGTCCTGCGTTATCGGAATCAATTACAGACGAGTTGAAAACCTTAAACGTTTGTAAAAATAATAATTCACAAACTCCTGTTGGTCTCACATTTGACGCCTATGGAAATTTATGTAAAAGTAGGCCTCTAGCAGCAGATACGACAGGAAAGGAAATATGCAATGAAATATCTAATCATAATGACAGTCTGGATATATCAGTGCCAATTTCTTGTGAAACTAAACTTCCAGTAGTAGGAAAGTGTGCACCCGATCACACTGAAGGGGAAGATGCGTCAGACGCGAATTTGTGTAGAAAGGAGCCTCTATCAATAAATAAAGAGATATTGAATCATACTGAAGAAGAGCATGCATCAAATTCAACTTGCTTCGTTCCTCAAACTGATACCAGTGTTAGGAGTTTGAATAAATGCTGCTATAATGATTCTAGTGATGATTCTCTTAAAGATGCCACTTACTACCCTTCAAGTGGTACTGAAAATGAGGTAGGTTTTTATTTGAAGTTTTTAATGTTTGCTATTTGATGGCTAATAAGTCAAATGTCTGAATTTTGGCGAAATAGTATTTTGATTTGATGGTTTTTTATAGGACTCAAGCACAGCTACCCGTTTTAATTCAAAAGAGATCGTAAATTGCAAAATACCGATGACAGTTTCTCAGGGGAACATACCTTCGAATATGCTTAAGGAAAATCAAAGTATGGAAGCTGAAAGGCTAATGGTAAGTATAAGTGAGGAAATTCAGACTGAAACAATTAAAACATAGAGAAAAATAGTCTTGCCTTGAAATTTGTCGTGAGTGTTGTATCTTAAAAGAATGTATATTACGAAAATATCTTCTAGATTTTCCCAACCAAGGGTGAAATTTTATGCAAATTCTGAAATTCGTAGCTCGGTTCAGTTTGATTAGAGCGGGAAGTGGCTGGTTGTTTTCTAAAAAATTTCTTTATTAAAGGATTGTTTTTTGTTTTTAGTAAATTTTTATTTTAGATAATGCTAAGCCGAGAACAATGGAAAAAATTGGTTTTCCACCCTTTTTAGTCCCTATAAAAACTTGTTTGTCATAATTGTCACTCTAGATTTTTTCGTGATATACATTATTTAAAATACACAACAGGTTGAGATAATTTTTTCATGTTTTTATCAAATTTTCCTGTACTAACAGGATTTGAATTGACTCGATTATTCTAAGGACTGATCTGTTCACAATATAAATTACTTTCAGAGTCCCTCTGTTACACAAACACACAGCCCTGAACACAGATCCGATATACCATCGATCTCACTAGAAACTGAGGTAAATATTTCATATTGTATGTACATACTTTTTTGGCTAATATCATACTATTTGTCGCCTACAGGAACAAGTTGAAAGAGAAAAAAGAATAAACTATAAAGACAGGAGAGAATTTTGCTTTTTCTGTGAAAGTGATGTCTCTCATTTTGCCAGACATGTGCTCACCCGGCACGCTGATGAGTTTGATGTCCAGCAAATCTCATCACTAAGAAGTAATTCTAAAGAAAGAAGAACAGCCTTGTCTATTTTGAGGAAAAAAGGAAACTTCATCAGGAATAGAAGTAAAACCACATTAAGGCCGGTGGAAAGGCTTCAAGTATCGGATGAAGCACCAGCAGCTGATTTTTTACCTTGCTCTCACTGTTTTGGTTTCTACAAAAAGAAAAGTCTTTTTAGGCATACCAGAAGATGTTCGGCGAATCCGAGTTCAGGGGAAAAAGGAAAACGGCAGACTCTTCAAAGCGATGGGCAGACTACGCTCTTGCTAGGTACTTTCTTAAAACATGACGACTTATTGAAGAAGGAGCTGTTTCCATGAATGCGTGCTGACGAAATAAGTCTCGTTGCTAAACAAGATTTCTTAATTTGTAATTATGCGTACTCTTATTGAAAGGTAGGAGAAGCAAGGGTAACTTGGACCTGGTAAGAAACAACATCAGACGCCTGGCCAAGCTACTCAAGTTTGCAAGAGAAGAGAACAATGATATAAGGCAACTAATAGATTTACTCCATCCTTGTTATTTCCAAATCATTATTAAAGCTGTTAATGAAATGGCTCATTATAATGCCGATACTGAAACGTACGAATCGCCTACTCTAGCAATGAATTTTGGCACCCTTATTAAAAAATGCTGCGACTTGGCATTCATTTACCTCTTGCAAAAGCCTAATACAAATGATCACAGAAAAGACGTGAAAATGCTGAAAAGTTTGGTAGTTTCGCAATGGGCCGATGAAGTTTCGGCACAAGCAGCAACAAATCTACTTGAAAGCAAATGGAATAAGGAAGAGCTGTTGCCTCTTACTTCGGACTTGAAGAAGCTTAACGAATTTCTCCAGGCAATGGCCGAGAAAGAATATAATACGTTACAGACTGAGAATGACCCAAGCGCTTACAACAGTTTAAAGGAGGTACTATATAGTCAGATTATTCTTCTTAACAGAAGGAGGCCTGCTGAAGTCGCACAAATAAAAGCGCAGACCTACAAATCTATAAACTTAGACTGTCATGAAGGTAATGAATTTGAGAGCTGTCTAACAGAGACGGAGAAAATACTTCTGAATTCATATAGTCGAATTGTGATTCGAGGAAAGAGGGAACGGGGAGTTCCCATATTACTCTCACCAAACATGAGAAAACACTTTGATTATCTAGTGAAAGTACGAGACAATTTTTCCAACAACAATGAGTACGTTTTCCATACAAGTGGCAGAACTTTTATCGATGGCACAAAAATTTTGTATAAATATGCCAAAAAATGTGGGATACAAAGGGCGCACAGCATAAGCGCGACTAGACTGAGAAAACATTTAGCAACTGTTACTCAGCTCCTTCAGTTTTCTGAAAAAGATTTGGAACAACTCTCAAAATTCATGGGCCACACTCTTAGGACCCATTGTAACTTTTATCGATTGGCAGACAATTTATACCAGACCGCAAAGGTCTCCAAACTCCTTCTTCTTATGACTGAAGGAGGGGCGGAGCAGTTTAGAGGAATGAAGCTTGAAGATATTGATATCGATTTGAATCCTGTACCACAGCAACACGACGTTTTAGAAGATATGATTCAAGATGATTTACTAGAGAAATCTGATGAAGAATTTAACAACGCAGAGGCAGAAGATGTGGCAAACTATGGGAAAAGACCATATTTAGAGCTAGAAAAGAGGAAAGATAAACATGTAATCAAGAAACAAAGAGTCCTAGATATAAGGATTTCATGGACTAACGAACAAAAGAAGATTATATCAACATACTTTGCCGATCACATTAAAAATAAAAAGTCGCCCAAAAAATCCGAGGTTGAGGAACTGTTAGGATTACATCCAACAATTTTTAATAATAAAAAATGGACCTCAATTAAAGCAATCGTGTATAATATTTATATGGGTAAATTAAAGCTACCTTCATAAGGTATAAAACCTCGACTAAGTATCCCAAAGGGTGATTGCTAGCTTAGTAGCATATTAAATTTGTGTTTTTAATAACTTTGACCTTTTGTTTTAATATATTCCTTTTTAGTTTTTGAAATAAATTTTTTCGTTTTAACTGCATTTTTTACTATAAGACACATTTACCTTATAGAAGCTCTCTACAATCATATTTATCATATAATTATAAATAAAGCCAGTGATCGGAAGTACTTACTTTACTTCATCACCGTCAATACTGTTATTATAAAAACCTAATAGTATAAAATAACCGATAAAAAACTATTATATTTATAAAGACTGAAGACAGGCAATCAGGAAAAATAAAACATTACAGGAATATTATGAAAAGGTTTAAAATAAATTGTTACTATTTAACGTCATTTTAATACGTGAAATACACCAATTACGTTTTCTCCATATATCATGGGAGATTCCTTCATACAATTTGCTGTTTATACGTATTATGTATTATGAACCATTCAAAAGTCCTTTATTATTACACGACTCAGATCGGCTTTACCTGCCTATTCCTAGAAGCTACTACAAGCCATCAACTGTATTGACTGAGCATTCAAACAACACTTTAATTTGGCAACGTCGCAGTGGTTCAGGTTTGCTTGCTGAAAAACACAATCTTGTATGTTATGGTTCAGCTATGTATTGTAGAACTACCGGTTCAGAAAAGTAGTATTTGAATGCGATATACAAACCATCTTTTTTATCAAAATTACAAAGTATACAATTCAAAACGACTATCAACAGATATTAGAAGACCTACATACGCAATCAGATTTCTTCTATCTCACTAAATAAGCAGTGGTTCAGAATTGTATGAATTACATATTGGCTCAGGTTTGATAGAAGGATATATATATATATATATATATATATATATATATATATATATATATATATATATATATATATATATATATATAATTGAAACTGACGCTGGATATGGGTTCTAGAGTCCTAGTTCACGTTCATTTGAAGAAATTTTTTTAAAATGCAAAAGTGCGGATCTCCTCATTAGTGATTTTTTTTTAAAGAAAATTCACTAAAAAGGACATATTATGTGCCATTAAAAATATTTTTATGAAAATTGACTACCATAACGCACTTGCTGCATCCAGACTTTTATTATTATTAAGACCAATTTTTATTTGAAGGCATGAAGCAGCAGAGTCCCAAGGATTATTATCCTTTGCATTTGGACTAGATGGTGTAGATAGATATGTACGTGTTTATAGAAAAGAAAATGCCCCTTGTGAGGATGAATTAGCCACCCGAAGAAGAGGTGACCCCTGGAATGAACAAATTAAACAGCAGTTAATTGAAAAGGTACTTATGGCCCAACTTGCGTATCCTCCATTTAATGTTTCCATTTCAGAGAAGACAAGAACAAATTGAAGCACGAGAAGCTAAGATGAAACCCGTGGAAAAAATAGTACCAGTAAAAAATTACCAAGAAAAATATGCACATCTTATTGGACAAGAAGCAGCTTTGGATGCTGCTAGAAAGACCGAAACCAACAAGTCATATGGCTTTGGTAAGGACATGCTTATATTAACCGATTTAACTTGTGAAGCAAGTGGCTTTGTTTTATGTCTGCATTCATACTGTAAATAATTCACTTGTTGCATTTATAAATTAGTCGAGTCAAAGCTTCTGTGTATGCTCTATACTACCAGTAGATCAAGAAAAACAGATAAAAAAATAGTTTTTGTCATACATCAGATTTATTAGCTGTAAATTTGTTACACAAAGTTGTATAATTTGACTACTCAAAAGTTCAATAGAAAGTTTATATATATATATATATATATATATATATATATATATATATATATATATATATATATATATATATATATATATATATATATATATATATATATATATATATATACAGGGTCATTGATGGTCGATGGTAGGTTAGACGTTTATGAAAAACGGGACATAGGATTAATCTGAAAATTTGGATACTGACTTAAACAGGCACGACCTGTCTTTCTAAAATATTTTCATTTTGGCGGTGTTGTCGCTTCTGCTCAAAAGTAGTAACAACTTTCTTATTTTTAATGGCTCACCCTGTATATTATTATGTTTTTAGAATTGAAATTTCTTTATAATCATTTTTTCTTTATAGCTTCCTACACCCATCTACACCAGTTTTTGAGATAATACTTATTTAATATTTTTTTTGCATAAAAATGGTACCACTAAAATTTTAATTTAGCTGCTATTTGAAACCATAGAAGGCTGAAATTTTGGGCACAGTTTGTAAAAGCCTGGTATTTAATAGTTACATAAATAAATTCATTTAATGTTATACAGGCGGTTTAAAATTGATGATTGTAACGTGACACAAAAAAAGCCAAAAGTTTATTTTTTCAAATAGGACATCCTGTATATTAGTTGAAATTCTGAAAGGCAATTAAATTTCCTCCAAATTGATGTACCATAGTGGTATACCTAGTTCGTCAAGTCGCAATAATTACTTTAAAAAAACACATGATCCTCACATAATTTGAATTAGTTGGCCATGGAACGCCAAGTGATTTGACAATTGCTTAATTGTTTACTGTGTTTGATAGACGCCGGAGTTTTAAGATTCATTTGCTATTTTCCACTTAATATTTATTTGAAAAAAGTTAAGATGGAGCGAAATAATTACTCAAATGAAGTTTTAATGACACTATTTATTCTTCATGGACAATGTAACAAAATTGTAGCAAGAACATCTAGAAAATTCAATGAAATGTATCCTGAATTGCAACCAATGAACGAAAGAAAGTTTATGGCGAATACTAGATAATTTTATCAATTATGGTTCAAAACTTGGGGCAACTTGAAGTTTGCCAAGGCCTGTAACGTCGAATGAAGAAAACATAGTGAACGTTTTAGCCTATTTCCACGAATATCCACAAACTTCCATCTAAAGTGCAGCATATGATTTAGGCATAACTTATTATGCAGTGCAGAAGATTCTGGCCAATCACAACATGCATCCTTTTAAATTTATAAGACTTCAACACCTGAAACCAGATGATTACCAACATCGCATTCAACATTGTGAGGCACTCCTAATATGCATTGAAGAGGATACTAACTTTTTGAGAAAAATAATATGAACAGACGAAGCCAAGTTTTCGAGAGAAGGCATTATCAATAGAAGAAATCTACATTTTTGGGCCGATCAAAATCCACGCATGGTCAAGCAGAGGGGCTTTCAAGAAAAATTTAGTTTTAATGTTTTTTGTCTCTTAAAAGACAACCAAATAAGATTTTTCATTTACAATGAGTCATTAAATAGCAATCAATACCTCCACATTTTAATGACAGTAGTATCAACTTTTTTGGAAAATTTAACATTAGAAGATTTCCGTACTTGGTTCCAGTTGGATATTGCACCCGCACATTGCATGTGAGCTGTTTAAGATATTTGATGACCACTGGTTTAGGCATTTGGGCCCATGGGATTGGCCTGCAAGGTCCCCCGACCTTACACCCCTCGATTTCTACCTTTACGGTACTTTAAAACAAAAGGTATACCAGACACCAGTGGACACTAAAGAGGAGCTACGTCAATGTGTGATCAATTGCATCGACAACTAGATGCTAATGAAATACATACAGCGACAACTGATGGTGTACATCGCCGGATTTTGAAGTGCTTAGAAGTCAATGGGGGATATTTTGAGAATTTGTTGTAAAATGTTTAGAATCTAATAATAAATAATAATTGAACAAATTATCTTATATTCGCATAACCTTTCTTTCGCTCATTGGTTGCAATTCATGATACATTTCATTGAATTTCTTACATGCTCTTGCTACAAATTTGTCACATTGTCCATGAAGAATAAATAGTGTCATCAAAACTTAATTTGAGTAATTATTTCGCTCCATCTTAACTTGTTGTGCTAATAAATCTTCAAACTTCGGACTCTGTCAAACACAGTAAACAATTAAACAATTGTCAAATCAGATGGCATTGCATGACAAACTAATACAAATTATGTAAAGATAATGTGTTTTTCATTAATTATTGTGATTATTTCGAAAACTTGACGAGCTAGGTATACCACTATGGTACATCAACTTGGAGAAAATTTAATTGCCTTTCAGAATTTTAAATAATATACAGGTGTCCTATTAAAAAAAAAGTTTTGGCCTTTTTTGTGTCACGTTAAAATCATCCATTTAAACCGCCCTGTATAACATGAAATGAATTTATTTAGGTAACTATTAAATACCAGGCTTTCCAAACTGGGCAAAATTTCAGCCTTCTATGGGTTCAAATAGCAGCTAAATTAAAAATTAAATAAATATTATCTCGAAAACCGATGTAGATAGGTATATGAAGCTATGAAGAAAAAATGATCATAAAGAAATTTCAATTCTAAAAACAAAATAATATACAGGGTTTCCCTTAAAAATAAAAAAGTTGTTACTACTTTTGAGTAGAAGCGGCAACACCGCCAAAATGAAAATATTTTAGAAAGACAGGTCGTGCCTATTTATGGCAGTATCCAAATTTTCAGATTAATCCTATGTCCCGTTTTCCATAAACGTCTAATCTACCATCGACCATCAATGACTCTGTATATATAATATTGAGAGCATCTTTATGAATTCTGCTTGTCAGTGTTTGAAAATAATAAATATTGAATCATAGAGAACTGCATAAATAGAATGTTTGTTCATAAATTACCTTTCTGAAATAAAATACATATAAACATACACATATATCATTTACCTACTATAGTTGTTCTGTATCTGTCAAACGGTTAGCTTAACTCTTATCTCGATGGGCCGGGGATCACTATTAAAACCTATATAGAACTTGGTTTCTGAAATTGTTTTTTATGAATGTTTCTCAAATTAAGTTAAAAATACTTGTAAGTTGATATAATGGATTTCAAAAAACATTACAAATAGTTTCCATTTTAAAGAACAATTTTTTAAAAATAATCCGTAATTTAGTGTACTTATTTTATAACGGTTTTGTTTTAACCCAAGCGAATTCTTTGTAAAATCACTTTCTTATTACGTTTCTTATAGAAATACAAATTATCAATCACACAGTAAATTAAAAGTTTTTATGTTCACTATACCTGAAAGCGCCCTCTATTTTCTGTTCTCCATCTACCTCTGACCATGATGTTCTTTTTTAATTTCAAGTTATAAGAAGAATACTAAATGACATTATTTATCCTTGTTATTATGTTAATGTTTGCATCAAAAGAAAGGATATAATTCATTCTTACTATTAACTTTTCACTTCACGAAAATATTTATGCTTATACAACCTGTTTTTATTTGCAGTTATTTTGTTTACTTTAACATAAGTATTATTTACCCCTTTTAATCTGCTTTAAAATGAATCAGTAAGTCATATATATATATATATATATATATATATATATATATATATATATATATATATATATATATATATATATATATATATATATATATATATAAAATTGAACTTCCAGTTTCACTACTTTAACCGTATTTTTTAGACTATTTCTCTTGTTTTTATATAATTTTACGGGACCATTTCAATAAGCGTCCTTCCTCTTTTCGATCAGTCAGTCAAGAAAGCTCTAAAATATCAAAACCGACGCTCCTATTTCAATTTTTTCTCGCTACCGTTTTATTTTCATAGCAGTCTCTTAACGTCAAAAATCGTGGATGTTGTGTTTATCCGGTTTTCCGCTGTCATTTGTGAACAATTTTGACATGTTCGATATTTGCCATTTTAAAACAAATTTTTGAGTTTTCAGTCATATGACTTTATATGCAACTTTCTTTTAAAAAAAATTCCCCCCACATATTTGAAATAGGATCCCTGACGTTCATTTCATTACAACTTTTATCTCACGAGATGACATTGGTTGAACAATGAACTATACAGGGGTGATGGTGCTCTAGTCATACAACTTTTACTATTTAATTTATTAATTTATACTATTCTACATTCGGTATATATATATATATATATATATATATATATATATATATATATATATATATATATATATATATATATATATAGTATTGTTTTTTACTTGTGTTATTATTATATTTATATTACTTATTTTCAATGCCCCATGAACGATTGGGTGTCAATTGTTATAGTTTTACCTGGGTATTAATATTTTTATATACGTTTTATATTGTATATAGTTAGTTTTAGATTACCCTGTACATATATTATTAGATTAAGAATTTATTTTAAAATGTGAATGTGTTTATTTTTTGATTTCTACTTTATTTTAGATGTATAGTATTTTAATTTGATTTGACAATAATACCTACAGGTTATACTTAATACCCATGCACAATTTATGTAAGTTTTTACGTTAAATTTTGTATTAAAGTGTTAATAAATAAATAAATGATTTGTGTGTTTCTGTTTATTCAAAATCTGATGTGTGTGTATGCTTCAGCTTCTGACTCTGGTCTCAGTTAGTCGGTGCTAATTTAGAGCTGGTACTATATGCCATTAATTCTTATATATTTTATAAATATACCCCCAAAGAAAATACGTCAAAATTTTTTGAAATATAACAAATATTTTTATTTAAATTGGATTGGAAAATTCTAGAATTTTTTTCTTAATGGATCCTCCACTGTTTAAAATTACTAACAAAGTTTTATTTTATTGAGTGACAGGATCTTTAATTGTTTTGATTTTTAACATGGCCAAAATTTATTCTTTCTGTTTTGAATTTGATGCACTATCCGCCCTCTATGATCTTGCTTGTGAAACAATATGGGAATTTGGTTTAAATTTCAGTTATGTTTATCAAACCTGCTATTATCATATAAACATTTATTTTCCAATAACAGATGGATCGTTTGCCTCGATTCATACTTAGAGGAAACTAGCTTTATTTGTGATTTATAATAATTATGTGAATTTTGGTGTACCTTGGCGTCTGATGATTGGTAATACAGGTAATGTTTTGATGTATATTACCCAAATATTCATTTCTCGTCGTGATTTTTTGGTCTGGAACATCTACTGGATTGCTTGTTTACTTATTGGGCACTGTTTACACACAAAATTCACCTAAAAATTCATAATTTATCTGGACGGTAAAATGACGCTCCCTTCTCGGCGTTCATCAAAAAACGACTTCTTCAAAACGGAAAACGGATATCGTCGAAAAATAATTTCGAAGCTTATTTCCTGTTACTGTATCATAATTCATGGCAAGCTGTCTGGAAATTATTTTTAACATTTCATTGTTCTCGCCTTTTGTCCTGAGCTGCATATACACCGACAACCAGTATAGCATGGAAAATTATCGTCACTTCTCTTGACAGGTAAGTCTAATTTAGATACCCGCCAAATTCAAATCTTTCACTCTAATGACATTTACAAAAGAAAAGTTACTATTTCTAGATATGACATTTGGATAACCTAACTTATTAAATATACAAACAATGATTTTCAATATAACTAAAAATACTTTTAAATGTTCAATCTTGCTTGGGAAGTCTTTTTTTTTAAACCACTGTTGTCTTGAGGAGTGTTCATTTCACTTCTTATTAATATACATAGTGTTTTTCAATACATTTTATTTTTAAATGATGTAAGTAAAATCTTTTGACAATATTTCTTTGGTTTAAAATTAACCTGTTTTTAAACTTCAAGCTATACATACACCTTTAGGTATGTAGCTTCATTACTCTTTACTAATATTGTTCCACATTATATATATATATATATATATATATATATATATATATATATATATATATATATATATATATATATATATATATATATATATATATATATATATATATATATATATATATTAAATTTCAACAATGATTTAAATGAAACATTTCTTTTTCAGCTTATTCATATCTTATGTATCCAGTACTAAATAACAGTAACAAAGAATATGTCTGGTGATAATGTGTTGTTATTTATGGTTTTCACGTGGCTAGTGTCGTGTAATATGGATTTATATTGGCCTGGTTTTGGATATTTATTGTCATGAAATACAATTTACAAAAAGAGTACGTACACATTTCGTGCAAACTGTAAGTATTGTTTGAGACCTTTTTATCATAGCAATATATATATATATATATATATATATATATATATATATATATATATATATATATATATATATATATATATATATATATATATATATATATATATATATATATATATATATATATATATATATATATATATATATATATATATATATATATATATATATATATATATATATATATATATATATATATATATATATATATATATATATATATATATATATATATATATATATATATATATATATATATATATATATATATATATATATATATATATATATATATATATATATATATATATATATATATATATATATATAGTATGACACACTTAAGATGAAGACACAGCTGTATTTTCTTTATTTGTAGAGATAGCGATTTCATTTTTTGTACAGATGTAAAACGTTATTAGGCTGTTTGAATAGCCTACTCACGTCAAATGTCAGATGTCAACCCAGCCTACTATGATTTCGGGAATAGAGCCGGTTCTCTATGTTTCGTGATGCGTCAGAGATATGAAAAAAAGTTACTTTAAAAAGTTGTTCAGAAATCAATTTTAACTACCGATACCGAGTTTCAAGTCAAAATTCGAAGTTTTACATTTTTGTAAATTTGTAGAGTCCAAATTTTTCATCAGATTTTAACAGGTAGATTGCCATGGAAACAAATTAGCACCTTGTAAAATATTGCGATACATATCAAATTGACATTAACTGTGAGTCTGACAGTAAAATGCCTGTTGAACGTCTCAGTGTAAGAAAGAAATTGAATTAATAAAATTGTTTGGTGATGGTGTTCGAAATAGCAGAGAAGTTTCTGATGAAATCAATCGGATACATCCACAGAGAAATCCAATTAGGCGTGGAACTGCAGCATCTCTGAATGCACGATTCTCTCAAACGGGAAGTGTGGTGAACAATATCTCGGCTGTTAGAAATCGAAGTAGTGATGATAGCATAATATTGGCTTCAACTCAAGCCAATCCCCAGATGTGTTTACATCAAAGGGCTGTTGCATTGGATGTAAGTAGAGAAAAAATCAGAAGATGCCTTGTGCGTCATAAAATAAAGGCTTTCAAGCCAAAGTTTCTGCACTCTTTGAGAGACGGTGATGAGCTGAAACGATTAGATAATTGCCTTTGGGCCCAAGGTAACTTTCTGAATGATAGAAAATTTTGAAGTAAAATACGAGGCAACATTCACTACCAATGGAATAGTATCTGCCCAAAATTCCAGAGATTGTTCTGCTAAAACCCCTCACTGGGTTATCAGTTGTAAAGCCTAGTATTCACAAAAAGTTAATATGTGGTGTGGAATTTTAGGGGAAAGAATAATTGTTTGTTTTTTTTTATTTTTTTTTAAGCATATAGATTGCTTCATTTCTTTAATAATAAATTATGGAGTGTATCGAAGGTTACACCACTAGACTACTATTTCTGGGGTTCTCTTAAGAATAAGTTGTACAAAGAAAGGCCCCAAAATCGCGAGGAATTTTGCGAGAAAATAAGACAGGCTTGCCGTGAAATAAATATAGCAGAACTAAGAAAAGTTTCCAGCAATAATCGTAAACGGCTCGAAAAATTCATCAGGCTTGAAGGTGGGCTTGATGCAGACTACATTTCATAATTTTATATTCAACTTAATTGTACTTTTGTTAGAGTTTATGTTTAACTTAAGTTTAATAAATCACATACCATTGTTTTCTTTTGATATTGGCGATATTTGTTGTTTCCATGGCAATCTACCTGTTAAAATCTGATGAAAAATTTGGCCTCTGTCTAAAAATTTATCAAAAAGTAAAATTTCGAATTTTGACTTGAAACTCTGTATCTGCACTTAAAATTGAATTCTGAACAACTTTTTAAAGTACCTTTTTTAATATCTCTAACGCATCGCGAAATATAGAGAACCGGCCCTATTCCTGAAATCATAGTAGGCTAGGTTGACATTTGAAGTAAACAGTCCGAAGAAGGACTAAACTCTGTTTTGAATATGGTTTTGATCTTATGGATTCTACAAATTTGGCTGATTTTGTCAGTGACACTTTTAATGTATGGTAAGGCTTTGCACTGTTGTGAGGACTCTGCCTGTTTTTGTTTTGGTGTAGTGGCTGGTTGTTGTGTGTTTCTAACTTTTCGTAGTATGTGACTTTTGTCATATTCGTTTTCTAGCAACGCCTGTCTTAAAAAGTTTAATTCTGTCTGTTCTGGAATTTTTCTTCCCCTGATGATACTAATTTTGTTAGTAAAATGATCGTCCGGTCTCTAAAACTGTGTTGTGGTGATTTGGGTTCTCCAAGTGTACTTATCAATGCTCATCACAGGTTTAAATCTGCACTTAATGGGTATTTATGCAGAATTTAACCCCACCAAATGTCAAACCGTTTCTGCAGATTTTGGCACTATTTACTCGCCCCATACACAGTGGTCACTTTTAACTAGCTCACTATTGGGATCTACCAAACCATGCAAGATACAGAGTTGGTTAAATTACAAAAAAAGAAACGTGCACTATTTTATGCTTATTTATTATCTGAAAACGAATTCTGTATATATTCTTTTTTTATATATTTTCTATTATCAAATCGAATGTTGCTAGAATTGGTGAGTTTCTATAACTGGTTACAAGCTATCAAGCAAATAGCTTATAATTTATCTAGGCCTACCAGAATTTGAGAGTCCAGGGCCAACTATTGTGTTTCTTACAGGCGCCATATTGAATTTGTACATCATTGGATAGAGTAAAAAATTACGATCTCAACTATGTACTACATGACTTATCTGAGTTGGTTAACTACCTTTAAGTGGTTCCAGCAAGATGGAGCACCAAATTGTCACTGTGTATTTAAGTCGATTCTCAATCTCTTGGATTGGGATCAATGGTCCCAATACATTGGCCATAACAATCTGTGTGCTTAAATTCTTTGGTTATTCCACCTGGGCAATAGCAAATTTATAGATCAAGCCAAAATGTAGATAATTTACGAGAAGGAATTACAGAAAGCTGCCATATCATTGGACTGGAGATGATATAAAGTGCCATGAACGGTTTGGATCATCGAACATCATTTTGTATTTTTTCCCTCGGGGCTCGTCTGCGGCTTTGCCGCTCCGAGAGTCATTTTGTATTAAGTATGAGGGTGGATATTTAGAACCAATTATGTAATTGGATCAATAAATTGTTTTTCATGTAGTACTATGCTTTTGATTTTAACGAATTGTGAATATTTGTTCTTTTCCCCAGAATATTATAAAGGTAATTTTTTCAGTACCTTCGAACCAGTTTACGTTGTGATTTTAAATTATTCTGAATTTGTGATGAAATAAATGTTACTTGTGGTTGTTACAGTTTTCTTCTTAACGAATGGCAGATTATTAGATACTGCTACTTTTGGATAACAACTGATTCCTGTCGACAAAAGGACAAAAAAGATGGAATTAATTATTAATCATAAATTTATTTCAAAGTCTTAGGCAGAGATGGTAGGTCACCTATCTTACTATTAAAGCATACAAATAGGCTGCCTACCTACTTATTCAATGTAAACCCGTTGTAGGTGGGTAACACAAGAAATTACTGGCCACTGTCAGAAAAACATCACTTGACTCTCTTGAAATGTTAAATTCATTTAATTATACATCTTTTTGTATTTGTATTTTGTTTCTTTAATGTCGGCCAATTCCGGCGACTATGGCCAATCACCGATTCCAGGGAGCAGTTTCACCTCACTATCCTGGAAATTTTGCCAAACGCCTGCCTTTCTGTAAAAAGGGAAGGTACACAGGACTGAGAACTTTACATCCCCTCCGATGGGCGGAATGTGCAGACATACAACATGCTGGAACACAATCTCACAACTTAAATTTGTGTTAATTTACAGTATGTACTGAAAAATAATTTCACGCTTTTGCTGGCAATCGAACCCAGGACTTTTGGGTCCAGAGGCACACGTCCTTACCACTGAACCACCAAGGCTGTCATTTAATTATAACATGGTAATTTAATTCGAGACAATGAAATTTTAAATTGAGAGTTGAAGGTATCTAAATCCATATGACATGGAAACGTGATATTTGTCTATCAAATTTTGCATCGTGGCTAAAGGTAGTTAACTAAAGATGAGTCATGCGTGATACATAGTTGGATTCGTAATTTTTTACTGTATCCAATGGTGTACAAGAAAAAGAAAAGTTGGCCATAGAAACTCAAAATCTAGTAGGCCTAGATTCTATTCCGCGACAGTCAATTTGATAATATATTAGATGTAAAAGAAACAAGAAAATGCAAGTTTTCAGTTTTTTCAGAATATTTCAGGAATTATAGGATCTATTCAAAATTTGTCTTCAGATTATGAATAAGTATCGTTTTTTTGTCATTCGACCGACTGTATTTCTCATGGTTTGGTAAATCCCAACAGGAGGGCCAGTTAAAAGGATATATTTATATATATATATATATATATATATATATATATATATATATATATATATATATATATATATATATATATTCCTTGGTATGGGAATCACTTAAAAGTGAAAGAAATCCAACACCACAAATTTAATAACCTTAAGTGGAAATTACTGGTATTGAATCCCAACATTCTGATCAAATCTCAGAAACTACAAACTTTACATTTAACAAAACAGATGCCGAATTCGATAGAGAATCTGAATATGATACAATAATCAGGATGTCCGATTCAAATAAAAGAAACAACAGGCATTTGAGTGTTGACATTCGCCACACTTACAGTTGAACTGGAAATTACATGTATGTCACGTGTTGCTAGACGTCATTAAAACAATGGAAATTATATCAAGACTTACCTAGCTTCATTTGTTTTCTGCCAGATAATTTTTACATATGATCAATATGCCATATTTAATCGTGATTCTATAAGGAACTGTCAGAGGTGGAATGAGTATGGCACATTTTTCTGTAGAATTTTAAAATGTCATAATATACAGATGTTCCATTTGAAATAAAGTTAAAGTGACTTCAGGTGAAACTGGAAGTCACTCCAGAGTGCGCGTGTGTTCATTTTCTGTGTCTGCATTAACAGTATGTCTTTCCAAAACTTCAAAATGATAGCTCTTTTCATTAGGAAATGGCAGCCAGATCAGTAATCTAGTTGACACCCAGGATATACATTGTGACCGATTAACAATGGAACCACTATAAAATGTGTATTTATTATCAGATCCAAACTGAACTATTGTTTTGAAGTATTACACACTGGACACTCTACCAAGCGATTAAATTTTTTCAGATTATTGCAATTCAATTTCATTGTTAAAAATGACAATTCTGTTGGTGATATTTTAATCCAAAATAGACTACATTATTGGATTCAGCATCCCCAAAAATGGGTTGGATCCTAATTTTACGTTATTGTTGTTGTAATCAGTAAATATAGGGTTGGCCATTAATTATTAAGGGATGAAACCAACTATTTAAAATATCTATTTGCGATCAGATTTGAACCGAAACTTTTTTTTGAAACATTACTTACAAAACATTCTATTAAGGAGTTAAATGGTTAAGTATTTAGAATGTTCAAGGCCTAATGTGATTAATTTTCTTTGTTAAGAATATCCTAATTTTTTAGCCCATGTTTGTCAAAATCTAACAAAACTATACTCAAGATGTCTGCCAATGATGTGTGTGAAAGGTAGTGCTGCTGAAAATTGCTGTAAATCATGTAAAAAAAAAACAGCAAAAAGTGGTTTCACCTGCCCCAGATGTGGTGGGATATATCACACTAGTTGTGGAAATAGAATGAGAAAATGTTGTGGTTTAAATTTGGAAGTTGACTTAGTGAAGTTAGTGAAGAAGTAACAATGGATCTTATCAGTGAAAACAGTGAAGGAAACTTTTAACTGCTTAAAATGTTTATGCCATAACAACAAACTTCTTAGTGAAAAAATACTTTCATTGCGGTTAAAAATTTAGAATTAAATGGAGCATATGATGAAATTTGTAAACTGAAAGAAAATCATGTTAACAATATAATATTAGAAGGAAATAGAAATATAGCAAAAGAAACCATTTCAGATAAGGAAGGTGAAAAAGATAAGAATATTAATGATATCTGTCGTATAAATTGAAACAAAACCAAAGTCCAAAACAAAGAATTTATCAGCAGGGAATTTGTCAAAAAGGCTGTTGACTCTGCAATGATAAAATTATATGATCTAAATAAAAAAACAAATTAAAACACAACAAAAAAATGAAGTAGACAGTGAAGGATTTATTGTTGTAAAATCCAGAAGAAAAAGAAATCTGGAACAAAAAATCGGTAAGCTACTAAAGACAGGTCTGGTGGCTCGCTAATTGGAATAGCCTAAGAAAAAAAGGCATGGTTCTACATAGGCAAAATTAAAAATCAAAATTCAGTAGGAATGGTTTGTGATTACGTTAAAGAAGAAGATGGAAAGCTTTGTGGTTTAAAAATTGGATACCAGGGGGTGACTACTCAGCCTTCAAACTTGGGGTGCCCTTTCTTTTCAGGGACAAACTGGACCAAGAGAAATACTGGCCTCCAGGCGTTTCTATGAGGTGATTCCATTTTAAGAATTTTTTTTTATCCCAATAGAAACTTATGTTTCAATTCTAAGTAAACGATGATCAATGATTAAGAAAACTGGGATGTACATCAGCATATTGCATCAAAATGTCTGTTCCATAGGTAACAGTGTGGATAAGATAGTCAGTCTCTTAAATCAAACACAAAACTGTAAAATAGTATGCCTAACAGGACACTGGAAGGCAGCAGATCAACTTACACATTATAAAATCGAAGACTTTAACCTTATTAGTAGTTATTGCAGAGAACCAGGTATGCATGGTGGCAAAGCTATGTATGTAAATAAGTGTTTTAAGGCTAAATGCCGCAAAGATATACTAGGAATGTCTGTGATAAGAATAATAGAGTTCTCTTCAATCGAAATAAAAGTTTATAATATAAAAGTTTTGGTGATTTATGTATATAGACCAGACGAAGATATGCAGTTATTTTTTAGTGTTTTAGAAAATATATTGGGTAAAGTAGTTAAAGAAAATTGTATACTCTTTATGGAAGGACACTTTAACATCAATATTAAAAATAGAGATATTCATTCTTGTAATTTTATAGCTTTATTAGCTTCATATTACGTATTGCCTTCTATACTTGAATTTACAAGAGTTACAAGTGATTTAAAAACCTGTATAGACAATATTTGTAGGTATCAAGTCTGAGGCCATTCCCAGAATCTCATGACCCTCAATGTCATCAAGGAGTCCGGACCCTCCCAGACTGATTTCGTTGGCATGCTGTCTGCCGTTTGTTTTAATCTGTATGTTGTCCACCTCGCCACCCTCTCCAGCCATATGTGAAGATGTGGAATATTAAGCAGGACCTCCAGAGCAGCTGATGGTATGGTGCTTATCGCTCCCGTTATCATCAGACAAGCTTGTCTCTCTAGATGAGCCAGTTTGGCCCTCGCAATACCACGAAGTGCCTTGTGCCACCAAACTATGGCTCCATATGTTATCATTGGTCTAATAACCACTACATAGAGCCAGTACATCTGTTGGGGTCTGTTCCCCAGTTATTTCCACAGGTTCTATGGCATGTCCACAGCGACAGTTTAGCCCTACGCATTACATTATCTAACTGTACGTCTCAGTTGAGCTTCTTATCTAGGGTAACCCCCAGATATTTTGCTTGTTCCGTAAGTGGAATCGTTTCCCCCATAAGAATAGGTGGTTTTAATTTATCTAGCCTTCTTCTGGTAAATGGAACGATGATCGTTTTGCGGGGGTCACAGACATCTGTTCCCTCCGACACCAATCATTCACTACATTTAGTGTCTCTTGAAGAGTACTTGCTAGTTCCTCCTCATATTTGCCCCTAACCATTATGACTAGATCATCAGCATACGCCTGGACCTCAACCTCCCACAGTCCCAGGATAGCCAGCAAATCGTCCACAAAGAGGGACCACAGCAGGGGGGATAGAACCCCCCCCTGAGGGCACCCCCTCACAGTCCTGAAGCTGACCACCTCCCCCTGCAGCGAGGTAATAACGGTCCGATTGTAGAGCATGCTTCCGATCCAGCCACAAATGGTAGGTTCCACCCCTCTAGCGATAGTGACTTCGTAGTGGGAGATAGGTAATGCATTGTTGAATGCTCCTTCAATGTCTAGAAATGCAGCCACCGCCACCTCCCCGTTATCCAGGGAGTGTGTGATCTTCTCGACGAGGTTATTGAGTGCTAACTCAGTAGATTTGCCAGTTTGGTAGGCATACTGGTGGGTATTACGGGGGTTGTTGACTAAGATGCTTCCCCTAATGTGTCCGTCCAGTATTTTTTCCAATCCCTTCAAGCGGAATGATGTAATACTGAGAGGTCTCAGTGATGTGGGTAGGAGGTCATTACGTCTCAATTTGGGAATGTAAACCCCCCTAATCACCGTCCAGCTGGATGGAATATGGTTCCAAGCCAGACTGGCTGTATACAGCCTGATTAGTAAAGGTAGGAGAATCTCCAGTCTATTTTGTAGTAGGACCGGAACCACCCCGGCGCCTTGAATGGCTGGAAATGTTTCACAGCACACTCCACCGCCGAGGCTGTAACTATTCTCCGAGCAACCCGCCAGTCCTCCCTTTGAATGCGTTTAAATCGACCCTCAGCTGGCAGGACATCTTCGTTGCTCAGGATCAGACAATCTGGGAAGTGTGTGTGTGTGTGTGTGTGCTAAGTGCTCTAACGTTTCTTTCCATGATTCAGTAAAGGAGCCATCTGGTCGTTTTATCGATCCCAGTTCCTGGACACGGTCGCGTGAGAGAATTCTGTGGATTCTGGCGCTGCTGGGCAAATGAGAGATGTCCCCGCAGAACCTCCTCCAGGATTTCCTCTTAGCGTTCCTTATCTCTTTGCTGTAATGTGTTAGAGCAGAATTATATTGTTCCCAGTTGCCTGTTGTCTTAGCACGATTGAAGAGACGTCTCGATTCTCTTCGTAATTTTTCGAGGTTATTGTTCCACCAAGTAGACCCTCGACTATATTTTTTTGGCTTTAGTGGACAGTTTTCGTGATATGCTGAGACCACATCATCCCTTACCTGTTCAGCCGCAATCTCACGATCCCTGACTGTGGGAATAGCGGACACAAGTCTGGCGGCGAGGGATTGCTTGTACCCCTCCCAATCCGTCCTCCTCGGGTCGCGATACTCCACCACAGGTCTAGTGCCTGTTTCAATCTCAAATAGGATATGGGCATGGTCCGAACACGAGGGTTCAGACGACACCCTCCATTTGAGGATTTTTGAGCTCAACAGCCTTGAGCTGATCGTGAGGTATAAAACCTCTCTTCGATTGACCGTTAGAAAGGTGGGTTTCGAGCCTATGTTGTTGACAACCAGCTCCTCGCCTACTATGTATTCAAATAGTGACTCACCTCGTCTGTTAGTGTCTTTGCTCCCCCAAACCAGATGATGGGAGTTCGCATCACACCCCATTACAAGGTGATAATTGTTCCTCTTGCAGTAGATGATCAGTTTCCGCACCTCTGCTGGAGGTGGTTGTTCTGCATCTCTGTTTCCGGGGAAATAGGCCGAACAGGCCACTACTTCCAGCCTGGTTCCCCGGGTTGTGATCATGAGATGGATGGCTGCCATGTTCCCTTGGTGCAGTATTCTGATAGTGTAAAATACTGCAAGTTGTTTCTGATCTAGATACAGGCTCTGGGGTTGGTACCAGAGCCCACCTCTACTATTTTACCCGAAGTGTTACCCAGCCCTTTACTTCGGTCCGAACTGGCGGGCCAGGGCTCTTGGAGAAGAGCAATGTCTATCTGCTCCTCCTTTATTTTCATGCTAAGGAGGTATGTCGCTGCCTTAGCATAATGCAAATTTATCTGTATGCACCTAATAGGTCTGGTGGAAGGATGTATCCTGCCACCTCCTCTATTGGGGCCCATTTTATTGGTGGATTTAATTCCCCCTGCAGTTCCACTTCCCAAGGGTATAGACGGGGGGATTGATCCCCCCACTCTCGGAAGGGCCCGCTTCATTATACAGTAAGGAGGGATGTTCAGAGTGGATATTGCCCACTCCCACCCCTCCAGTCATCTCGCTGAACGTCTTATTGACAGCACCCTCTCGGGGCTTTTTTGCCCTCTATTGTGGTGTGCTGCCGTCCGACCGGAGTCGCTTTCCGCTGACGGCACCCTCAGTAAAGGCATCAGACTCCTCGGGTCGTTTTATCGTACCCTCAGAGCCTTCAACCCCCACCCGAGCCCGTCGGGACCCGACTTCCGTTAGTACCTGACTCAAGGCGGTTGAATATGGCACACTCGCCTTAAGCGGACGACTAAGCTGTCTCCTTGCGGATCCAGGCAGTCGTTGTTTTTTCCTTCGCTCCTCCGTGTGGCGCACGGGAGATTTTAGGAGCTCCCGCTCCTCTTCAGAGGACAGAGATTTGGAGGATAGGGAGGCGATGACCCTGGACCCCCCTCCATCGGTTTGGTGGTAAGAGAGGGGATCGAGAGTATTATTAGCCATCTCGTTTGGGTCTGTGTCTGTCGTGTTCATATTCTGATCCCACGAGCTGCTGGGGAAAATTGTGGTTAACCTCTATGGAAGAGCCCCGCATCCCATGGAGAGGCATTTATACACAGGGAGGTCGCCCGGTTTCCCTGGGGAGGATTACGTTAGGGGCAGAATTACCAACCTGCCAATGCCCGGCCATATTGGCCAAAAGCATCATCGCTTCGGCACCAACCCTTCAACGACCTTGCAATGTGGTTTTTTTATAGAGGTCTCTGCTCGCAATGCCGGCCAGTTAAGGCAAGCATTCCCGGCCCTCCCAAGACATGCCTAGGTAGGATTACGGTATTACCTCCTCCTTTCTCAGCCGGGCTTGGGACCGTCCATGGTGGAGTTCCATCGCCTTAGTCAGTGTGTTGATGAGCCTTGGTGGGTCCCTAGGGATAATGTGTCCCAGTCTATCAAAAAAAAAAAAATGAATGGACGTATATAGTGTATATATAAATGTGTATATATGTAAGGTATAAATTATCAATATTACTAATAATAAATAGAAGTAACCTTCAACTGCAAAATTTAAAAAAACTGTGGTGAATGAACTACAAGTTCGTGCCATCCCGAGTGTTTGAGTGTTTACACTCCCTCACTCAAACTCAACTCAACATTGCCAACCGCAAAGTCACTGAAGGTGATTGATCCAATTTTTAGTTCTTAAACAAATGCAGATGGCGTCCTATACTGATGTGGGTCGTGAAAACACAGACAAGTAAACATAGAAACGATTTGAATCTTTGGTAGATGTGACATGTGTTGCATAGGTTTGTTTTAAGTTAGAAAGTACGTAATGATAATATAAATAAGTTAACAAAATTTTGTGATAACACTACATAGTTGTTTTGTATGTTTTAAAGTAAGTAATTTATCAAAACGTTTAATTTAAAGGCTGATAATGATGCATAAAGATTCAATAATGAATTCTAGTTATGATACTATATATATATATATATATATATATATATATATATATATATATATATATATATATATATATATATATATATATATATATATCTGTTATGGCTATGTGTTTTGTATTTTATTTTTTGTTATTTTCTTAAATAAGGTGTTAATTTTAAATTATTGATATAATTATCTATTATACAAACCACATTGTGATGTCTAAACCTACATACCTATTACATATGTATTTTATTTAAAAAGTCAAAAATCACGTTCCACTCATTAGATATAGCGACCTCCGCCTATAACAACCCAATTATAGGGGTCCCATCAGCGTCGTTATAACCGGATTTTACTGTATATATACCTTTAAGTTCTAGCTTATTTGTATTGTATCTCGTATAATTTGTCATAAATAAATAAAGATATAATAGATTACAGTGCATTATATATATATATATATATATATATATATATATATATATATATATATATATATATATATATATATATATATATATTTGTTTCTCTTTTCAGTTCCAAGTGAAAACAAAAAGGATGTAAGGTCTATTGAACAAACAATGGCAGACATAAGAGCAAAGAAACGCTTAAAAACTTCTCAGGACAATTGACTCCATTATATAGTTTTTTATTACAAATCTAGTTCAGTTTTTACTACAATTTCACTCTTGTTATTTTTATTATTTAATTATTGACAGTTTGTTATGAATTTTTTCATAGCACAATTTTAACTTTTTACAAACAATTTGTAGAAAAAGGCACATTAAACAAAGTCTAACTAATACCATTTTATTCGTGGTTGTTATAATTTAATATTTTAGGTTTTATTTTTTTACTCCATGTACATTAAATTAATAAAGGACAGTATTCCTGATTTTATGATATTCTTTAGCTCATTTTTTACACAGAAGATGAACTTATTTTTGTTTTTAAGTGATTCATTTTCGGTTTTATGTTAAGAATTAGTTTGTTGTGTTTACACATTGTAATGTATACAGTGGATGATTGTGATTATATTGCAATAAAAGATAGAACAAGGATATTTTTCTATTGTTATGTTTATTATCTGACCCTGGTAGTCGGCGATAATCAGCAGTAAATTGTTAGGCCAGTCTTTGCAAGGGAAATTAATTCTTAAAAAACACATAGTGATGGTGTTACAGTGTTAATTAGAACCTATACAGAGTGTAAGTACACTGATCTTGCCTATTAGGGTAATATTGTCGATTGAATCCAGAAAGTCTTATCAGTCCTAAGATAACAAACAAGGCTGTGACATTGGCTGTTGGCTTCAACGGCTGGTGGAGTACAGGGCCGTACTGGGCTGGGAGATATTTGTTGTATGCAGTATTGTGAATAATTTAATACACAGTGTTCATCTCTTGGCAGCCAAACATTTCCACCTGTGACCAATAGTAGGATATGACAGCATGCCTGATTATGGCGTGTGTAAAAACAGGTGCAGGCGACACAATGATATCCTGATCTGTTCTGGGTGTACATGTGTCAGTACAGCAATATGTGGTGCTTCGACAGGAGAAACGCGATTCACTGTGGATTTGCAGCGGCTGCATCTCTCCTGCCGTTGTCAACCCATCCACTTGGGCGACTGCTGCTGAGCCTCCCGCTCTGCTCAGCCTGAGTCGGCTGGTTCATCTAAGACAGCAGCCAGTAATAGTGAGTATATGAGCGACAGTAATATTTCTTTGAGTGATGTGATGCGCAAACTAGCGAAGTTTGATGATATTTATATTTCTGAAATCAAAGATTTAAAGCAGATAATTACAGATCTTAACACACGAATTACAGAGCAGAATGATGATATAGCTGTTCTGTGGGACCTACTCAGTTCTTCGGGGTCTCGTCCTAGTGCTGGGTGCGTAGATGATAATATGGCTGGTGTGGCGGTGGGGAGTTTACCTGGTGCTTCTTATGGTGCTGCTGCTACTTCTGGTGTTGGTAGATCTGCATTCATTGTCAAGCCAAAGAAGTTGCAAAATAATAGGGTGACTAAATTAGACATCTTGAAAAATGTTGATCCTGTCAATTCAGAAATTGATATCCGAAAAGTTAAGAACATAAAAGATGGTGGTCTCATACTGGACTACAGTGGAGTTAGTGAAACTGCCAAGTTGAAGAATTTAATGTATGACAAGCTGTCAGAGAATTATGTTGTTCGTGAACTTAAGGGTGCCAGACCTCGAATCAGGGTTGTTGGCATGTCTCAGCAACTCTCTGATGCTGTTCTTTCCGAATATATTGTGAAACAGAATAGCAACTTACTTTATCAGTCTAAAAATTGTAAGGTTCTCAACTCATGGCCTTTAAAGCACAACAGCAATATATATCAGGCGGTAGTTTTGGTGGGTTATTCAGTTTATGCTCCAGTTGTCAACGCAGGTCATCTTTTAGTTGGGCTGGATTAATGTTATGTTTATGATGCAGTTGACATCTTATGTTGTTTCAAGTGTAACTCTTTTCATCATTCGGCTAGCAGATGTACATCAGATAAGATAATTTGTCCTCGGTATGGTGAATCACATGAAGTCAAAGACTGTAAAAGTCTTTCTCTTAGCTGCATAAACTGCCTAAGTCACAATAAAAAACTTAAAACTAACCTTGGGACTGCTCATGCATCATGGGATTATAATAGGTGTGAAAAACAGGCATTATTGAAGCTGAAATACGACCTCTTCTCTGTCTAGCAATCACAGAAAGCCTTACATTTCTCTACTTTGAAGAGGAACACTGACAATACTAGTACTTTAAAAGTTTATTATCAAAATCCTTGTAGTATTAGAAACAAATGTTTTTACAACGCGGCAGCTTCCTGTGAATACAATATTTTGGCTTTCACAGAGCCTTGGTTAGGTATATATATATCGGATCGAAAATTTGATCTGACGGGGTACAGAAGGGGGGGGGGGTTCTTTTGGCTACCGATTCGTGCTACGATACTAGTCGGATAGAGGTAACTACAGGAGATCTGGATGACTCGCCCCTTGTTGATATCGTTTGCGTCAAAGTATCCACATGTTGCTCCACCATACTCATTGTGTTGACATACTTGGTGCCTAACACATTTCTGATGGTTCTCAACGCTCTCTTTGATGCCCTATCTGCTTGTGAACTGATGCTGTCCTCCCAAATATTATTTCTCGGTGACTTTAATTTATTCGAATATGTTACCTATTTGGATGAGGATTACATTTCGAATAAGGTAAGGATATTGTTATCCTTAGAGAACTTTTTCCACTTGAGACAACTGATTTTTGTTAGGAACTCTAATGGTAGGCTTCTAGATCTTGTACTTACTAACGTTGATGGACAGTTCAGTGTTGCCTCTGATTTATTATTGGTAGAGGATGTTTACCATCCAGCTCTTGAGGTCATACTTACTCTGACCAACACCAATAAATTACGTATCCGGAATACTCGAGCACCATTTCACTACTGCTATCGGAAAGCCAATATTCTTAGTCTGTACACTCACCTGTCCTCCGTTGACTGGTCCTTCCTGGAACACTTTGTTGATGTGGATGAATGTTGTGATGCATTTTATGCTGAACTGTTTTCTATTGTTGACATCTATGTGCCCAGAGTTGAGTCTCGCTACCGACGTAACTATCCCCCTTGGTTTGATTCGGAGCTAATCAATAACATCAAGCTCAAATTCAGACCCTGGACGCGATACAAGAATTTTAAGAATCCTGCTGATGATTTGGAATTTCAGCGGCTTAGACATGTTGTCAAAGTAACCTTGGAAACCAATGAAAAACTTTTCTCACAGCAGGATGAGCAGAATATTTCGTCAGATCCATCCAGCTTCTGGAAGCTGATTAATCTCAAGAGGAATCATTCAACATCCCAAACCTAGTTGTCATATGAAGGTATCACTCTAACTGATCCATTTTCTGTGGCCAACACATTTGCAAATTTTTTTCAGACATCCTTCGTAAGCCAGAAAAATGGTGATACTGGTGTGGAATCTGACCTTGTGGGTAATAATCCAATCATAGATATTCAAGAGGTCACAAATCCGATGGTCCTGAGTGCAATTAAGAAAATCAGGTCAAAACATACATCGGACCCTGATGAAATTTCGACTTTCTTGGTTAGGGACTGTGCTCATGTTTTTATGTATCCTTTAACGTCCATCTTTAACATCTCGCTTAAAACATCAAAGTTTCCTACCGTATGGAAAACAGATCGTTCTATTCCAGTCCCTAAAAAAGGTGATCAAACCCAGGTTGAAAACCATAGACAAATCATCATCATCAATAATTTTGCAAAGGGGTTTGAATTTCTTCTGAACGATTTTATCATTTTTAATGTCATACATTTAATTTCAGAGACTCAGCATGATTTTATGAGGGGTCGCTCTACATCCACCAATTTAGTCTGCTTTACAGACTACATAAGTGCAGCACTGGACAGGGGATCTCAAACTGACATTATCTACTTGGATTTCTCTAAGGCTTTTGACAGACTGAAGCACAATATTCTACTTCACAAGCTTGACTGGTACAGGTTCTCTCGAAGCTGTTTATGTTTTTTTAGGTCATACCTTATTGGCAGAGTCTACTCTGTTTTTTACCGTGGATTTCAGTCTGTTGAGATTTTGGCTGAATCATGTGTGCCGCAGGCATCTGTTTTGGGGTCTCTGTTTTTTAATTTACTCATCAATGACACCACTAACGTCCTTGAGGTTCCTCACCTACTCTACGCCAATGACTTGAAGATTTTTCATACCATTAACAACCATGATGATAACATTAGACTACAGGAAACTTTGTGAAGTTATGACTTATACACTCAATAAGCAAATAATTAGTTTTCCGTACAAATCATGTGATTCAATAGTTAATAGACCTAAAAATATTGCCGACTTAAGCGTTCTTTTTGATAGCAGACTATCGTTTGTGAATCATATTGAGAATGCCATCTCCAAAGTCTCAAAAACCTTGGGCTATATCATCAGAAACTCAAAAAAAATTACATGCATAAGCACCTTAAAAACTCTCTACTGTGCCTACGTTAGACCGCATTTGGAGTATGCTGCGGCAGTTTGGACGCCCTATTATGACGTTCATAGGGATACACTTGAGGATATTCAGCTTCTCAAGATGCCGGCTATTGGCACTCCACAGAGCTGTTTCTTGTTGCGCTCCTCTTTGGAGTCACTGCAAGTAGGCGAAACTACTTCGCTTTATTATTTTTATTCTGTCTTATTACACAATGTTGTGGAATGTCCACATATTTTACTCTTGTGCTTCCACATGCCCAGAATTATTTCCCGATCTCAGGTCCTGTTTCGCATCGCCTGTCCTAGGACAAATGTAAGACTGAATTCACCGGTACAGAGAATGTGCTCTATATATATAACTGTGTACATTACTGCATTGACATCTTCTAGTGCAGCAAGTCTACTCTCAGGTTTGTTGCTGGGCTGATTGACTTGTGATCCAGCTGAAGCTCTTTTCTATATGGTGTTTAGTTAACTTGTTGATCTCCGATTATTGGTTACATATATATTATAATATTATTTCAAGATAAAATTGGGGAAACGGATAAAGTAGATTAATTTTAAGTTGATAGTAGGTCAAATCTGCATTGTAATCGTTTGACATAGATTTGGCATCATCACATTTTAAGTGTTTATATAAACAATACACAGTTTTGTTAATAATTGCAGATTGCAATAATAGAGCATTGGTCAGCATTTAATTTGCCGTATAGAGGAATGCAGATTAAGTATGTTTACTTTGTTTTAGGAATGTAGTTCACATAAGTTTATACATAGAAGTGTTTGTAAATATTAAGAGACTTTTCCATATTTTTTATTAAACTTGTTACATCGTTATCACTATGTCTGTCTAGTCCATAAATTATAACAGTATCCCCATATACCACTCAATGTATCCCCCAGCTCCTTAAATATGGTCCTTCGACGAAGTAACCAGTGCCGTTGGTGATACAGTGAGCACTAAAATTCCTTATTTTTAAATCAACTATCCTTATCAAAAATCCTTTTATCCGCCCAAGTCTCCAAATACCTTTTTTTACGTTTTTATGTACAATCAAAAGGACACAAGCATCCTGTATCCAAATATTCAAATAAATAAGGACACAAGCGTCCGGTATATAAGTCAATACGGGCACCGGTACCCAAAAAAGCACCTATACAGGGTCAATTTCAAGTAAACAGGGACACAAGCGTCCAAAAAAGCACATATATAGGGTCAATTTCAAGTAAACAGGGACACAAGCTTCCAAAAAAAAGCACCTCTACAGGGTCAATTTCAAGTAAACAGGGACACAAGCGTCCAAAAAAGCAACTATACAGGGTCAATTTCAAGTAAACAGGGACACAAGCGTCCAAAAAAGCACCTATACAGGGCCAATTTCAAGTAAACAGGGACACAGGCGCCCAAAATATAGGTCACAAGCGACCAGAAGTCAGACAAGGTAACAGAAACCACAAATATTCATTAAATCAAATTAAATTAAAGGAGCAAACTGGAGGAAGTTAATATTTTGGCAGCAGCCCAGGAGACTATAGGTAAATCAATGGCCAATTTGCCAACAAACATGAAAAAAGAACCAGCAAGTAGAAAAACGTTTGAAGGTTTCGAGAAAAAAGAAAATATTTACAAAAATAATGGGCCAAAGCTACAGCAAACCATGAACAATTAGAAGCATTAGGGCCACTAGAGCACCCTTACTATAAGGCTAGATACTTTGATCAAATGAAAAAGGTACACAATGACATTAGAAAATACATACAAACAATGAAGTAGCGAATACAAGCTGAAACTGAAGATGGTTCGGAAGAAGAAACGTCAAAAATTTCTCTTTATAAATTACTAAGGGAAGAGAAAAATGTTATGGAAAAAATGGAAGCTACAGAAGTTACGAGACTAACGAAAAAACGCATGGTAAACCAATTTAATCGAATATTAGAAGAAGCAGATATGATGGATGAAAACAATGTACTTTCCAGGTATGAAAAACTTATGAAAGAATTAGATAAGCAATGGGAATTAATGGAAAACAACATAATGGAGATAAATATACTCACAGATTCAGAAATTCAAGATGAAGCATATTTTACGCTAAAGCAAGGGTACCATAACGCCAGTGACAAGCTGTGAGAATTAATTAAGAACCGAACAAACCACAATTCAGGGCAAAATAGCAATAAGTTACCAACAATAAAAATACCAATATTCACAGGCAAATACGAAGAATTGACAACATTCCAAGAATTGTTCCAGAAGGTAATATATTCAAACAAGTCTATCAAATATTAAAAAATGCAATACTTAAAAACCCAAGTCAAAGGCGAGGATAGCAGAACAATACAACATTTCCAGATAAGCGAAGCAAATTATAAAGCAGCATGGGAGCAATTGAATGAAATGTACAACACAAAAGGCTAATAGTATCCAAATTAGTTAAGCAAATTATGGAAACCCCCATCATATTTTACGAGCCGGCAGAAAAATTTAAGAACTTTTACAATACCATTAAAAAAATGCCTAGAGTCACTGAAAACAATAGGCATCAACACAAATTCATGGTACCCAATGATGAGATATATATATATATATATATATATATATATATATATATATATATATATATATATATATATATATATAATTACAAAAAAATGGGACTTAAGAACGAACGAGTTATACGAAGCAACAATAAAAACTCCAATGGAAATTCAAAGGTTAGGTGAATTATTAAAACAAGATTCCAAAATATAGAGGCATCCAGAAGATCAGGAAGATATACACAGCAAAATGAAGAAACGGGAAAGAATTTCGAACAAAGCCCTCGGTATGAGAATTCAAAAACATCATGCAGATATTGTAAGTCAACTTACCATGCAATATTAGACTGTGAAAAATTTAAAGCTTTGCAGCAAAATGAAAAGCAGCAATTTCTTAAAAAGAATGAGCTCTGTTCGAATTGCTGAAAACACAGCTCACAAAAGAGATGTTTGTCACCAAATAAATGTAATATTTGTCAACTAAAGCATCACACACTACTAGATAGAAGTAACAATGAAAGAAGAGATAACTGCTTTACAAGAGAAACTGCGGAAATCAAAACAAATGTAAGTGTACAAAACAATTTATCAGTTTTATCGATAAATAAAAGTAAAAACTGCTACTCCGGCTCTCAGGGTACATTTGTAACAGATCAAGCTGCAACAATATTGAGATTACCATTCCACAGAGTTGAGACACAGATATCTGGCCTAGGAGGAGGAGAGAATAAATCAAACAATAGGGTTGATATACAGCGTGCTCCTCGATTTGCAAGCAATTTCAATATAAATACTGAAGCAATAGTTATCAAAAAAATCACTTCAGCAATGCCAAGCAGAACTTTCGAGGTAGATTTGGGAAATTGGGAGAATTACTTATTAGCTGACCTAACATTTAATAATAGAACAGGGCCGATTGATATTTTGTTTGGAACCAAAGAATGCAGACAGATATGAGAAAAACAGATGAGGGGCTGATGGGCCAGAATACAGAACTAGGATACATAATTTCTGGCACATTTACAAATTCAGAAATCAAGGTAACAAGTATGATTATTCAAACAGAGAAAGAGGAAATTTCGAAGTTTGGGGAATTAGAAGAAGTACCAGGGTTAAAAAATATGACAAAAGATGAGCAGGTATGTGAAAGATGGTACACACAGACAGTATCAAGAAACAAAGATGGAAAATACACAATGAAAATTCCATTCAAACAAGAGGTTCAAAAGTTTGGAGAATCCAGAAACGAGCAAGCCAAATTGAAGTATTGAAAGTAGCAAAAGAAGATGTTTATATGGATGATCTATTTGGAGCTGATTCACAGCAATAAGCATCATTGTTACAGACAGAACTCAATGAGATGTTCAAATTAGGTGGGTTCAATTTGAGAAAATGGTCCAGCAACAAATCACACATTATTGCAAAGTTGCCACAAGAATTACAGAAGGAAAAAGCATTGCAGCTTCCAGAGAATGGTATAGACAAATCTCTTGGTATTTACCGGGCACCAAGGGAAGATACATTCCAATTAAAACTAGAACTATGTGCAGATCTTATACCCAGAGGCAGAGACTCAGGGAATTGAAAAAAAATCACTATGGTAGCATGGGCCAATATGGTTGCAAGGTCCATACTACCCAATTAAAATAGAGAAGCCACATGAAGTATTAGAAGAAAGAAAAAAGCCAAAGTTGAAGGTTTGTCTTGGTACACAAACAAATGCAACGGTTCTGAGCCAAAGATTCTCATCATTTACAAGAATGCTTTGTGTTATAGCATATTGCAAAAGATGTATCCATAATACAAGAAAAAATAACAAGATAGACGGATATCTCAATACAAGAGAGATGAGTAAAGCAGAAAACAGCATCATAAGAATGGACCAGATGACAGAATTTACAGAAGAAATCAATGAATTACAAAGAAAGAAACCAGTAAACAAGAAAAGCAAAATAGCAAATTTGCATCCATTCATAGACCAGAAGGGAATAATGAAGGTATGAGGAAGATTGGAGAACTCCTTACCTATGGAGAAAAACACCCCATAATTATAAGCTCAAAATCGCACATGGCGAAGCTAATTATTAGATAAGCACATAGCACCACCCTTCATGGTGGCAACCAGGAAACAGTAGCGTATGTTCGCAGAAAATATTGGATAACGAATGCAAAGAGATGCGTTAAAAAATCAATAAATAATTGCATAAAATGCATCCGTTATAAAGTCAAAACAGCTAAGCAGTTAATGGGTCAATTGCCAGCAGCAAGAATTACAGCCACCCAGGTATTTACACCCACTGGGGTGGATTGGCAGAGGTCACGAACCATACCAGGGCTATCCAGCAATATTTGTATGCTTATCAACAAAAGCAGCTCACCAATATTTTTGGGACACTTGGTATAAAGAATATTTTCACCAATGGAAGCACAGATATAAATGGAAATTCTAGAAGATAGTACACGCAGGTCACATGGTATCAATAAAACAATGGCCGCTGCGTAGAATAGTAAAAACATCATTGTATCACATTTAGTATTCCCAGCCAGAATTTTACATTCAACATAGTGCACATGCAAAAATTGAGATAGAAACGTTTATAGTTGAAACAAGGTTAGAGGAAGAGAAACTCGCGAATGACGCAGAGTCGGCGAGGCTGATTGTTATTGAGTTGGAAGAGTTTTGCAAGCAAAGCAAAGACATTTCCTCATATGCTATTGAGTTTGCCTTATTAATGACACAAATCAAAGTAAAACAGGTTGAACTATAGTAGATAGTCGGGCACCTGGGACCACCCCCTCCACTTTTTTTCTGCACATGCGCGATGACGTCATGCGCATGCGCAGACCTGTGACAGTTGACAGCTGACCTGTCAGTTTTGACAGGTGTCAATGTCACCTGACCTGACAGCTGTCAACGTCAGTTGTCACCTGACCTGTCAGGTGTCAATGTTAGCTGTCACCTGACCTGTCAGTGTTGACAGATGTCAAATGTCACCTAACCTGTCATATGTCACATCTGTCACAAGCGTTCCAAGATGGCTGACCTGTAATAGACAGCTGCAACCCCTGGTTCTCTATGAAACTGACCTGAGATGACGTAAGATGTTCCGTCTGACCTGTGTCCATAGATATCTACAAGTCAGGTTAGGTATTAACTGTCTTATGTCTGACCTGTGATGACGTCACAAGCGTTCCAAGATGTCTGACCTGTGTCCATAGATATCTACAAGTCAGGTCTCCATGTGTGTGTGTGTGTTGGTCGAATACCAGCTGTCTGATTGTTTATTAAGGTAATGTTTGTACACATGTTGATTCTCCCCTATCTGATTGTTTATTAAGGTTATGTTTGTATTTGTTTATTAAGGTTATGTTCATACACACACACAGCTGTCTGTTGTTTATTGAGGTTATGTTCACACACGTGTTGATTACCATTCATCTGATTGTTTGTTAAGGTTATGTTTGTATTTGTTATTTGAATGCAAACAGACATGATAATACAAGAGTGTACTTACATACAACAAGAGACGTCATCCTTCTTTCACAGCTTAATACACACACTACTGAACAGGTGTCTTCTGTGTTGAGGAAACAGACAGACAGACAACTGATTGCCATTGTTGGAGCTTGTACATGCTGTTTGAAAGGATATAACACACGTCATGACAGTTCAAAGTCTTTGCTTAGACTGACAGATGCATGTGTATTTGAAAGAAAAGCATTCGCCTGAAATTAGATTTGAACCCACGAACCTCGAATCGGGCATAGACAGCTTTCTCAGATATACACTGTCCCTAAACCAATAGCTCCACAGACGCACACGATAAAAGTTTGTTCGCTGTTGTATATAAAACAAAACCTGTTGTTGTTTACATATGAGGTTAGGTGTTCGTATACATGTTGATTACCAATCATCTGATTGTTTAGTAAGGTTATGTTTGTATTTGTTTATTAAGATTAGGTGTTCGTATACAGGCTGATTACCCTGCTATCCAATTGTTAGTAAGGTTATGTTTGTATTTGTTATTTGAATGCAAACAGACATAATAAGAAGAGTGTACTTACATACAGCAAGAGACGTCATCCTTGTTTCACGACTTAACACATACTGAACAAGTGTCTCTCTCTCTCTTGTATTAAGGAAACAAACTGATGTAAGAGAGAGAGAGAGAGAGGCCTTACAAAAGGATAAACAACGTTTTACAGTTGTTAACCTTGATTCTGTTTGAGCTTGTCAGTGTATCTGTTTAATATACGCAAGAGAGAGGCCCTCTTAAAGGTAAACAACGTGTCAGTTGATGACCTTGGTGAATGTTATCTTGTGTTATATCTGTTGAATCACCCCTGCAGTCGTGTTTGAGCTTGTCTAGAATACAGACAAAACCCAAAGGATGACATCACATTATTTGTGTTTGTAGAAAAGGCCCCCGCTAACACCTTAAATCGTTCCTATTTCCCATAAGATTTCATGTATTTTAGCCTAATATATAGCTTTTGACACGTTTCCCATAAGAAACAACGTATTTGTAGACACACACACATTTAGTAAGGTTTCTGTGAAAACAAATATAGTTTTAAAAACGGTTATTGTGGCAACATATATAAATTGGCTACACACACTCTTAAGCTCATTCACAATTCGGTTGTCGTTGAGAAAAGACGTGCTTCAGTTTGCTCTACCCAAATCTGTTTCAAAATGGCTACATTAAGTGATGTGTGTTACCAGCAAATTAAAGACAACTTCTGGTATGGTCTATTTGGAGACTTTCAACTTATTATCGATAAAAACACTGGTTATTTTAATGCCACAAAACTGTGTAAGAGTGGTGAGAAAAGATTCAGACATTGGTTGGAAAATAAGAAAACTAAAGAGTTGATTGCCTATTACAACAGTCGGCTGAAGGAACAATTGGGTTATCGGAATACTGATACCCTAAATATTTCAACCGAAGGAGCCCACTTAGAGTTATCGCCAGGGAGCCGGACTACTGGCCCCCTAAAAACGGAAGCAACAACTCAAGTAATACCAACAACAGCTACATATGTGGTGGACTTTGGTGGGAGACAGGCTGAAAACAACTTGATATCTGGTACATATGTGTGCAAAGATTTGATAGTAAATTTGGCTTGTTGGATATCCAATCAGTTCTATGACAAATGCAACCAAATTATTTTTGATTTTTTCCTAAACGAGTTTGATCAGAAATACAGGGACAACCTAGATGCGATTGAAGTAAAATTAATGGAGATAAATGATGAGGTGCAGCGTATGCGAGAAACAAATGCTAAAGTCACAGAATATCTTGAAGATATATCCCCAAAGCCAAGTAACCTGGGAAAAATAAGTGTGTTTGGTTTACTTGCAAGAAACGAGAAAGACGCCCCCTATCCATATCATGCCGTAAGAACACAAAAGAAAAGTTTCCCCAGGGCTGTGAGGAACTTTAAAAATAAACACCCCGACGCCCAAGTGATCCTAAACAAGCTGTACGATCCAAATTCAGTAAATCTCTTTAACAGAATCAAGACTGAAGTGAAATACCTTACAGCACATAGAAACAACCTACGTATAGCAGATGTACCACAAGATAAGTTTGTTCAGGATATTATTGCTTTAAGACATACTTTTTAATTGTATTACAAAATAAAAACACATTAATTTTAACAAAGACTTTTATTTGATTCTAAGTACAAGTATGTAAACTCTGTTGGAATACATTTATAGAATTATTAACATTAGATGGTTCAGTGTTGCGTTGGTGCTGTTGTTGTTGTTGTCGTTGGTGTCTCTTCATGGCTGTAGGGTTTACTAGGTGATAACACTAGCTTCTTTTAGTTCTTCCAAGATTGACTGAATTTCGTTGTTATGAGCATTATTACCTGCAACTTGGGAAGCCACTAAAAGTCTAAGTCTGTCAACCAACTCGTTTATGTCATTCCAATACACATAGGCTATTTGTTTGTTATTTTGTATCATATAGTTGTTGGTGCTGATGTTGTTAGGGCTCATGCCGTTGCTATCGCTGCTCTTATCACTCTGAGTTTTAAGTTCAGTCTTTTGTTTTTTGTTAAGATGTCTGTCGTTGCTGTCGTCATCGTCTTCCTCGTAGGTGTAACCAAAACCTTGAGGTGTTGAGGATCTACGACCTCGTGGATTTATCACTGGTTTTATTAGAGTCAGATACTTTTCAGAGGAACAACCCTTGGTTCGGGCGTTAGGATCATAGTTCATTTTATAAACACTAGTTGCTTCTAGAATATCTCTATAGTGTTGAAGATCGTCATAAGTATACCCCCGGGGTCTTTTCATAAATAACAATTCTAGCAAACCTTGTGTTTGCGGGTATCTCCTTTGGCCCAGTTGAATCTCAGCATCGGTAAAGTCTAAGTGTTTGTTACCAAGACTCCAGCTACCGGTATCTTTAGCGTAGCGGGCACCATACGTTTGATCAATGGTACCGAGCCTTGGTGGTTCAGTAAAATACTTGTCTACATAATATCGAACTCGGTCAGGATATTGCTCCAAAAATTCTTGATATGCAGGGTTGGTTGTGACAGTTTGTAGGTCGGCCTCAAGCTCTTCAAATGTTGGGATATCCTCATCGGAACTTGTCTCCTCAGCCTCTTCCCTTGGTTCAGCTTCAAAAACTTCATGGTCTTTAAGGAACTGTACTTGGGGTTTCGTTTCTGGTATATCGACTTCGTCTTTGATTTGTTCAGCCTTTGGTTGTTGCTGGGGCTGCTGCTGCTGCAGTGCTGCTGTGTTTTTAGATATTTCACTTAGGGGGTCAACAAGTGGTTTATATAAACGTTGCAGAGCATCATCATTCTCAGCTCTGTTAAGTTTAAGCATTAAATGTTTTTTTCGAATATTGTCAGCAAGTTGTAAAATCCTTTTCTTAACTTTTCGCTCTTCCTTACCCAACACTTCCATTGTGCTACAACTGTTTGGTGTTACCAGATGGTCTAATCATTTGTTTGAGCGATACAGGTTGTGTGGTGGTTTAACATATACTGACTCCGTCACGGTACATGCCTTCTTATTTATCACGATATCCGTCTGTCTTGTTAGACAGCTGTGTTAGACAGCTGTGTTAGACAGCTGTGTGTTAGACAGCTGTGTGTTAGACAGCTGTGTGTTAGACAGCTGTGTGTTAGACAGCTGTGTGTTAGACAGCTGTGTGTCAGACAGCTGTGTGTGTTAGACAGCTGTATGACACCTGTGTTAGACACCTGTGTTAGACACCTGTATGACAGCTGTATGACACCTGTGTTAGACAGCTGACTGTCCTGTCTATCATTGTTAGAATAATATATATCTATCGAATCCTTTTCTATATCGACCTTTGTGTACATCGTTTTCCTTCACAATCACCAACACACCATACTTATTATCTTTCCAGCATTGGTAGCAGATAGTTTTAAATTGTTTAAAGTCCATATCGGTGGTCACATGATCGTCGTACACGTGTTTTAAATTGGTTTCATCTTGCTTGAATAACACAATAACATTGGTGTTGTCACGTACCAGATGTTTGGGTATTCGTGTATATGTTTGACAGAGATAGAATGAATCAATATTCTTATGTCTGCCCATACTGAAGTATGCTCTTATTTTATCTTGTTTGTCACAAGCTACATCATCAAATATAAACACAGAGTTGTCCTTGGCATCTGCCGGATCTAATATTTCATCGTTTTCTCTATAAGGATAGTAACCAACACCTTTTGTTGCATTCATCACCTCCTTTAACATCTTGTATTTCGGTTGATACAGAGACTTTGAATACACATACACGTTATCAAATTTTAAACCGTTTGCTTCAAACAACAAACTCAGCATGACATTAGTTTTACCACACCCACTGGGACCACATATGATACAGCGAACGGTGTTTGGAAAGAGAGGACCATGCCTCAGTTGTTGTTGAGCTGTGTCCGTAACAACATCGTCTATATTTGTAATGGGTAAGGCAGAAGCGTGTTTGCTGGTACGCATCTTAACTTAAACTAAACTATATTTTTTGGGGTGTGTATATATATGAATGCAAGTGAGACAAAGGCATGTATCTCAAGAAACAGCGCTCCGGTTATGGGTTGTATCTGCAAAAACCATTGCAATAAAAGACTCAAACAGTAGCCTGTGTGTATCAGTCATGGCGCACACCTTTGTGTTGAAAGACCGCAGCTCCCATCTGTCGTCAGACTACCATCCACCAATTGTTTTGGATGGTAATTATGCTGTTGCCTTGATAGGCTTTCACACCTACAACAACATACCCAACATCTATGAAGGTAAAAACAAATTTCATGTAAAAGAAGGAACTGGTTGAAACAAATTTCATGTAAAAGAAGGAACTGGTTGGCGAACCATCACGATACCCACCGGTGCTTATGAAATAACACACTTGGAAGAGTTACTTCAAAATGAACTTGTTGGTGCTACAGCAACACACGAACAAAAGCAACAGGCTCTGATTCTGAGACCTAATCCGAACACCATCAAATGTAGACTAAAGTGTTATACAAATGTCAGTTTTGAATTTGATGGTTCGATTGGGCGAATGTTGGGCTTTTCAAAACAAGTTCTTCAGCCGGACACCTTTTATGAATCTGATTTACCTGTTGAAATAGTGGATGTTAGACAGATTCGCATCGAAACCAATATTGTGTCTGGTTCCTATTATAACGGACAACCCTCACATACGCTGTATGAGTTTGCTCCGATGGTTGATCCTGGCTACGCAATCGACATAGAACCTAAAAATTTAATTTACTTGCCGGTGAACAAGCAAGAGATTTCCAATATAAGCATCGACATCGTCGACCAAGATTCAGTTCCTGTCAACTTTCAAGGTGAAGAGGTGTCTGTTCGCTTGAAACTTATAAAAGTTGCTTAGTATGTTGGTCTTTAAGGATATAAAAGCAAGTGCATCTACCACAACAAATTCAGTTGAGTCAGACACGTCAAAGGGTACGCTTCGTCCCGATAATATTGAGTTCCTGCAAAGCCTGGGTTATCATGTCGTCAAAACTAGAAATATTCAAAGAACCCGTGTTTGATGATGGCATCGATCGAGAAGAGCTGCGCTCTTACTATTCACCAACTAAATCGTTTGGTAACAGCGATGAAATTGAAATAGCCATCAACCAACAAGATGCGTTCGTATGTCTGGCCGAGTCAGCTCTAATAATCGAAGGTGCTCTGGAACCTGTAGCAATCCAAAATGCCACTGGTGCTTGTTATCTGTCAAATAATGGAGGAGCAGCTCTGTTTGAATCCATGACCTATGAGTTAAATAACAAGGAAGTGGAACGAGTGCGAGACCCATACACCACAACCATCATCAAAAGTCTGCTATCGTTCAGTAAGAATGAAGCCCAATCTCTTAGCAACGCCGGTCTGAATGTGTCGTCGGAGCACATCACCTTAAATGATAACAAGTTTCACATGCTCATACCTGTCTGGTTCCTCTTCAGTTTCTTTCATCATTTCAAAGGAGTTCTCTGTGGCAAACATACTTTCCGCTTTACAAGAGCTCGAAACGATTCCAACGGCTATTACAGCACAGGTACGGCACAAGCAAAAATTACCGTAACCAATATGTTTTTAAAGGTAAAACATGTATTTCCCAATGATAAAATGAAATTGGAACTGATGGATAAAATAGCCAAAGACACCTCTATATTTCTCGCATACCGCAAATGGGACATATATGAGTTACCAGCACTCAGAGATATCAACAGAGATGTGTGGGCTGTTAAAACTGCAACCAACTTGGAAAGACCTCGATATGTGATTATAGCATTTCAAACAGATCGTAAGGACAACGTGAAGAAGAGGCCAGACTATTTCGATAACATTGGTATGTTGGACCTTCGAGTATTTCTAAATTCAGAATGCTACCCTTATGAATCTATGAATATGGATTTTGAGAAATCGAAATATGCAGAAGCCTATAACATGTATACAGATTTTCAAAAAAGCTTCTGTTATAAAAACATGTCGGAGCCTATCTTGAATTATGACGAGTTTAAAGACAGAGCTCTATTTGTGATTGACTGTCAGCACCAGAACGAGTCAATCAAGTCTTCAACGGTGGACATTAAGGTGGAGTTTATGAGTCACGCCAACTTCCCTAAAAATACGCGTGTTTATTGTTTGGTTATTCATGACAGTGTAATGGAATATAAACCTCTAACGGGCATCGTTAGAACCATTATGTAATAATAGTATGTCATTTATGTATCAATATGTACAACTTAATTAATCCTAATAAATTTTTATTGTATGTAAATCAGTTGTTTTATTTTTATTTTGTTGCATTTTGATTAACCTCTTTCTGTCTGTCAGTCTAAGCAAAGACTTCGAGCTGTCATGACGTGTTTGTTAAACAGCTGTACAAGCTCAAACAAGGTTCTATATGATACTTGTTGGGCAATCAATTGTCTGTCTGTCTTTTATTACACAGCTCTGTCAGTCTAAGCAAAGACTTCGAGCTGTCATGACGTGTGTGTGTGTTAACAATCAACAACAGCGTCTATATGTTTTGTTTGGTTCAAGTGGATGTCATTAAACAACTGTGTTATTTCTATAACGACCCCCATTCAAGACATCAACATACGTTAGTGTGTGTGTGTGTGTGTGTGTTAAGCCGTGAAACATGTATGACGTCTCTTGCTGTATGTAAGTATACTATTATATTATTTATGTTTGCATACAAACAATACTTATCAAACAATCCTCGTATATCAAAGTTTAGTTTGATGTTTTAAATCGAGTTTTGTTACTTGTGTTTTTTTTTTTTTGATCACTCCCTATATAAGTTCAGATTCATTATAATAGGAAAACACTAACATAAACAAACACGCATACATAAAACCAGGTCTCCAGTTTTATTACCCCATTAAACAAATTCATTAACATATCTACATGTAAATACGTTTTGTTATTGATAGTTTGCTTCAAACGTTTTTGTTTTTAGAATTTTATATTAGATATGTAAATTGGAACGTCTTTAAATATCTTTTACTATAAAATATCTTTTACTATAAAATATAAATATACAATTGTTTTTAAAAAATTACCGTACCTATTAGGTTACAATTGAAATGTAATAGAGAGATACCATCTACCCAAACACACACACACTCATCAGCCTGATAAACTCGTTTTTAAATTATCATATGTAAATAACAACAGGTTTTATTTTATATATACCACTGCGAACAAACTTTCACAGTGTGTCTGGCTAGCATAATCGGTTTAGGGGCGTTTGCATATCTTAGTAAGCTGTATGGTTGGGGTTCGAATCTAATTCAAATCTAATTTCAGGCGAATGCTTTTCTTTCAAAAATCATATTTCAAATCAAATTTCAAATTACCCGCTCAATATATCTTCCTAATATATGTATGTGTGTGCTAAACCGAATGACTGTGTCCAACAGACCTCTCTCCTCGAACAAGGGAATATTCTCCCACTCTACAACTTTACAAATAGAATGTTCCCTTGTTCGAGAAGAGTCAGATCTCTGGACATAACAGACACAAGTTTTAGAATAAATTCAAATTTCCCGCCAAAAACGAAATACCCTAACAACTTCAACACATCTTACCAACACAATAAACAACAAACAGCTGTGTGTGTTTACGAACACCTAACCTTAATAAACAAATACATAACCTTAATAAACAATCAGCTGATTGGTATTCAACACGTGTGTGAACATAACCTCAATCAACAAATACAAACATAACCTTAATAAACAATCAGACAAATGGTATTCGACAAACACACACACACATGGAGACCTGACTTGTAGATATCTATGGACACAGGTCAGACATCTTGGAACGCTTGTGACGTCATCACAGGTCAGACATAAGACAGTTAATACCTAACCTGACTTGTAGATATCTATGGACACAGGTCAGACATCTTGGAACGCTTGTGACGTCATCTCAGGTCAGTTTCATAGAGAACCAGGGGTTGCAGCTGTCTATTACAGGTCAGCCATCTTGGAACGCGTTTGACAGATGTGACATATGACAGGTTAGGTGACATTTGACATCTGTCAACACTGACAGGTCAGGTGACAGCTGACATTGACACCTGTCAGGTCAGTGACATTTGACACCTGTCAAAACTGACAGGTCAGCTGTCAACTGTCACAGGTCAGCGCATGTGCATGACGTCATCGCGCATGCGCAGAAAAAAGTGGAGGGGATGGTCCCAGGTGCCCGACTATCTACTAACTATCGTGGATAAAAGCAGGGTTAGATACTGGCCTTCGGAAGAGGGAGAAAAGAGGAATCCTTGGACAACTCCTAACGTCCGTATTTGGGGTAAATGACGACGTATACAAGGACATAGATCAATTAGACAAAAATCAACAGGAACTAATTGCAGCATCTCATCATCAAACGAGGCTGATGCATTAATCGTTATCAAGGTTCAATGATACAAAGAAGAGAATATACCAAACACTTGAACAATTCGAGTCCAAGCTGAACCAAGGCATAGAAGCCATCAACAACATGAAGCCTTGGTACAAAGCAGTAGACAGGAATTCACTAAATATTCACATACTGAGTGTATATCAGATAGCTGACCGGTGTCTAGATGAACTCAGTCATCATTACAGAAGCTTGCTAAACATACATGTGAATCAAGCCAACATTTATGACTTTCCTTCACCGGCGCACATTGATAAAATAATAAGCGCCGCAATGAGAAAACTGCCACAGCATCTGGAGATCATTTCATATCCAATACTACGTTTAGAAATCAGTCACAGTGAAAAATATATTCATTTGTACAGTTACTTCACAATGATGGAGGTAACACAATTTATGTTAATAAAGGTCACGCCGATTCATTATAAGGTCGAGAACGAAACATATTGGTCAATGGAAGTACCCAACCAAATTCTATAAGTGGATTATAACACACAACGATACTTTCAGATAACCGACAATGAATTAACACAGCATCACAATGTCCAAGAACCTATATGTGTGTTTACCAGCATGTTTTCAAGGTAGTCATACAGAATTGAATGAATTTTTGAATTTTATTAATAACTTTCACACAAATATTAAGTTTACTTTAGAAGAAGAAGCTAACAGTTGTATAATTTTTTTAGACTTAACAATTAGAAAGTTAGAAAATAATTCATTTGACTTTTCAATATCTAGGAAACCAACTTACACTGACACAATCATACCATACGATTCATGTCGCCCTTTTTCACAAAAGCTGTCAGCCTACCATTCTATGATATCGTGCATTTTCAATACCTATGTCACAAAACAATTTTGAAAAAGAAATTTCAATAATTAAGCAAACAGCATTTAATAATGGCTACTCTGTTGAAATAATAGGTAAAATGATAGAGAGAAAAGAATACAAATTAGCAATTAATTTAATTTATCCAAATATTAGAGACAAAGAAGACAACAGATACATTTCGATAACTTATTTTGGAACCATTTCAGAAAACATTTCAAAAATTTTAAATACCTGTACAAATACAAAGATAGCTTTTAAATCTTACAACACGACACGTGATTTGCTATTTAACATAAAAGAAAAATCTTGTTTCCTGGCAAAAGCTGGAGTTTATAAATTAGCTAGTACACATTGTAACGCAATCTACATAGGGCAAACTTCTAGAAATTTTAACACCCGATACCAAGAACATATTTCTGTATTTAGGAATAACCACGCTGACAAATCTACATTTGCAAAACATATTATTGATACTGAACATAGACCTACAGTAAATAACCGCATACAATCACTACATTTTTATAATGACCAACGTAAACTAGACTTTTTTGAAGCTTTAGAAGTCAAAAAGCACAAACACGACAATAACTACCTTGTTTTAAACGAGCAAACTGATTTAATGAATTCCCCTTTCTTGGATAATCTTCTTTCCAATTAAATAAGTCAAAGAAATTAAATTTAACTATTCTTTCAAAAAAGTTGTAATAAGATAATAAGTTGATGTATGTCGATATTTTAGTTGTATAGAGACTGCTTTTATACTGTTATTGTTTAGTTATTTTATTGTTGTAACTGTTATCATAGTTATTATAGGCTAGTTCTATTTTTATGTTAAATATTGACATACATCACATAGACATTTTGAAAGCCTCATCTGTGTTTCATTTTATTTTCAATTTGATAAAAAAATTTTGATCAAAACATCATATCATAACATAGCAACAGATCTTTATTTGTAGTTGTCATGATTTCGTACTAATTCAATTTTTATCTGTCTGAGAATGCTGTCAAGCAGCGAAACTATAGTCACAGAAATGTTGAAGAACATCCTAGAACTTCCAGAATTCGTAAGGGCCACTTGCTCCAGTTAGCTTACGTGCTGGCTACGTCCTTCACCTACAAAAACGAAAACCAACAGTGAAGCCAAAGAAGTAGTCTCCAAGTCTGTATGTAGTAATAAAAGGTGATGCTTTGTAGTAAGTGGTTTAGAATTTTTCATCCTCTGATGACGCTAAGTTTGTTAGTAAAACGATCGTCAGGTCTTTAAAACGATGTGTTGTGGTGATTTGGGTTTTCAAAGTGTACTTATCAGTGCTCATCCCAACTTCCAATCTTCTCTCAATTAATTGTAAAAAGTTTTCTGGATAAATAAATGAATAACTAATTCCGAAATTGTATTTTATTTATTTAAGAGTTAGTCATGCTCTTAATGTACTTCACACTACTCTATGGTGATGGCTAAAAAAACATCGCTTTACTCATATCATGTGCAGGAAGTAAAAAGGCTGGAGGTAGGTGATTTTATTCTGAGATTGAATTTTAGTAGGTGGATCATCCGAAGTAGACATAATGTACGTAGATGTCTCGTTACCGATGAGGCGCAGTTGACAAGGTACTGTCTATTTAACTTAAGGAACTCGCATATGTGGTCAGAAAAAAATCCATTTGCTACAAGAGAAGCCCATTTACAACATAGATTTTCGTTAAACGTGTGATGTGACGTTTATGACAATATATTTTAAAATATATAGTATACCTCAGACTATACTGACTGGCGAAGTTTACTTAGATTTTCTTCAAAATATTTTGGCAATTTTGTTACACCATGCAGTTGTAGACATAGCCGGAATTTATTGTCAGCATGATGGTGTATCCCTGCATTACAGGCTAATTGTGAAAATGTTTCTAATAATTGAATTCAATATCACCGGACTTTAGTCCTGTGGATTACCACATTTGGGGACATCTGAAGTCCAAACTTTATTCTATTACTATAAGTAGTAGGGATGAACTACTTGAGAGGATAGACAACACCAGTCAAGAGATGAAAAATAACTGTTGTAATTTTTTTGTAGTAGTCACAGTTTTTTCTTCTTTCCCTGTTATTTGTTGTTTGTTACTAATAATTATTTAATAAATAAATAAACAAAATTAAATAAAACATGTCTGGTTTCACTTGGTACCCCAAAATATGAAAAAATAACAGTTTGAACTTAAAGTGTGGGTAGTACGCTCATCTGTGAAAAATAAAAAAGTTCTGGACGCAGCAAGTGCGTTATGGTAGTGAATTTTCATTAACAGCTTCAAATTTGAATAACTCAATTTTCTATAAACCTAAAAAGTTAAATTTTGGTATGTAGTAAGGTCTTTCCCAAGGCAACATATCCACTCACTTTCAGGAAAATAGCTTTGTAATTTTCGAAGATAAACATTTTTTTCGAAAGAAAACTTAAAACTTTCCCGGAAAACCTTGTCTAATTTTCCTGGCTAATGAACTCATCCAAGCGATAAATAAAAGAAAGGTACTTGCCAAGTTTCATCAAAATCGGTTAATTGCATTTTGAGTTATCAGTTATATATATATATATATATATATATATATATATATATATATATATATATATATATATATATATATATATATATATATATATATATATATATAATATAACTGATATCTCTCTATTGGTGATTTTAAAAAAAAATTAAAATTCGCTAAAAGTACATTATTAAATTTAATTTTTTACCGTCTTTTTAAATATTGCAATATTAAAAAATGTTCGGGACGGAGCAAGTGCGTTATGGTAGTGAATTTTCATAAGAATAATATATTAGTGATTTAGTCTTTTATTAAAAGTTATAAAACATTACTTTATTTAATTAGGAACAGTAAAAAATAGGGTAAAGAAGGGCAAGCAAAAACATGATCTCTAACATAAATATGTATACAGTAATTTGGATACAAAACTAAAAGAAAACAATTGATAAACAGGAAATATACTCAACAAAAAATACACCAGAAAGCTGAACAACAAAAATTTCCCGTGGTTCATGCATTGAGGGTGATTGTATGCATGCAGAAGGGGAAGAGAACCCCCAGGATGAAGAGGGTTTCTAACCCCTCACTCAACGACTCAGAGGGGGTTACCCTTCCCCTTGTACATGCATACAACTACCTTCAAAGCATAAAGCACAAGAAATATTTCTTGGGAGCAACCCCCCAAGAAAGTAACTGAACCTGGGCGAATATGGGTGTTGTGCAGGGTGGACAGGGTTTAAGGGAGGTATTGCTGCAAAATGTGAAAAACGCATCTCTTTAAAGTCCAAATAAATGGTTTTTGCCGCTCATATTTCCTCCCCACCCAGCACCCCTGTTCGTTCTTGGTCCCTTGACTTTCTTGAGGGTTGTTTGCAACAAATTTGACTTGTGGCTTGTGCATCCAAGGAGGGTGGTTCTAAGCATGTTTCTGAAAAAAATAATTCTAAACTGTACATTCACCGAATTACATTCCACTTCGTTGTCTATAATGTCTTTCAGATAATATCAAATACAGCACTAAAGTAAATAAATACACTTGCTGTTTCACTTCTTTTAGTGAATTTTCTTAGAAAAAATTCACTAATGAGGAGATCTCGACTTTTGAATTTTGAAAAAATTTCTTCAAATGAGCGCGATCTAGGACCCCTAGAACCCATATCCGGGGTCAGTTTCAATTTTTATATGTTTATATATATATATATATATATATATATATATATATATATATATATATATATATATATATATATATATATATATATATATATATATATATATATATATATATATATATATATATATATATATATATGTATCACACCGATAACTCAAAAAATAATGGGCCGATTTTGATAAAATTTGGCATGTACTTTTCTTTTGTGAATAGCTTGGATAAGTTCGTTAGTCAGGAAAATCGGACGAGGTTTTCCGGGAAAATTTTGAGTTTTCATTCGAAAAAAATTTTTATCTCAAAAAATAATTTGCCGATTTTAATAAAATTTAGCATGTACCTTTCTTTTGTAAATAGCTTTGACAAGTTTGTTAGTCAGGAAAATCGGACAAGGTTTTCCGAGAAAATTTTGAATTTTTATTCGAAAAAAATTTTTATCTCAAAGAATAATAAGCCGATTTTGATAAAATTTGGCACATACCTTCCTTTTGTAAATGGCTTTGACAAGTTCGTTAATTAAAAAAATAGGACGAGGTTTTCCGGGAAAATTTTGAGTTTTCATTTTAAAAAAAAATTTATCTTAAAAAATAAAAAATCTATGATAACCAAATTTGGTAGGTAGGTTTACGATATAAAAAGTAAACTATACACCAAAATTTAGATTTCTATGTTACAAGAAAAAAAAGTTATAAAATATTTTGTGCCAGATCATTTCTATGAAAATTCACTACCATAACGCACTTGCTGCGTCCAGGCTTTTTTATTTTCATATTACAGATATAAGCACATGCTAAGTGAGTATAATAATTAACCCTTAATTAACATTGGGGCCACACAAACTTGAAAGTAGAGAAGACATTTAGATCATGTCAAACTATGCACACAAAAATTGGTACAATACATTTATAAGATCTAATAAAAAAAACAGTTTTAGGACATTATTATAAATAAAACAATAAGAATACGTTTCGCGGCGATTTCGCAATTCGCGAGTATATGAACCTAGCTTTTGTCCAAGACTACACTGAAATCCGGTGGACCACAATCAAGCCGTTTGTAAATTTAGCTTGATAGGCTTGGACGGTTAACAATAGGTATGTCTAATTTTAAGCGGGAAACTTTACCTGTTTGACACATACAGTATGAGAAATGCCGAAATACGCTTCATAGTGCTATTTATTTTTAAAAAATTGACCAACTAACCTGGGAAATCATTGGTAATAAAAATGATGGATCTAGTAACTTATCTATCAGTACCATTCTCATTTTGTACGCAGGTTTTTATACTTACAAAGAACATCAAACTGCTTGCAATCGCATGCTTAAATTAGCGCTTTTGGACGCAAACATTGTCCCGGTATCAGAAAAGAAATGGGTCAGGGCTGACAATTTACATTAATTTGTACACAGTCTCCATCTATAACGTTTTGTGTTAACTAGAGCTGTTGTGACGACATACTACCTGGTTTCGCACCGAGATGGCGTCCCTGTCATACATTTCACAATGTTTTACATTCTGACATCTTGCAACGTAACTTCCATTGTTTAGATTTTTATCTACCATTTATTTAAATAGCATAAGAGTACAGGTTATGTCATCTATCTTTGTCCAACATTGTAGATATTGCATTACAGGATCTGCAGTGATGTCGAAGATTATTTTCAATATTAATTTTGAATAACATTATTTTTCTTTGATCAAAAGACTTAAAAATTGGTCCACAACCACGCGCCTGTATGTTCTTTTAAGTTGTATATTTTCGTTTCAATCACTTAAAGAATTTGAGAGATATGGCATTTTTAAAAATATTTTTTAATTTTTTGTTAAGAAAAATGGGTCGTTAAGATCTGATGAACAAACTCAACCAAGCAATTAACAAAATAAGGGTAATTCCCAAATTTGATCCAAATCAGTGAAGTATTTTTTAAGTTATTGTTTGGATACATACATTCTTTTCGTTAAATATGCTGTGCAAACTAAAAGAACCATTGAAACTAGATGTAAAGAACATTTAGCGCAACTGAGATATGGCACTATTGACAAATCATGTATTGCTCAGCATATTTGTGATAATAATCATCATGTAGATAAAGAAAATCTCAAGTTAATAAAAAATGCCAGGCAGTCGCGTCAGCTTGATGCTTACTAAAGTATATATATATATATATATATATATATATATATATATATATATATATATATATATATATATATATATATATATATATATATATATATATATATATATATATATATCGTTAAAAATTTGAACAAAAATGTTTCGATGAATAGAGTAGATCCCGTTCTATGTAGTCCATTGTTCGAACTGTTATCTTAATAACCAGCGTGTCCTTAGAAGGAATATTTGATAACGACGCACAGCATAACAATGGCAGGTATGCAGTTTTAATCACAGGGATTTAACACTCAACAGTGGGGGTCTGTCTGTATACCTTCCTAGAGGACGCTGTTCGCAAATGCTTGGCAATTAACATATAAATAGTAGTTTTAGTCTTTATTCACTTAGTTTACTCATCCCCTTGATGACGCTAACTTTGTTAGCGAAACGATTGTCGGGTCAAAAAACTGTATTATGATGAATTGGGTTCTCTAAATTGTACTTATTTAATACCTCAATTGATTTGACTGGACAGGGTGAGTATGCGTACCAGATAGCAAGAAAATATACAGGTGGTTGAAAAGTTGTGAGGCAATAAAGAAACGGGCAAAATTGATAAAACACCTTGTATCTTGGTTATAAGGGGGCAAGGACTAACGAATTATGGATTATTTATAATTATCTCAGTGATCTCTGTCCACAGTTAAACTATTTACCTTTCCCAATGAAAGACCCTGTATAGGCATTTAATGCAACAAAAGTCAATAAGATATTTTAATGAAAATTCGCTACCATAACGCACTTGCTGCGTCCAGGCGTTTTGTATTGAGTTTAATATGGTGGGGCGAATGTTGGGCTCTAAGATCATTTCTCAGGTTAGCGATTCTGGCAGCGCTCTCGTCATAGACGGATACGTAAGCGGTAATAAGACTCACATGGTCATCGACACATAAGCACCTAGGATGATTATTCGCCGCGACATGGTTCCAAGATGGCGATTAAAAGAGCCAGACAGAGTGTATAGAGTAAATGGAGCCGGTGGTGATCGGATCCAGGTATTTGGCGAAACTGAAGTCGAGCTGCAAATTGGGACATGGAAGGCAAAGCAGACAGCCATAGTCGCCGCCATATCAGACCCGATTATAATTGGCGTGGACATACTTCAGGGTCAGTGCGCTAAACTTGATCTTGGCACAACATCCTGACTGTGAAGAAATAATAATGTCGCCTGGCAGTAATCTGGTAGTGCGGAAAATCACTATAGAGGAAAATAGCAACGCCTGCAGTGAAAGTGCCATTCCAGTGAAGAGAGCTGTGAGAGGAAGAGACGATCCAGTTACTCAGCCAGAAGCAAGTGGAGAAGACATTATGAGAGAAGAACACCACAACAGGGTGAATAGGGCCCGCCGAGATATTTTTGCAAGTAGAAACACCAAAACAAGAGCAACTACACGGAAGAGCAAGTACCATGTAAGAACTTCTCTTGAAGAAAGCTCTGAGATATTGACGAGGACGAAAACCATCAACTTTGCTGTCGGAATGCATATACGAATAGATAGCGATTGCATGAGACCTGTTATGACGTGCGAGCTAATTCAGCTGGTTTTAAAGAAGGAGATCGTGTGTGGTTCTACAATCCAGTACGACACAAGGGACGGTCACCGAAAGTACAGAAATTATGGGAAGGTCCTTATAAGGTGGTCAAAAGGATCAATGACGTTGTCTATCGAATTCAGAGGAGCCGGAAGAGCAAGATGAAGGTGGGCCATATGCACAGATTTACGCCATTCCAAGAAATGTCAGAATTCGACCGGGATGTTCGAATATAAGAGGGGAGTAGTGTCACATTTGTCTATGAGAATTAAGTTTATTGACTTTGTTACTTCTATGGTCAGATGTTGGTTATAAAGTGTGTTGGTAAGAGTGAACACTCTGGAATGATATTTCTAGAAGGGACCAGAAGTGACAGGTGTAGAGAAGTGTAGAAGGTCTAGAATCTCTATGGAGAGTATAAATAGACGAACGGTACATAGAATGAGTTAGTTCAGTGTTGAATTAGTGTGGTGCAGAGTAAGTGATCATAGAGTATTAAGCGAGTCGGCAGTAAGTGTTGGTGCATAAGAAGCGATCATAGAAGGTGAATAGTGGAATATAGTTCCATAAACATTGAATAATAGAGAGAAATATTTTAGTTGATACTGGTGTTGGAAAATAGTTGCTTATAATAAATTAGTAGTTTGAAAAGCTGTGTTTTGTTAGTCAACAAATCCAGAACCCCGTAGAACGTAACAATATATATATATATATATATATATATATATATATATATATATATATATATATATATATATATATATATATATAGATAGATATTTACTAACAAACATGTTTGCGCCCCATATCTTTAAGTGCAGTACTATATTTAAAACAAAAGTACATTAACAGAAATATGGTAAGAAATATAAGAAAACCACTTGCTATAAACAGAAGTATAATCTGACGTAGATACGAATCAGTTAACACAAGAGTTCTCCAATCAGCTCTCTCACCAAGGCTGTCATCATCAAACAGAAACATAAGTTTGTAATGCACCACATCAGACTTAATTTTAGACATGTTGTACATTAAAACTTCAACAAGCTCATCATTGTGTAGATTTCTACTTGGAAGCCCGGTCCATTTCATGCAGTCATCGATGTTGAAATATATTCACACTTCTTTTACATTTGGTGATTTGTAAATATAAAACATGTTTTGTCACAGAGTTGTCAAGATGATGAAACTTGCTTTAAAATGGGCCATTGGATATGATGTGTATTTCTTTGAAACAACTAAGTACTTGCTTCTTTGCAAAGTGTAAGCACTCCAACATACAAACTCGGATTGATAGTTCATAGTCTTTTGACATAATATTTATAAACTTCACCATTTCATCATCACATGGCACTTCCTTCTTGTTACATTTAAGAACATCAACAACACAATACAGGAAATCATTAAGCCGAATATCAGAGTTAAAATTAGTTAACAACTCCAATCATTCGTTAACAATTTTAACCAGGTCTAGTAGTTGTTGGACTGTTTGTTCGTTTAAAAGAAAAAGTAGCAGAGCCATCTGAGATTGATATACCTTTATGTTTACTATTTTAATTGCTTTGATGATGCAAATTCCAATATTTTCAGGTTAAATCTTATTACCTTTGGAAAGTAGTCGTCCATTACATACACCTGCCTTGCGCCGAGCTACCATGACAACCTCTGTTGCGCACGGCCGATCGGCAATAATTTCAAACACATGCAGGTCCATCGCTCACCAGCCGCGAATTTTCATATTATAAATATATTTTCAAATGAATCGAATTTATTTTTCTAATGTTCGCTATTTAAATAGCCCAAATAAATTAGAACTTCATTATACCATAGACTAGAAAGTTTGCTTTGCGCATGCGCTAACCGCCATAATGATAAACGTCATTTCCGGTAAAATCAAAATAACGGGTCTTATCTCCACAGGTCAGAATAAACCCCTAACTTCTTTTTCTGATTCTTAATTTAAGGTTGGTCATCTTGGCCGATATCGTAAATTACGTCACCTCAGGTGAGATCCCTAATTATCTATCCAACCGCCATCTTTATTTTGTCATCGGGATGTCACAGGTTAGTGCATTCCACCTCCTAGGAGGAGGAGGTTCCAGAACCGCTATTGTATACATACCCGTATAAATTAATATAGGTTATGTAATATGTTGTTAAATTAAAGTTAAAATACATCAAAAGACAGGTTATTTAGTGATGTAATTTTTAAAGTGAATAGTTTTTAGAGACATTATATATATATATATATATATATATATATATATATATATATATATATATATATATATATATATATATATATATAAAAGGACTTCTAATTAAAACATAGTAAGTTTATTAAAAACTGTAAAAATATTTAAATCCATCTGTCAAGTCAATCAATTTGACGTTTCGGAGTTTTGACAGCAATTTAAAATGAAATCTTGATCGCTGATTGGGTGTCCCAATTTCATATAAATATCAAAAACCAAACAACAGTGGGATGTTCAAGTCATTAACGTAAGAATTGTTCGTGTATAAAGTTGTTTAGCACAAGTGAACATTTCACGGGTACCATGGACCAAGTGCGGTTGCTAAGCACATGAGAAATCTAGAGAGGTTGTTAAAGGGGCCGTGAACAGTGTGTTTGGAAACAGTACAGTTGCTAGGCAGAGACCTGGTATCTAGGCAAAAGCGAAATAACAATTATGTATGAGGCAGTTTACTAATAATAAATTGACGTTGTGAACAGTTGATACTAAATATAATTAAAGAGTATTGTTAATGTTTATTATAAAGGAACTAAATGTAATTGAAGAGTAATGGTAATGTTCAATCATTAAATAAATATTGTAAAGAAATAGTTTACATTAAATTGGAATAAAATAATTAAATTTCCGGAACATTATAAGTGCGAAAAATAAAATGTAAGTAATCCAGAAGTGCAAATTTTTCACCCTTTTTGTGTAACGATATTACAGTTGGGTAATGCAATCCACACATTACATAAGAAATAGAGGAGCTCTACTTGCGCAAACGGAAATGTGAGTTAAATACTAAGGATAGCAGATGTAATCTGTGAGTCCAGTTAATGGAAAATAGCATTAATGGAAAATAGCATTACATTAGGAACAAGGCTATTAATATTAGGGTATTTATAGGAATAAGCATTTACCTTTTTATATAAATTTATACACATGATCACGTTTTAAGTAGAAAAGTTTAAAATTTTTGATTAATTAAATAGTTACAAATAAACAGATCATGTGGGAAAATCTAACAACATATATTTTTTTAAATTTATTTTTGACCTAAATTCAAGAAAGACCTATTCCAGAAACACACCTAAGAAAGAATCTCAGGCTAAAATTAGTAATAATAATATTCCTTAATTTAAAAAAAATCATAAACAAATGTTCCGGACTCAACAGGGAAATAAGTTTTAAAATAAGGGCATTATATAAATGTAGATATTATCAGAAGTGACTGGAAGAACGGATAGCGCTCAGCAGGGAAACAGGCAGTCAATCTATTAAGTAATAAAGGGTAGGTAAAATATAAAGCCTTGTGTGTTTTGTTTCTTTAACGTCAGTCTATTGCGGCTACTATGGACAATCACCGACGCCCGGGAGCAGTTTCACCTGACTGTCCTGGAAATTTTGCCGAACCTCTGCCTTTCTGTAAGGAGGGTAGGGATCTTTAACGTGCCCAACATGGTATGGACACGGGACCGACGGCTTACGCCCCCTCTGAAGGGCGGAACGTGCATATTCCACTTTTATAAAGCCATATATATATTTATAAATTTTCCATTCTTAGTGAACAGTTTTAAAAAATTGTTGATACAAATTAAATCATTTGAATATATTACTTCCACATCGTCAATATGTGTGAAAGTATGGTGCCAGTGGCAGAAATTTCAAAAAAATTTTTTGTTAAATGCCATCAACAGTATCAAAACATATAGAAAGCATGATTTGGGAACAAACTTTTTTTTGTCTCGGTCTATGTCTGTTAGTAGCCACGATGACTTTAGATTGAATTTAAATATTGTCTTCAACCAGCTCGTTTGTTGGGTGCTACATGTATACCAAATTTGATTGTTTTTGGGTAAAATCGTTTCAGTGGAAAGGGGATGAATGGGGGGTAATTTCGTGAAGATTGACATTTTTTCGTTAAAACTCAAGTAATATAACATTTTAGGGTTTGTTTATTAGAATACTTTCAATTTCATCAAACATCTGGTATTCTGTGCTGAAATTAAATTAGGGGTAGAATGTGTGGGGGTGGAATGTCAGTGACCAAAATTTTTTCTTGCTAAAATGGTGTAAAAAGTCTCAAAACATGTAGAAAACTTGATTCTGAAACGAAAATGTTTTTGGCTGTTGGTCTGTAGTCTGTCTGTTAGCAGGCGCAATAACTTTCAAACTAATTGAGATATCATCTTAAAATTTGGTATACAGTTAGCACCCTACAAAGGAATGCTTTGAATCGTGTTTGGGTAACATCGCTGCAGTGAGTGAAGATTGGAACCTGTGATGAGCACTTAAGTACAATTCGGAGAACCCAATTCATCACAATACAGTTTTCTGAGCCGACGATCGTTTCGCTAACAAAGTTAGCGTCATCAAGGGGATGAGTAAACTCAGCTTACTCATCCCATAAGTACAATTTGGAGAACCCAATTCATCACAATACAGCATTCTGACCCGACGATCGTTTCGCTAACAAAGTAAACTGAGTTTACTCATCCCCTTGATAACGCTGACTCTGTTAACGAAACGATCGTCGGGTCAGAAAACTGTATTGTGATGAATTGGGTTCTCCAAATTGTACTTATATATATATATATATATATATATATATATATATATATATATATATATATATATATATATATATATATATATATATATATATATATATATATATATATATATATGTTCAGAAAGATTTCCGCGGTCTTTAATGTGAGACATGCTTGGTTCTCGGGTTAAACCGCGTCCAGAATTTATGGAAACTCGACGTTTCGGCTCCTGTTTTGGAGCCATTTTCAAGAGGTAAAGGGAATATGTAAGGACACTCTAAGGCCTCAATCTGCCTACTCCTTAGAGTGATGGACAAAGGTGGGTAAAGGAAATATGTAAGGACACTCTAAGGCCTCAATCTGCCTACTCCTTAGAGTGGTGGACAAAGGTGGGTAAAGGAAATATGTCAGGACACTCTAAGGCCTCAATCTGCCTACTCCTCAGAGTGATGGACAAAGGTGGGTAAAGGAAATATGTCAGGACACTCTAAGGCCTCAATCTGCCTACTCCTTAGAGTGGTGGACAAAGGTGGGTAAAGGAAATATGTCAGGACACTCTAAGGCCTCAATCTGCCTACTCCTTAGAGTGATGGACAAAGGTGGGTAAAGGAAATATGTAAGGACACTCTAAGGCCTCAATCTGCCTACTCCTTAGAGTGGTGGACAAAGGTAGGTAAAGGAAATATGTAAGGACACTCTAAGGCCTCAATCTGCCTACTCCTTAGAGCGGTGGATAAAGGTAGGTTGGGTTGTTGTAGCTCGATTACGGGGCCTCAATCTGCCTACTCCCCAAATCTCGCCGGAGATCGTCTGTAAGGTCTCAGTGTGTTCAACCCTAGGCCTCAGAGAGATCTGGCAGTTCGTTGCAAGTCTTGTCTTATATAGGTCGTTCCGTCTACCTGTTGCGTCATCAGTGAAAGTAGTGGGGTCACTGTCAATTAAGTGGGGGGCTTTGGTCACGGTATCTAGAGGAGGATTAAGAGGGTCACCGGCATTTGTTGAGGCAGATAATGATGTAACAAAATTGTTTGTGGAATTCATTTCCCTTTTGTGTGTTTGCAAAGAAGATATAATAGGTTTCCAAGTAGTCGGAAGGCGAAGACCATCATCTCTCTTATTTAAACAATCGGGACGTTTTTCAATCTCGATTGCTTCGCGGATAATTCTCGTTTTGAAATTGTAAACCGGTGCTATTGTTTTGGCATTATCGAAGTCTATTTTGTGCCCTGTATGAATATGATGCATGGCCAGCGCCGATGAGGGGTCGGATTTTCTAACTGCGAGGGTGTGTTCGTATATTCTATTGTGGATGCGTCTGTTTGTTTGTCCTACGTAAGTTCGGGAACAGTCGGAACAAGGAATTTCGTAAACTCCGTGGGATTCGTTTGGAAACGTATCCTTGGGAGTTTTTATCAGATTTGACAGTTTTTGGTCTGTTGTGAATACGGTTTTGATATTATGGGTTCTGAAAATTCGGCTGATTTTGTCGGTGACACCTTTAATGTATGGTAAAAACGCTGTGTGTTGTTGTGTGGACGCTGTTTGTTCTTGTTGTGGTGTAGTGGTTTGTTGTTGTGCGTTTCTAATGTTTCGTAGTATGTGATTGTTGTCGTATCCGTTTTCTAGCAATGTCTGTCTTAAAAAGTTTAATTCTGTCTGTTTGTTGTTGTTGTCCGTTAGTCTAAGGGATCGTGTTACTAATGTTCGAACCACGGAATTTAGTTGCGATGGGTGATGGTGAGATTGGGCGTTAAGATACCGATTAGTGTGGGTTGGTTTTCGGTAGACAGTGTAAGAAAATCCTCTGACTGGGTTTTTAGTGATGCGTACATCTAAGAAAGGCAAAGAAAAATTATTTTCCATTTCCATGGTGAACTGGATTTGGGGGTTAATGTTATTTAGGTAAGAAAGGAATTCGTCTAGAGATTCTTTGCCGTGTGGCCAGACAGCGAAAATGTCGTCAACGTATCTTAACCAACACGTTGGTTTAAGTTGGGATGAATTGAGGGCTTGTGTCTCGAAGTTTTCCATGAAAATGTTGGCCAATGCAGGAGAGAGGGGTGAACCCATTGGAGCACCTCGAACTTGTTTGTAAAATTTGTTTTGAAAAAGGAAATAGGTGTTAGATGTGCAGTGTTCTACAAGAGCTAAGGTATCGTGGGAAATTTTGTGTTTATTTTTGAGAATGTCAAGGGTTTAAGATAGAGGTATATTGGTGAATAAGGAAACTATATCAAAGCTAACTAGAATGTCGTTTTGAGAAATGGTGTTGTTTTGAAGAAGGTCGATGAAATGGGTGGAGTTTTTGACATAGGATGTAGCGTTTTCTACTAATGGTTGGAGAGTTTTGGCTAGATGTTTTGCAAGTTTTTGTGTGGGTGAACGGTGGGCACTTACGATAGGGCGAATGTCTCACATTAAAGACCGCGGAAATCTTTCTGAACATTTAATTCGCCTCTACGGGGAGGAACTTTTATCTTCTACCAAAATTTTCACCAAACTCCTTATCCGCAAATCCCGTCTCCTTTGTGACCTCACCTTTCTAAAAGCCTGCCGTGATCATCACGTGGTCCCAAAATCTTTTCAACTTAAACATCACACCAAATCACATAACGTCTCCAACATTTTAAAACGAACAGGCTTTGCTCTCCTTAGAAATTCCATTCACGAGACAAGACAACACCTTAACACTACCAACACACTGCTTTACGACACGTACATAAAAATACACACATACAAAATACACCCTACACTTTGGGACACTCTAGACAGACTCTCACATAGTAAAACAGAACATGTTACACAACAAAAGACGAACGTACAAAAAAGAAAATTACAGCAGCTTCTAGACAACAAAAATCTCACACAACACACACATAATGCCAATCCTCCTATAGTAGTTCACAACCTTTCAAATTCCACCATAAGTGACGTCGCCATCAAAGTCCTATCCAAAGGTTTTAATTTCGCACCAACCCCTAAATTCATCCCAATAGAAAAGATAATTTCTCAATCAGAAGATGCAATAACACACTTACCGACTGACGAAGCTGAAATTACGAGACAAGACATTGCCAGGATATTACGTTCTGCCAAACCTCCACCTTCCAACCTTTCTCCTCACGAACGACAGTCAATCAGAGACCTAAACCGAAACACAGAAATTATAATCCTACCAGCAGACAAAGGCAACGCTACAGTCATACTTGACAAAACAGACTACATACACAAGATGGACAATATACTAAACAACACAGACTACAAACAAATCCCTAACGACCCTACAACTTATCTGGAAAAGAAAACCAAAACTATCATCAACAACTCCCAACTCAATCCTGACCTCAAAAAAGAACTAATCCCCCGCGAAAAATCATCTCGAATCCCTAGAAAATATGGTCTCCCGAAAATCCATAAGCCGGATATTCCCCTTCGCCCTATCGTAAGTGCCCACCGTTCACCCACACAAAAACTTGCAAAACATCTAGCCAAAACTCTCCAACCATTAGTAGAAAACGCTACATCCTATGTCAAAAACTCCACCCATTTCATCGACCTTCTTCAAAACAACACCATTTCTCAAAACGACATCCTAGTTAGCTTTGATATAGTTTCCTTATTCACCAATATACCTCTATCTGAAACCCTTGACATTCTCAAAAATAAACACAAAATTTCCCACGATACCTTAGCTCTTGTAGAACACTGCACATCTAACACCTATTTCCTTTTTCAAAACAAATTTTACAAACAAGTTCGAGGTGCTCCAATGGGTTCACCCCTCTCTCCTGCATTGGCCAACATTTTCATGGAAAACTTCGAGACACAAGCCCTCAATTCATCCCAACTTAAACCAACGTGTTGGTTAAGATACGTTGACGACATTTTCGCTGTCTGGCCACACGGCAAAGAATCTCTAGACGAATTCCTTTCTTACCTAAATAACATTAACCCCCAAATCCAGTTCACCATGGAAATGGAAAATAATTTTTCTTTGCCTTTCTTAGATGTACGCATCACTAAAAACCCAGTCAGAGGATTTTCTTACACTGTCTACCGAAAACCAACCCACACTAATCGGTATCTTAACGCCCAATCTCACCATCACCCATCGCAACTAAATTCCGTGGTTCGAACATTAGTAACACGATCCCTTAGACTAACGGACAACAACAACAAACAGACAGAATTAAACTTTTTAAGACAGACATTGCTAGAAAACGGATACGACAACAATCACATACTACGAAACATTAGAAACGCACAACAACAAACCACTACACCACAACAAGAACAAACAGCGTCCACACAACAACACACAGCGTTTTTACCATACATTAAAGGTGTCACCGACAAAATCAGCCGAATTTTCAGAACCCATAATATCAAAACCGTATTCACAACAGACCAAAAACTGTCAAATCTGATAAAAACTCCCAAGGATACGTTTCCAAACGAATCCCACGGAGTTTACGAAATTCCTTGTTCCGACTGTTCCCGAACTTACGTAGGACAAACAAACAGACGCATCCACAATAGAATATACGAACACACCCTCGCAGTTAGAAAATCCGACCCCTCATCGGCGCTGGCCATGCATCATATTCATACAGGGCACAAAATAGACTTCGATAATGCCAAAACAATAGCACCGGTTTACAATTTCAAAACGAGAATTATCCGCGAAGCAATCGAGATTGAAAAACGTCCCGATTGTTTAAATAAGAGAGATGATGGTCTTCGCCTTCCGACTACTTGGAAACCTATTATATCTTCTTTGCAAACACACAAAAGGGAAATGAATTCCACAAACAATTTTGTTACATCATTATCTGCCTCAACAAATGCCGGTGACCCTCTTAATCCTCCTCTAGATACCGTGACCAAAGCCCCCCACTTAATTGACAGTGACCCCACTACTTTCACTGATGACGCAACAGGTAGACGGAACGACCTATATAAGACAAGACTTGCAACGAACTGCCAGATCTCTCTGAGGCCTAGGGTTGAACACACTGAGACCTTACAGACGATCTCCGGCGAGATTTGGGGAGTAGGCAGATTGAGGCCCCGTAATCGAGCTACAACAACCCAACCTACCTTTATCCACCGCTCTAAGGAGTAGGCAGATTGAGGCCTTAGAGTGTCCTTACATATTTCCTTTACCTACCTTTGTCCACCACTCTAAGGAGTAGGCAGATTGAGGCCTTAGAGTGTCCTTACATATTTCCTTTACCCACCTTTGTCCATCACTCTAAGGAGTAGGCAGATTGAGGCCTTAGAGTGTCCTGACATATTTCCTTTAGCCACCTTTGTCCACCACTCTAAGGAGTAGGCAGATTGAGGCCTTAGAGTGTCCTGACATATTTCCTTTACCCACCTTTGTCCATCACTCTGAGTAGTAGGCAGATTGAGGCCTTAGAGTGTCCTGACATATTTCCTTTACCCACCTTTGTCCACCACTCTAAGGAGTAGGCAGATTGAGGCCTTAGAGTGTCCTTACATATTTCCTTTACCCACCTTTGTCCATCACTCTAAGGAGTAGGCAGATTGAGGCCTTAGAGTGTCCTTACATATTCCCTTTACCTCTTGAAAATGGCTCCAAAACAGGAGCCGAAACGTCGAGTTTCCATAAATTCTGGACGCGGTTTAACCCGAGAACCAAGCATGTCTCATATATATATATATATATATATATATATATATATATATATATATATATATATATATATATATATATATATATATATATATATATATATATATATATATATATATATATAGCAAATATGCCATAAAAATAGAAACCTTTTATTGTGAAAAAAAACGTGCCATGTATATTAAATTTTGGGTTAAATAGTAAATATAATGAGAATTTAAAGAATACAGAACTTTACATGTATTGTTTTGGTTGACTAGTAAATATTGTTATAATATAAAGAACACAGAGCAATGCTTTGTTTTTATTTATATTGTTTTGCTTAAAGGTAATAATTTTTATTTGGTCCTAGTGCATAAGTAAATGTAAAGTAGGTATAGTCACAGTGTATTTAAGGTAAACAAAAATTATTGTCAGTAAATTATAAAAAGACACAATGTTAGCAGTGAAACGCAGAGACGTTTTTTCTATAAGTGTAACTAATAAGAAGTTGAACAATGGCAAGACGCAGGGCTAATGAACTCTGTATTGCACAGCCTGTATCCAAAAGGACAGTTTTTTTTGAGAGGATAGATATTTAAACAAAACAGGGAAATATAGGAGGCATTCCATGATAAACTGCGGCAATGTGAGTTAAAGGAACACTCGATGATAAACTGCGGCGATGTGAGGTAAAGGATCATAAAGTGTGGAACTGCGAAAGTGAAACATGTTAGTGTAATTAGCATTCGATTTTTAACTGCTGTAATATATGTTTGCAGGGTTATGAGTAACAAAAATAGCAAAGAGCAGCAGTAGATAGACATTGATCAATAATAGCAGTCAAGATAGAAGAAAATTTTCCACACAAAGGTCCAAAATAAGCTCGATATCAATTGCTCCAATGAAATGGTGGCAGTAATAAAATCCAAATAGGTGATCCAATGGCGAATAATACAAATCTCAATGAAGAACCAATTAAGAGACATTAAGCAGTAAGTCAATCTTGTGAATATTAATAATAATATCTTTATTTACGGATATATCCATCTGTTTAACAGTATAACAATGTTTTGAGGTACAATACACAATCAACACAAACAACTCAAATTAAACAATTATCCAATCAGTCTTTTAAATAATACCCAAATCCAGCAACCAACACTGCACCAGAACCAACAGCCAGTCTCAAATTCCGCACTTCATTGAACTAATGCTCTCTTGAAATGAACCAAAACTAAAGCGATCCCATAAATTATCACCCAAATATAGCATCCAGTACTGCCTCATCATCCACCTCCACTAAAACCAATAAGTCAGTCTTTAATTATTCACTTCGTTGAGTCAATGCTCTCTTCAACTGAACTAAACTTAAACCAAACAAATCCAAGTTCACCTCATTTGCTAGCCGACAAAAACGAGTCAAAGGAGTGTGAAAGCTATAGTTTGTTCTATGATACTCACAAAAAAACATTTGTTGATTTCTAGTGTTTCATTGGGGTACAGCAAAGTGAACCAGAGCCAACAGCTCAGAACAGTCCAACACACCGTTAAGTAATTTAAAGAAAATCACAAGGTCTGCATTTTCACGACGAACTTTCAAAGATTGTAAATGAAAATAGATCATCAAGTGGTCATAATCAATTTGGTACCGAGTGATATGAAGTTTAAATGCAATATATCTAAGAAGCTTTCTTTGAATTTTTTCTAATTTTTCAATGCTGCCAATGTAAATGGAGACCAAATCAATGATGCATACTTCAACACTGGCCTCACTGTGGCAACATACAACAGTTTAATGCACTCTATATTCTGGAAGTCTTGTGTGTTTCTTATAGTGAATCCCAGAAGTTTTAAAGCTCTATTATTGACACTCTCCACCTGACTATTGAAGGACATTTTATTATCCAACACCACACCCAGATCCGTTATCTGTTCAACTCTCACCAACTCATTCCCCCCCAGTCTATAGTCGAATGTTATCAAGTCTATAAAACTGCATTATTCTACACTTATCTGCGTTCAGCACCATACCATTTCTGATACACCATCTATCCAATGACGCTATATCATTCTGCAGATCCACACAATCATTTGCCGACTTTATGACCTTAAACAACTTCAAGTCATCTGCAAACAACAGGGCTCTGCTGAATTTTAATTCATCAGTCACATCATTTATGAAACAATTAAACAGAAGGGGAGCAAGATGAGCACCCTGAGGTACGCCCGATGTTACATTTATTTCCTTGGATGTGAAATGTCCTATTTTTACCACTTGCATTCTATGTGACAGATATGCGTCTGTCCAAGAGAAAAACGGCTCACAAAAACTCATCGCTTTGAGCTTTGCCAGAAGCATGTCATGATTCACTTTGTCAAATGCCTTTGAGAAATCAGTATAAATTGCATCTACCTGAGTTCTGTTTTCCAAGGCATTCACGACATAACTTTGGAAAACTAACAAATTTGTTACTGTTGATCTACCCCTTACAAAATCATGCTGATTTTCGGTAAAAACATTCTTGAAAAAAGGCGATATCTTGTCTGCTACAAGACTATCCAATACTTTAGGTATTGACGACATCTTAGTGACTTGTCTGTAATTTACTATTTTGCTTCTGTCACCCTTTTTATGAATGGGGCTCACGTAATTAGTTTTCCACATATCTGTGTAAATCCCAACTTATTGAATAAAATCGACAGGGGTAGTGACAAAACATATCTACATTCTCTCAACATCAGATCAGGTATGCTGTCAGGATCCGTTCCAGTTTTCGTATCCAACCTCTGCAGCCTGCTCAGAACATCTTCCACTGGTATACCAACTGTTGAGAAATGAACCTGCTGGTTATAATGGAACAATGGAATAGCATGTTTTTGATCCGAATAAACTAAGGAAAAATAATCAGCAAACATGTTTGCTATCTCTTCTGGATCAGTTGAAGTTCTATCTCGAAAACACATAGTATTTGGCAAACTGTTATTTTTCTTATTCTCTCTGATGGACCAAAAACTTTCTGGATCCCGCCGTATGTTGGTTTCTGTTTCAATAATATAATTTCTGTAACACAATTTCGACAGGGCTCTACATTCAATATATGTAAACTGAAAAATATTATAGTGTTAATTTGTCCTGCTTGTTTGTACTTCTTATGAGCTAATTTCTTCTGAATAACTATCGATTTTAGTTCAGCAGAAAACCACTTCGGAAATGATTGATTTTTACACCTTAGCCCGACATAGTCAGCACTTTCAAAGTAATAAAAAAATAGTCATACTTCAACTGCACACATGATCCAGATGCTGAATAACTCTGAAGGCTAGATGTATTCTCGCCACAATTAGAATGGTAGACCGGTATCGCTCTCATTAGAGCTCTTCAGTACGGCATACTAATTATAGCGAAAATACACCTATAAAGTAATACGGCTATGGTAGCTTTACATACTTTGTCCCTATATTGGGGTAGAAATGGGCCAGGGCTGACAATTTACTGAATTGTTAGTTGGTTGTATACAATCTCTATTTTTTAACACTTTGTGTTATTTGAAGCTGGCGTCACAACATACTACTTGATTCCGCAACTAGGTGGCTGCACGTTGCTTCGTGTCTACACCACTCACTTAGTGTTAGTAAAATTACAAGACAAAGAAATTTCTCCTAAAATAAATAAAAATTGATAAGATAGAACTATATGACGGAAAATTGGTTAATTAAAAATAACAATTACGGTGATATAACCCTGAGAAAAATAACATGAAACATCATAAGTTTGAATAATAAAAACAAGTAGGCATTATAGTAACCCAGGGGAAAATATAAAATAGAAAAACAAGAATTTAATAGATAAATTAAGTGATATTAAATTAGGAGCAGTGCTCAGAATTGGAGACAGTTATTAGATATGTCAATTAAAGTAATCTTAATATAAAAATGAAAAGGGGGAAATATAAAAGGTATTGAGTATAGAAAAAATGGAATAAGTGGAGGAGAAAAATATATAAAAGTCAAAAGAACATAAAACTAAATTTTACTAGCATCCGACACCCAGCGGGCAATTCATTGGAAAGGTATATTGCGGAAGTGATTAAATTTTTAAGACTGTTATGTAAAGATGATCACCGAAATTGGGTAGATCAATTATCAAAAAAATTCTGGACGCAGCAAGTGCGTTATGGTAGTGAATTTTCATAAAAATGTTTTTAATAACAAGTATGTGTTTTTTTTAAGAAAGCAGGCATCAAATTTGGTTACCAGTATAACCTATATAGTAAAAACAATGTGGCATGTTTCATCAAAATAACTTTATTGTGTGAAAATGTACATAAATTTCCAAAAGTAAACTTAAAGTGTTCCCGAAAAAACACGTTTCTTGGTCAACCTTATAGCTTAATAGCAAATTGAGCTGTTCAAATATGAAACATTTCATCAAAATTCGCTACCATAAGGCACTTGCTGCGTCCAGAATTTATTTTCTTACAAACATGCATTATATTTCGATGGAAAATGCAAAAATGCAATAACATAAGGCGTGTTTGATTAAAAAAAAAAAGGAAATTTGTATCACCAACGACTTATGGGCCACCCTGTGATTGTAGAAATATTATTTTAAGATGTAGCTCAAGACACCCTATAATTAATATATACAATTTTTTTTCATATCTTGTATAATAACGGATATATTGAGCTTTATTGATTTTTTATGAAAATTCGACAAAAATTATATACCATTAAACGATAAACTCTATAGCTAAGGCTACTGCCAAGCATCAGAGAAAGGGTCTATTTGAAATGAATTTTCTGCAAATATTTTAGTAAAATGAAGGACAATGACGGTTGAAACTAAGACTTAGGGTTTGTAAAACATCCTTCTTGAGACATTTTATTTCTATAGCCCGTATTAGATTCAAGTTATATGCCTAAATGCTGCCAATTTTGACATTTTAAATCGCCACTTGGACGTTTTGAGGAAAACCCCAATTTATTTTTCTTTAAATGACTAACTTTTTTGTCTTTTGACCTACATAGCTAAATTTTGGTAGGGACCTTACCTATAAGGATGTAAACCTGAGTACCAAATTTGGTTGCCCTTACTTTGTTAATTCCGGAGATATAATTTTTTTTCGAAAGAAAACAAAATTTTCCGGGAAAACCTGAGCAGATTTTCCTGACTAACGAACTCATCCAAGCCATTTGCAAAAGGAATTTTTTCACCAAATTTAATCAAAATCGGCCTATTATTTTTTGAGTTATCGGTGTGATACACATATATATATATATATATATATATATATATATATATATATATATATATATATATATATATATACATATATATATATATATATGTATATATATATATATATATATATATATATATATATATATATATATATATATATATATATATATCTATATATATAAACATATAAAAATTGAAACTGACCCCGGATATGTTTTCTGGGGGGCCTAATTAGCGCTCATTTGAAGAAATTTTTTCAAAATTCAAAAGTCGGGATCTCCTCATTAGTGAATTTTTTTTAAGAAAATTCACTAATAGAAGAATATTTAAACAATAATCCCAATACAAATACCGAACAATGTTCAAATTTTATTATGAAAGGTACAAGACCACCTAGAAAATGGATAATAGAAGAAAAGCACACTTTTGATCAAGTTAAGGAATAACTAAGAAGAAAAATAAGAAGAAAAGCAGAAAAATATAAAAGAAGGGAACAGAGAAGGATTAGAAACAGTGAGATTTAAAAAGGGAGATCGAGTGATCATAAAATCATTTTAAAAGGTAGAAGGGGAAAAAGATATATGTCCGCAAGTTTTATTTAGAAATGAAGGCCTGTATATGGTAAATAATGAATTGCCACAAAATAGTTATGAATTAAAGGAGATAGGAAATGATAGAATAAGGGGAAATTTCAATATAGAACATGTTTATAAGTACAATGAAATAAATATTTAGGCTGTACTGAAATAAATCAAAAATCGACTGTCTAATGCTCATTATCCAGACACACTTTTAGAAAGGGGGAATTGCTATAAATAGCAAATATGCCATAAAAATATAAGCCTTTTATTGTGGAGAAAAACGAGCCATGTATATTAAATTTATGCATCCTAATATTTAAATGCCCTGTCTATTTAAAAGTGTTGAATATTTTGGGTAAAATAGTAAATACCATGAGAATTGAAAGAATACAGAACAATGCTTTGTTTTTACTTGTATTGTTTTAGTTGACTAGTAAAGATCATTATAATACAAAGAACACAGAACAATGCTTTGTTTTTATTTATAGGTGCTTTTTTTTTTTTTGTTCCCTCAGGGCTCGTCCGCGGCCTTGCCGCCCCGATAGCACCGCAACCCTTGGTTGATTGTGCATACCCCTAGTCTTACTCCACCCATTCCAAAATCACTGTGCCTTGAACTAGTCTGCACAGCGATTGGTAGGGTGAAGTTTTATATTGCTCTGTCTCCGGTCTAGAGTGACCGTAGATCAGTTGTCTTTTCCGGTCCAGAGCTATACACTCGCACAAGATGTGCTGGGCTGATTCCTCCCCCTCGCCGCAGAGTCTGCATGCGAGGTCCCCTTCGAACCGCCCCATTTTATGTAGGTGTTTCTTGACGGCCATGTGTCCCGTCAAGAGACCTGTTGTGTTTCTGAGCTGTCCTCTGCTAAGGTTTAGCAGCTCCACAGCTCTCTTTGAACTGGGTCCGTCAATTATTGACTTCCCATGTCTGAGCCCTGGACAGTCCGCCCAGTACACCTTGTGTTGGTTTCTGACCCAGGACTTAATGGCTCCCCTGGCAGTGCTCTTTGACACGCCCAGAGCCGGTTCTGGTCCCATAAATGGTTCTGCTGACCCCCTCTTTGCGAGACTGTCAGCTTCTTCATTGCCTTTGACCCCCGAGTGACCCGGCACCCAGATGAGGGTCACCTCATTCTGCCCAGCCAGGTCGCTCGTCTCGTCTCGGCACTCACTCACCAGCCAGGAATTTACCCGTGGGCTACTTAGTGCCTTAAGTGCTGCCTGGCTGTCTGTGGCTATGAGGATCCGCTTGTTGGTGTAGCCCCTCCTCTTGTTCTCCCGCACACAGTGCAGGATGGCGTACATCTCGGCCTGAAACACCGTTGCATGGGCTCCGAGGGAAATATAGGTGCTTGCTTAAAGAAAATATTTTTTATTTGGTCCTAGTGAATAAGGAAATGTAAAGTAGGTATAGTCATAGTGTATTTAAGGTAAAAAAAATATTGTCAGTAAATTATAAAAAGACACAATGTTACCAGTGAAACGCGGGACGTTTTGTTTTTCCATAAGTGTAACTAATAAGAAGTTGGACAATGGCAAGATGCAGGGCTAATGAACTCTGTATTGCACAGCTTGTATCCAAAAGGAGAGTTTTTTTGAGAGAAGGCTAGATATTTAAACAAAACAGGGAAACATAGGAGACATTCCATGATAAACTGCGGCAATGTGAGTTAAAGGAACACTCGATAAACTGCGGCGATGTGAGGTAAAGGATCATTAAGTGTGGAACTACGAAAGTCAAACGTATTAATTAGCATTCGATTTTTAACTGCCATAATATAAGTTAGCAGGGTTATGAGTAACAAACATAGCAAAGAGCAGCAGTAGATGCGACATTGATCAATAATAGCAGTCAAGATAGAAGAAAAATTTCCACAAAAAGGGCTATCCAAAATAAGCTCGATATCAATTAATTGCCCCAATGAAATGGTGGCAGTAATAAAATTCAAATAGGTGATCCAATGGCGAATAATACAAATCTCAATGAAGAACCAATTAGAGACATTAAGCAGTAAGTCAATCTTGTGAATATTGTAATTATAAATGTGCAGATTTTTTTATATTGTGTTTAGTTTTAAGGATTTCTGTTACATTGATGAATTTTGTGTATGTTTATAACATTAAGGGGGATATGCTAATAAAAGCCGAATTAATAGAGCATAGTTTATTTAATTCATTGTTAAAATAAGATGTTGATTTGTGTGATTTATTGACAACGATCAGTAATAATTTTTGATATAGCTATGTTTTTCAAACGAATTTAAATAACCAGAAATAAAACATTATAGCTTGTATGTATATAGTTTGATTAATTTGACCCATTAAAAAATATCACCAAATAAGTCTATATTCAGATGATTATCAATTATAAAAGTAAGATCAGTAAAACCTCAATTGAAAACATTTGAATTAAATTTTTAACACTTTGGATTAACATGAATATAAAAAAAATACAAATAGGATATGTCAAAACAAAAATGCTAGCCCGATTTTAGAACTCTACCCATGAGATAAGAGAAAAATTTACAGATACAGCGGTAAGTAAAGAAACATTGGCATAATTTCATTTTCATCACTGTTAATACTGTAAATAAAGAGGAAAACCCATAATAATTAAAATTCCCATGCTCAACAATTAAAAGTGCTAAAAATACCATAGCTATATATATATATATATATATATATATATATATATATATATATATATATATATATATATATATATATATATATATATATATATATATATATATATACATTATATATATATATATATATATATATATATATATATATACATTATAAACATACAACAATTAAAACTGATGTGTTCTAGGGGGCCTAGTTCACACTCATTTGAACAATTTTTTTCAAAATTTAAGTCATGATCTCCTAAATAGTGAATTTTTTTCGACAAAAATTCACTAAAGAAAGAGTACATACTGTTCTATTATATTGGTATAATATATATTTAAACAGCAACTAAAAGTGTGTTCTCATTCAGTGTTTACAATTCATAATATAACAATCTAAACACACACCTATAAAATTATATTACACCAATTCCACAAATCACAGTCTTATATAGCGTTGTTTTTTTGTATAATTTTTTTCCTAAGAAATGTAGTGATGTGGGACGGTGTCTACCCTGGAGGACCGAGAGTAGGTCAAAGTATTTCTCTTGGGGTTCACGCAACAGTCTTCCAGCCTGAAATGTACGCAATCTTGCATTACATATGAGCGAACAAGAGGAAGGGCTACACCAACAAGCAGATCTTCATAGCTACAGACAGCCAGGTAGCCCTTAAGGCTCTAAGTATCCCACGGGTAAACTCCAGACTGGTTAGTGAATGCCGAGAGGAGATGAGTAAGCTGGCCGGGCAGAATGAGGTTACCCTCAACTGCATGCCAGGCCACTCGGGAGGTCAAAGGCAATGAAGAGGGTGAGAGACTCGCAAAGAGAGGAACAGCAGAATCATTTATGGGACCAGAACCAGTCCTCGACATGGCGAAAAGCACCGCCAGGAGAGCCATTAAGTCTTGGGTCAGAAACCAACATAAGGCATACAGAGCAAATTGTCCAGGGCTTAGACATGTGAAGGCATCAATTTGGGAACCCATTTCGAAGAGAGCTGTAGAGCTACTAAATCTCAGCAGAAAACAACTTAGGAACATAACGTGACTCTTAATGGGACACATTTTTTTCAGTTAATTTATGGAAAGAAAAATTGGTTTGATTAGTCTTCGCAATTTGTCATTTTTTTTCTTCGAAAGTTTCAAATGAGACCCCTCTAAAAAAATTCCAAATTTTCCATTGGAACAAAAAAAAACCAAACCATACATTCCATGACAAAATTTCAGAGAAAACACCAGTTATAATGTTAATTTCTTGGAAAACGTCCTTTTCCAAAACCAAGTCTGCCATAAAAAAACAGAAAGTGTGGTAAACATGGTGTTTATTATGCAATGTCACAAGAATCATTAGTTAGCATCAGAAGTGTACTCTCAGAGATACTCTGACATCACACATTCAAATCAACAAGCGTTTTAAAGAGTAGGGTACATTTACAACTACTTAAATGTTAATATATTAAAATATGGATAAAGAGGCTGGAAAATCTAGCAACCTAAACTAAATGTTCGAAATGACAACCTTCCTCTGTTGGAGGCATAACCGCAACCTTAACTAGCTGACCCTAGACACCGCCCTGAGGACTTACTTCACGGAAAGCCACGTGAATCCTCTCCCGCATATCCTCAGCTGTTGTTGGTATCATCCTGTAGACCACATTCTGGATGTAGCCCCAGAGGAAGAAGTCAAGGAGAGTGAGGTCCGGCGATCTTGGCGGTCACCTTAGTGAACCCCAAGACAAATCCATTAATCCGGAAACCTCTGATCAAGATATTCCCAATTATGTGCACAAGCTACATCGTGTTTGAAAACCATCTGTCATAGAGCGGCTAAAGGGTCCTTTTCTGAGAGTTCAGCCTAGTGGTCACAACGAAACCTTAAATAACTATTGCCGTTCAGGTGCCCCTTGATGAAGTAAGGACCCAGAAGGTATTCTCCCAGTGTGCCCCCCCAAACATTGAGTGACGTGCGTGCGGGTTTTCATCAGCGTAATAATGAAAGTTGTGGCGATTGACTATGCCATTTTTATGGAATGTCAATTCATCAGAAAGTAGTATGCTCATAAGATAGGATTCCTGTTGGTCGATTTTGTTGATAGCACACATGCAGAAATCCTGCCTAACTTGAAAATCTTGAGGTTGCAATTCCTGGTGCAGTTGAATCTTGAACGGATAAAACTTGTACTTCTGAAAAGTATTATGCACAGAAGGTATTCACATATCCGTGTTTCTACTAATTTCAAGGACACTGATATGAGGATTTTGAACAGCCGCCTCCAGAAATTGGAATTCATTAACTTTGGTCAAAACTGGCCTCGTTATAACTTTTCTTGCTCATTAAACACTCCTAGGAGTTGTAAATCTATCCAACACTTTTTGAAACGCACGTGGATTTGGATGTTGCTTGCCAGGATATATCTTAGCCTACACTCGTGACACCAACAAACAATTCTTGTAACATTCTCAAAGAATCAACACCATGTCAATCATTTCTTCTCCGAGTTCGAAGCATTTTCACAACGTTTATCATAAAACAATGTTTCTGCCGTCACTTTATCCTTATTTGTAATGCTTATTTTGACAATTACACTTCTTTTGTTTTATCGTGGCAGACTTGGTTTTGGAAAAGGATGTTTCCGACAAATTGGCGTTACAACCTGTTTTTCTCTGAAATTTTGTTATGGAATGTGTACTTTTTTTGGTACCAATGGAAGAATTGGAGCTTCGGCTATCCAACGCTGTAACTTTTCAGGGGGGTGCTATTTGAAATTTTCGAAACAATTGACAATATACAAAGGTCAGTCAAAATTTTTTTATCTTTCCATTAATTAATCAAAAAAATATATATGTAAAGGTATAAGAGGCCTCTGCCTGCCCCTAAATTAAAAACGAGGCGCCGGTGCCGAATTTATTATTTTTTGAAATTCCCAAAATGCACTGTGGATATAAACGGTTTTAATAGCTAAAGCTAGGAGTATGACATGTTACATAAAAAGTAAGTACTCATCATGAGTACTTGCAATAAAATATAGGGTATTCCATTTTAAAAAAAAGACATAAGTTTAGTATGCCACTGGAATACGCCACGCCACTGGTGACCATCAAGCACTTGCAATAAAATATGGGGTATTCCATTTAAAAAAAAGACATAAATTTAGTATGCCACTGGAATACGCCACGCCACTGGTGACCATAAATATTTTTAGAACATGGCGATGGTAATTATGTACAGGTTTTTTCGATACATTGTATGGTAGGGGAGCTATGGTCCGGGGCGTCTTAGGTGCTACACCCTGTACTAAAGTTACTGCGTACAAGAAAAGTGCACATGAGTTTTCCATTATTGTGGTATCGTGAAAGTATAGTTAAACTACACATACAGTGCATATTTTTGCAAATTATATTTTTAAGAGCAACCAGGACAAAGGTAAAACAAAAATATATTAACGTTTTGGGTTCAAAATATAATAATAAATATAAAATATTAATCACACAACAGAAACATAATCATTATAACATTTACAATCATTTATATTTATAATAACTCTGATGAATATTTAGTTTTTGTTCTTGTTGTTGGCGAAATACCTTGAGAAAGTGCAGAATACTCTTTTTGTAGTACTTTAAACTTCTGACATTCAAAGTCATTACCTTCCAAATACTTTTTCTGGGCCAGTTCTAGAACATTAACCAATAGAAACTGCCCGTTCCTGATGATAAATCGTTTTTGCTGAAAAAAAGGCAAATATTTTTAAAGGATTAAAATGTGCTCTGAAAATGACTGAGGGAAGATTAACATGAAATCTACCTAACCCGGAGAAAGAGACAAACCAAAATTTAATTTTTTGTTATATGAACCTTAAACAGTTACAGTTATACATTTAGTACAACACTTCTCCAATAACGGGATAATCTAAAAAAAAATGTCTTTCAGTAACTACTCCAAAGTCCTAGTTTAGTTTTTCACTTGAAGAAAATCTTCGTTCTCATAAGTGTTTCTTCCACATAGGAAAAAGTTAACACAGATGTGTAACGACTATTAGAATAATTGTTGTCAAACCAGTGCTCCTTTTTTTTCCTATTGAAAAATGAGCTCAATGCAATGTTTCAATTAAATATTTAGTATGCATGCCCTTGCTTTAAGTAAGTGATTCAATATGCCTTGACATGCTTTACATTAGATGTTTTATCAGGATTGATATTAGATCGTCTCCAGCATTTTTTTAGTATTGCACCTGATCATCCTCATTACAATGTATAAACGACATGTTCCTTCAGTGGACATGACACTCCAAACCATTACTTGGGTAGGATGTTTGACAGTTTGTTCATTATATTGAGGAGAAGACACCACATTGGAGCTTCTCGTCACATACTGGCTTTTTGAAAATGGCAAATATTGATTCATCAGAAAAACATGAAAAGATGAAAATAAAAATCACCTTCAGCATACTTGATCTTCAATTCTTTTTACTCTGAATGACAATTGTGTTGAAAGTGTCATTCGTAAAAAAAAAACAGATTCAATAATTATTTTACCCAGAAGACTTTTTCTTACCTTTCTCTCATTTAAGAATTTTTCCTTTATTTCTTTTACTAAAACAAGCCTCTTAGCGATATCAGATGTGATTTTAGGCCATTTTGCGAGGACAGCGGCAGGCAATCTTGCGGCAGTCAGCCTTCAACAGATAGAAAAATCAGAAACCTCCACACCATACTGATTTATAAGTCTTTACTGGTGGCTCTTCTGTTTGTCTTAGCAATTTGCATCTTTTGATTCTTGACAAATTTATTTATTCTTCCACAGGTTCCTATTCGAGAGGGTGCATTCTCAAAACCCACATTCCAAGATTTCTTTACTCTAGTCACAGATGCTTGTGAAATATTTATTCTGTGTGTAATTGCTGAGTGAGTGTAACGTTTTTCTGGCCATATGATCTTAATGGGAGCCACTTCGCTAGGAGAAAGATCACTTGCCTTACCTATAGTCTAAAACTAATCAGCAACAAAGTAATGAATCGATAATTTAACCAACAAACTCTCCAAAACTGCCCTAAATCCTTTTAATTGTACAAACAGTTTTTGGGTATCCCTGTTGCAACTTTAGTTGACGTTACCTCGCCAAAAGATGACATAACCTTAATTTTAAACTCAACTATCAATGGATCACATAAGTGTAAAGATTTTTTCGAAGCGGGAATTTCAAACTAGGTTGATAACGCACGAAACATTAAAATCACGAACCATGCATTTCTTATGGGCGAACGAAATGGGTACTTTTCAATCGCCTGTTATAATATTTACATAGGACTTCTTAACTATGAGTTCACCAATACAATAATCTGTGGAGATTTTACTATCATCTGGGATGAAAATATCACAATGAACCAGTTTTTTCAATGAGAAAATGAAGAAATAATTGAGCTTAGCTCATACACTTGCGCTTCCACAATGTGACGTGCACGGCCTTGAAAGGTCGTTGCTTGTAAAGCCATAAGATCGGTAGCATTGCAAAATGCCAATAAATGACTTCAAGAAAATATAAAATGATGTTTTTTTGATTATGAACTCTTTCACGATACAAGAAATCACTTCTGACAATACGGAAGAAGTGACAATGTGATAACAAAAAGAGAAATAATTATTCTTAAAGGTGTGTTAGGATGTAATAACAAATATGGCAACATGACTTGAAGGCACCTTTAGTACCTTCCCTAAGGTTATTTGAAATCTTGAAACACCTTTAATGCAGTTTTTTTAATGCCGTTTGTCAAGACACTTTTGTAGATGGTACATTTTTATATATTTGTTAATTGATATGTTTGATCACTGGTCAATTCTTTGTTAGATAAGCCGCCCAGAGTTTAAGCTATTTTTACAAGGCTTGATACATTTCACGTTATCGTGATAAAAATAATTAATAGATGAAAACAATCTTATTCTGGAAGCTATCTTCTGTTTTATTTTGATCAAGTTTTATCCAGCGACAAGAAAACACAAAAACTCAACAGTAAACATAAACCAGCTATCGGGGCAGCAAAGACGCGGACGAGCCCTAAGGGAGAGAAAAAACAACAACATAAACCAGTGTTAATAATCGATGAACGCAAAGCCATCCAATTTTTGGAGGTTAAATGACATTCATTATTCATGATGTTGGAATGTCAAATGTCAACCAGTAGTCATCAACATAGGTCGCCCCGTCGTGCATTATTAATTTAATTTTTCGCTATTTCCTAATAAAATACGTTATTTTAAATTCTAAAATTGGGAACTGATAGTCAAAACATAAAAGTTCTCAGTCTGTGTCGTTTCAACTATAAGAAATGCTTAATTAAAACTCTACAGGCGCCGAAACTGTACCTTCGATATAACAGCAATGGTAATAAATTAAAACTATGAATCTGCAGGAAAGAAATTGCCCAACGTTACTAATGTGGTCCATTTCTGTGATGTGGTGCCAGCAGGACATATTTATAAAAAAAATCTTGGTTGTATGTATATAGTTTCTTTAAAGTCAGCATATTTTCGCGACTATGGTCAATCACAGACGCCAAGGAGCAGTTTCACCTCAGTATCCTGAACATTTGCCAATTCCCCCCTTTTTGTAAGGAATATAGGAATTTTAACGTGTTCAACATCGTATGGTACACAGGACCGACGGCTGAACGTCCCCACACTCTCATCCGAAAGGGGAATGTGCAATCATTCAACTTGCTCAAACACAATGCCTCAACCTCGGTTGGTGTTAACTTAAAGTATGTTTCTATTAGGAATTTAATCCAGAACCCTTGGGCCCAAAAGGACACATCTTTACCACTGGACCAGTGAGGTTACAAAATTCTTCTATACTAATAGAGCTAGGTCAGTGCTACAAGAGGCATGTTGCAACTCAACAAACCTGCAGCTATTGATTATCTCTTGAACATTGTGAGCCTTTTAAACTCAGCAATTGTCGTGCACCAATGAAGTTTTAGGCAAAATTAGTAGTCATGCTTTGGCATATAGCAACATAATTTTTTTTATTGTTTCTTAGAACATCAGTGGTTCATTGGTAAGGATGTGTACCTGTGAACCGAAGGGTACCGGGTTCGATTCTCAGTGTTTCCCGTTCACTTTCTCAGTACATACTACAAAATTAACATCAATCGAGGTTGTGGCATTGTATTTGAGCAAGTTTAATGTCTGCACGTTGCGCCCTTTGGAGGGCGCGTAAATCCATCGGTCCCGTGTCCATGTGATGTTGGGCACGTTAAAGACCCATACACATCTTACAGAAAGGCAGGGGTTCGGCAAAATTTCCGGGATAATGAGGTGAAACTGCTCCCTGGCGTCAGTGATTGGTCATAGTCGCGCCCTTATAATTTATTCAACCCCAAATCGTCTTGCAAGATTGTAAAATGGTTTAACATGGGTGCTTCACAGATTCCTATTTCATGGGCGATAATTGAAACTTTAATTTGTCGATCGTGTAACACTGTTTCATCCACTTTCTTGAAATTGTCTTCTGTCCTTGCCTCCACAGAAGGTTCACTTTGGGGTCATCTCAAATGGATTCTCTATCAAATTTGAACTGCTTTGACCAAAATGGTACTTGAAAGATCATGGACAGTTTTTACCATATACAGCAGTCATATGCTCAAGTATAATTTTTGGCTATTTGCCTTCTTTTCCAGCTGCTCAACAACAACAAACATGAATTTATTTACACACAACTTTACAGATACTCGTTAAAATATTGCACGAATTGACAGTCAAAAAAAAAGCAGGTTTGTTTCATTTTAACCTTTCCTCACAAAAATATATATAAAATATGTTACCTCTGGTTGAGTTTCATTACGTAGAGACAAAGCAACATGTTGTACATGTGCATTGAATACATCATATAAAATATCATCAATGGAGAACATTAATTCCCTAGTTTTAAGTCTTAAACAGTCATTCAAAAGAGACAAGAACAATTTGCTGAACGATATTGTGTTTGATGTAAGTTGCAACCAAGTATCACCTGAAAAAATAAATTTTTCTTATCAAATAGCGTGATAACATAGTGACTAAAAGAATTAAGCTGAATGTTCCCATTTAAACAGTCATGTACAGGTTATAGATATGCGTTTTCTCTGGCTTCACAAATGCTTGTTTTCTCCTCTGTAACCCGCTTCACCTTTTACTGCATCAATAGGCAGGAGAAAATTGAATGTATGCACTCTGACAACTATAAATAAAAATCACTTGGTAGATTAGGGTATTCTGATAAAAACGTATTTCAAAGTGACAGATGGTGTCTTTAAAATGTCTACATGATGTCAATATTTAACATGAAAATAAAAGCAACTAATCATAACAGTGATAACCATAAAAACAGTCATAATAATAAAATAACTAAATAACAATAACAGCAATAGAATCAGGTTTTATATAACGAAAACATCGACATATCAACTTATTACATTATTACAACTATTTTTAATATAGTTAAACATATTCTGTTCGATATATTCACACACAAAAAAAAAGAATTTCCAAGGGGCATCCATCAAATGAGTTACCCAACTTAAAACAAGATGGTTATTATCGTGTGTGTGCTCTTTTTTAATCTCTAAATATACCAAAGTCAAGTGTGTGCTCGTAATATATTTATTGGATATAGAATTATAGATTATGTTTTATACAAGAAGTCAGACTTGTGCTGTATATTAACATGATTTATAGATAATAACCATAAATATTTTTCAACTAAAATTCCAAAATCAGCAAACTTCAAATTGCAGTAAGTGCATTATATTAGTGAATGTTCATAAGAAGTGTACACTATTAGTAAGTTATATTATTAAAACTAATTTTTTAAATTTAAATAGGCCTTGGATATCAGTTTTGGAGGTCCCAGTTAGCGATTACTTGCAGGAATTTATATTTTCTATGGAGCTAGAAAATTATAATTTGGCAGAGATATATGTAAGTATTGCAAATCTCTTTAAAAAAATTGTGTTACAAACTTCATTAGTTACAAAAGTTTTCCAGCAAAAAAAATTACAAAGGGAATGTACCTGACAAATTATAAATATGGCAGGTATTTTTCCTTATTAATTGCTTGGATAATTTTGTTTTAGTCAACACAATCGAACTACTTTTTGCAAACAAAACAGGTTTTTTAAAACCAGTTTGTAGTTATCCGCGAAACTCATTATGTTATTTTTATTTAATTTAGTACCCACGCTACGTCTACATAGGTTTTACTATGGTTCAAGATTAAACATTCTAGCTTAATCGGAAATTGAGTTATCGAATTTGAAATATTTTTACAAAAATTCTCTACCATAAGGTACTTGCCGCAGCCAGACCCTTATCAACACTTATTTACTGTTGTTGTATCCACACTTTTTTTAAATGATCAAATATTGTAGCTCCCTATAAGACTGACAAGCAAGGCAACCTCAATTTCATTTTTGGAAAATATTTTAAACATACGAAATGGGGTAACAATTTAAACATAAATTGAAAATCTTGATTTGCTGCTTTGTCGCAGGGGTTCTCAATCCCCTTCCGCATACCTACAACCACCTTCAATGCATAAACAAGAACAATGTAAACAAGTAAAATTTCTTGGGGATTTCTTGTTACGGGAGCTGCAGTGAATATAGAGGTTCTGGGCAGGGTAAACCGGATGTGAAGGAGGTATAGCTGTAAAATGGGATAAAGGCAGCTTATAAAGGTCCAACTAAGCTAGTTTTCTCGCAGTTTCACATTTCCTTTTTATCTTCTGCCCTGGTCCCGTAACTTTCTTGGGGGCTGTTTGCAAGAAATTTTTCTTGTGGTTTGTGCATCCAGAAGGATAACTAAGCATGTTTCTGATTTTTTTTTTAAAGCTCCCGTGTGCTAATCTGCAAATTTACCAAAAATTTAATTTTTATTTACAAAAGGAATGTACCTGCCAAATTATAAATGTGGCAGGTATTTTTCCTTATTAGTTGCTTGGATGATCCGCTTTAGTCAACTCAATCGAACCAGTTTCTGCAAACAAAATAACAAAAAGGGTATTTTAAAACAAATTTGTGGTTGCCTGTAAAGTTCATTGTGTTATTTTTTAAATTTAGTACCCACCCTTCTTTTATATAGGTGTGAGTGTGTATCAAATCTGAAGATTCTAGTTTAATGGGAAATTGAATTATCACCATTTGAAATATTTTTAAAAAATTCGGTACCATAACGCACTTGCTGCACCTAAACTCTTTTCAACACTTATTTACTATTGCTGTATCCATACTTTTGGAAAATGAGAAAAATAGTCTATTTCGAGGTTATCTTCTTCTTCTTTGTTTATGACAAATACTATATAATGACAATACGGGACACTCCTATGCTTTAGCATTAGTAATATTTGTGACAACCACACTAGCGCAACCTCGCGTGAAGTACTGACAACTGAGCGGGTAATTTGAATTTTTAGTGAATTTTCTTTAAAAAAATCACTAATGAGGAGATCCCGACATTTGAATTTTGAAAAAATTTCTTCAAATGAGCGCTAATTAGGCCCCCTAGAACACATATCCGGGGTCAGTTTAATTTTTTATATGTTTAATACCTTGCTTTTTACAAGTGGCTTGGATAAGTTCGTTAGTCAGGAAAATCGACCCAGGTTTTCCCGGAAAATGTTGTGTTTTCTTTAGAAAAAAATTCATATCTCCGAAAATAACAACGTAGGGGCAATCAAATTTGGTAAGCGCGTTTATATCGTTACCTACCAAAATTTAGCTCTGTAAGTTAAAAGATAAAAAAGTTATGGGCATTTAAAGAAAAATTAATTGGGGTTTTCTTCAAAACGTCAAAATCGCGATTTAAAACGTCAAAATTGGCAACATTTAGGCAAAGAACCTGAAACTAATAGAAGCTATGGAGAAAAAAAATGTCTCAAGAAGAATGTTTTACAAAGCCTGAAGTCTTAGATTCAGCCGTCATTGTCTTTCATTTTAACAAAATATTTCCAGAAAATTCATTTCAAATAGACCCTTTCTCTGCTGCTTTGGCAGTAGCCTTAGCTATAGAGTTTATCGTTTAATGGTAGAATAGCCCACAATCCCAACTTCGACAGGATCCATGGCCAGTTCGTAAAACTATCTCACGATATGTAGACAGTAGTAACACATATGCTGCTGCAGCTATGACAAACACGCAACAAGAACCTCAGAATAATGTTAGCATAGAACAATTTCTTGGAGAATTAAAAAATATGTTTCAACAACTTATGGAACAAAACAATATGATCCCAAGTACGCTGTCTACAGTTATTAACAAGTTATTGCACTAAAGTTCGAATTTATAAGAATTGCTTTGTGGAATGCCAATGGGATTCAGTCCAAAAAACAAGAAGTTGAACTATTCCTTAAGGTACACAAGATTGGCATTTTAATGGTTTTTGAAACATACTTCACTGCGAAGTCATTTATAAAAATTCCATATTACACAGTCTACTGGGCCAATCATCCAGATGGAGCAGCACATGGAGGAACAGCTATATCCATTAAGTCAACAATAGCGCCCCAAGAACTCCCAAAATATGAAATGGGCTACCTGCATTCCACAACACACGGTGAATATGTATTCCAATTCACTCATTATTTCAGCCGTGTATTGTCCTCCTAGACACAGAATAACTGAAAATATGCTTGAGATGTTTTTTGTGACATTTGGTTCATTGTTTATTGCTGATGGTGACTATAATGCAAAACACACAAATTTTGGGTGCAGACTAGCTACTCCCAAAGACAGAGAGTTTAATAATATAATTTTAAACAACCAGTATAGCTGCCTCTCCACTTGTAAACCAATATACTGGTCAGCAGATCCAAACAAAATACCAGATCTGCTGGATTATTTTATAGTAAACAGTGTGGCAGCTAACCACCTCGACACAGAGTCATGTTTGACTTATCGTCAGATCATACACCTGTCTTATTGACTGGCCATTATCAAGAAAACTCCAAAGTCTTTATTATTTAACAAGCACACAAACTGGGACCTATTCAAAGACCTCATAGATGAAAAACTGAAATTACAAACTAAGATAAAAACAAGTGAGGAGCTTGACGATTTTACAAACAACTTCATAACTACAATATAAGCAGCCTCATGGCAAGCAACACCAAACGTAGAGGAGAAATCTCGCTCCACTCAAGACATTCCAAAAGAAATCATGGAACTTGTGACAGAAAAAGGAAGACTTGGAAGAATATGGCACCATACCAGACTGCCTTCTGATAAGACTGCTTTTAATAGGATCGCCAACAAATTAAAGAAAAAGTTAAACGGGAACAAAAATGAATCGTTTAAGTTTTATTTGGATAATTTGTCCTACAAAGACCACACCTTACAGAAAGCTGCAAAGTGTGTCAAACAAACACACAATTTATCTGTTTCACCACTTAAAAAATGCGATGGAGCCTGGGCAAGGTTAGAGAGAGAAAAGGCAGACTTATTTGCTCAACACGTTGAGTCCGTCTTCAGTTCACATCCCGCAAATACTCCAAATCGTAGTGCAAGACTATCTAGAAGTGCCATGTCAAATATCACCACCAATTAAATAATTTAGAGTGGCTGAAGTAACACAAAAAATACTTGGCCTTAACATATGGAAATCTCCTGAATATGACATGATAACGGGAAAAATACTCAAGCAGCTTTCTGAGAAAGGTATAAAGTATCTGACAGTACTCTTTAACTCAATATTAAGGTTGATACATTGACCAGACCAACTAAAGTTTGCTCAAATAATTATGGCTTTAAAGCAAAGAAAAGCAGTCAACGATGTTAAGTCATATAGGCCAATAAGTTTGCTTTTAAGTATCTCTAAAATACTAGAAAGATTAATTTTAAAAAGGATGGTTGCTGACAAGTTACTTTACACATGATTACCCGATCAACAATACAGGTTCAGATCTAATCATTCAACAATCCAGCAGTGTCACAGACTGGTTCACAAAATTCAAGAGGCAATGGAAAGAGAGCAATACTGTTCAGCGGTGTTTGTTGATATAAGTCAAGCTTACCATAAGGTATGGCATGAAGGCCTGCTATACAAAATTAAGAAACTCCTGTCTCACCACTATTATCTGCTCTTCAAATCCTACCTGAAAAATATTGTAGCTCCAAGTTAAGCATGGAGAAGAACTGTCGATGATTCATCCCATTAAATCTGGAGTGCCCCAAGGAAGTGTACTGGGTCCCATTTTATTTTTACTGTCACTTCAGATCTACCAACAACAATAGACTCAAAGACAGGAACTTTTGCTGACGACACTGTATTAATTGCAGCCCACGAAAACCACAAATGGCATCATAAATATTGCAAAGGCATCTTAACCTGGTAGAAGATTGAAAAACAAAGAATCAAAGTAAACAAGTCCAAATATGTACAAGTCAATTTTACTCTCAAACTAGGTGAGTGTCCTCCAGTACATATTAATAGTAAACAAATACCTCAGGCTGATGAAGCTAAATACTTGGGCCTACATCTTGATAAAAAACTAACTTGGAAAGCACATATATTGAAGAAGAAAGCAGAGCTGAAAAGAAAAGTTAGAAAGCTGTACTGGTTAATAGGTAGAAAGTCACCATTAAATCTACAAAATAAATTATTTGTATAAAAATCAGTAATCAAACCTATTTGGATGTACGGAATACAGCTGTGGGTATGCTCCAGTAAGTCGAACATAGACATCATACAACGATTTCAATTTAAAACCTTAAGAATCATAGTAGATGCTCGATGTTTGTTACCAACCATACTTAACACTCAGATTTGAAGATACCATGGGTGTATGATGAAATCCCTAAGACAGCTACAAAACACCGAGTGAAGCTAGATGACCATCAAAACAGCATAGCTAGGGCCCTCACAGAAGATCCAGTTCACAGAAGACTAAAGAAAAAATGGCCAAACGATCTAGTGAAGTCATAACAGGTCCACTACCCACCTAGACAACGCCGTGTGATTCCACCCTGATAACCATCATCAGATTAGCTTAACAAAATTATAATACATTGTTTATTACTGTGTTGTGTAATATATTGTTATATATATATATATATATATATATATATATATATATATATATATATATATATATATATATATATATATATATATATATATATATTTCTTGTAATTTAAAAGATATTGCGTTTTAAAGCAGTTTTTTGCATTTTCTTTTGAGTGTCAAAACTGTCTAACGAACTCATCCAAGCTATTAACAAAATTAAGGGAACTGCCAAATTTAGTTTCGATTGGTAAGGTATTTTTTGAGTTATCGGTTGGATACATACATCCATATATATATATATATATATATATATATATATATATATATATATATATATATATATATATATATATATATACATTTCAACTGACCTTGGATTTGGGTTCTAGCGTGCTCATTTGAAGAAAGTTTCCAAAAGTCTTACCATCGATACCTCTCTATTAGTGAATTTTCTTTATGAAAATTCACTAAAAACCATATTAAAAATTCTTTCCATCTCCAAATTTCTTGTCTTCTGCTGCTACATTTATTAACCATGAATCTAGAAGTTCCGATTATGCCTTTTCATCTACAATTTTGTTTTGGCTCAAACTTTTCCTAAAGCTACAAATCCAGCATGCAACCAAGTAAACATAGTGGATCTATGTGGTTATTTGCTGTGGGTATATGTTGTGTATCGATAATATGTTTTGCATATGTAGATTTGTCAACAACCATCTTGTTCGAAATGAGCAAACTGGTTTGATGAATTTCATATTCTTGGAATGATTGGGGTGATTTTATTTTCATGCTAAATGTTCGACATACATTCCATATACATTTTAAAGATGTCGTCTGTATTTTTATTTATAGTTATAGTTAGCATGTATAGATAAATTCAATTTGTTTCTGCCTAACATTGGCAGCTGTAGGGAGGAAAACAAGCATATGTGAAGCCAGAGAAAAAGTCTCCATATCTGTATTTAGTATGGAAAGGTGTCACCAAGTAATGGCAACAACGCAACAACAATTAATAAATACAATTTAACCTTCTCATTCTCAAAAACGTACTGATTTAAGACTATACATTCTTGTCATAAATATCAAAGTAATTTTTTCTAAATACTTGGAACTCAATAGATAAAACTTACACACACATAAGCTATATTGACCCTTTAAATAATCATAATAGATTTATAAAGAGGGCCAGGGGGAAGGGGAGTTCTGTATATATAAAAATACCTTCCAAGCCTTTATCGAAAATATAAAGTATGGAATTACTGGAAAGTATAAGACTTCCTGATGTTGACAAATTTTTCAAACACCTTTAAGGCCAAATATCATAGATGTAGATTTATATGACTATATAATAGTAGTAATATTAATAGTAACATATTTGCCAAAAAAATATACAATGTGTTGTACAAAGAAGCCTTAGCTTGTGCTTGCAAAAACACAATTTAAAAAGTATACATTTCAAAACTAATTTGAATCAAAAAGTATTGTCATAACTGTCACTTTTAATTTTGCTTGTGCAGCTTCCATAAAAGATCTCTGTTATTTGACCAGCTGTTGACTGGGTATTATTGCCTCTTAACTAAATACATTTAAGACAGCAAACCTGTAAAATTTATTATCATCATCAACACAGTCTAAAGGCGATGTAGCCTTGTTGTCACAACCATGTTTTTCTGTATTCAGCAGCTCTCTCTCTCTGTTTCATTGTAGCTTCCACACTTCATCAATTGTGCCAGGTTTTCCAGAAGTTTCCCCTTGGTTCACCCCTTCCCTTATGACATATACAGACCATTAAAAAAAATTCACCTTGCTATGAAAACCACACCTCCACAGTTTCTACCACCTTTTCAATAGAAAACACCGATCGTCAAGGTTATTAGGCAGGCCCTTATGAGCCTCTATTTTTAACCCTTTCAAATATATGTACTTTGTGATGGCTACATGCTCAAGTGTTTTGATTTTCACTATTTTGCTTGGAATTCTTTTTTTATTACTTTACTGTGTGTTAAGAGTCATGGTAGTGAAGAGTCATTGGTGTGACAACAAGGCGATTGTACAAGAACGCTTAGACATTTTGATATTAAATTTCAGACACTGATATATCCAAAAAGCTATTGTTTGTTTCTATCATATCACAATATTGTTTGTCCAAGGTTAACTAAATATCAATAGACCTCATAAAGCAAATAAATACGTTTTATTTGAGAAAACATTTTTATTCCTTCATTAATACTGTTAATGACCATAGTTATTGTATCAATTCACAAATAAAAATGATTTATAAATGTGATTATGGTAACATTATGTTGAAGTTTTCAAATTTAAAAAAATTTCAAGCAAAATATATTACACAGAGGAATTAGAAACATCCTATGAACTAAAAATTTGTCAAAAAACACTAATGACTATGAGTTTCTTTAAGGAGAAGCCTCTATATATCTATTTGGTATTCACTGGTGTGTACCATTAGACAATGATACATCCTGTTATAGAATCGTTAGCTAAATATATATTCATTTAAAACAAGACCCATTCTCTATGGGTAGTCACAAAAATAGCAGTCCGCTCCCTAGAGAAACTGAGAAAGGAAAGAATTCCGCAGGCCCTAGTAATGACAACAATGTCACTGCGGTGTGTGCATCATCTACAGGGTATAAAACGAGTTACTAGACCAATGTCTGTTCAGTTTCAGTCCAGCTACCAATGTGCCAACAGCTATGGTTGTCGAATTGTATAGCAATCCACGAAGTGAGTTCGAATACGGCATAACAACCTGAAAGCCACTCAGGATTTCAATTTAAAGCCAGCTGTGCAAGTTCAAAATCATCAGAGTGTGCAATGCTCGTGTTTATTTTAATAATGTACCAATTTGTAATTTTACATGTGAATGAAATTAGTAAAATAGTTACATATAAATGAAGCATGGCAGTAATGCATACTTACCACTAATATAGTCATCAAGTTTTAAACCCATATCAACATGTTCTTGTAAACATCTTGCTAGAGCTGATTTTGACCTTAGGTTCATCGGTATCCATTTATCTTCCTGAGCTTTTAATTTTACTGAGTCAATCAGTTTATCTCTGGTATCCCTTAACGATTTAGTTAAAGGAGTCCGTAATGCTCCATCTAATTGATAGCACAAGTCGACCCCATACACACACAACTGAAATTATAATTAGAATCTGTAATCAGAGCTGGAAGTTATCTTAGATATGTACAGGTGTGCCACCACATATGTTACCCACTTTAACTTTTCCATCAATTGAAAACTTAAAAAGCTTAATGTGTATTTTTATGTAGTTTCCTTTAAGTTTTTCTGGTGGGACATTTAAAATGTTAGATGACATAGCCCGGTTAGAAGTCTATATAGCTCAACTAATAACGAACTTATGGACCACCATGTCAGAAAAGTCCCATTAAGATAAACAGAGGTGTGACATGAAGTTGAGTTTTTAAATAGAACACCTGCAATATTTTGTATTTTGGTACCAAATAATAGTGTGTTTAGTACAGATTGTCAAAATGTAACGTGACTAAGGTCTTAAAGTATATTAAGATATAGCTAAATATATATCTAAAATGCAGGGTATCTAAGTATGCTTTAGAGGCCTATGTATATTAAAGGTTCATCTTTTGTGTTACCTAATTGTTCTCTTAAGAACAGTGATGACACATAATTGAAAACAGTGTGATTTTGAACTTCTGAACTTCATTGTTTTTTTTTCCTTTAACTTTAAGACTTTAGGTATACTTTTCTTCTGGTGTTTAATAAATGATTAATTGTTGACACGAAAGCCATATTCTTGTACGTATGAAAATGTGGTAACATACAAAGCACATTTTCTGTTATAACTTCAATTAATAAGTAACTTATTAGATAAGTACGTATCAGGTAAAGTCACTTAAAAATTAAAAGGTAAGAGGCACTCTTTTTTATGCAACTAAGAGTTTTTATAAAAATACAACAGTAAAATACTAAATCTTACCCTTTCACATTGTGTTCTTACTAAAACAACACATTCTGTAATTGTAGACAGGGATGTTTGAGGCATGAAAACTTGTTTAATAAAATGTGTTGTAAAGAGAGACAGTTCTGCTGACGCCCACACAATATAAGCTGAAAGAATTCATAATGATAAACATTGCAAAATTATATTAAGCATTACCCAATGACAATACATACATATATACAGGTGTGTCTAAATTGATGCGAAAAATGTCAAAGGGTGATTTTTTAGCAACAATTAAGAGGAGACCTTTCATATATATATATATATATATATATATATATATATATATATATATATATATATATATATATATATATATATATATATATATATATATATATATATATATATAGTATTTATCTTGGGTTATTTCAGTATGTAATGCCCCACGATTGGGTGTCAATTGTTATATTATACTTGGTGGTATTGTAGTATATAGTATGTTTATATATGTTTATAAAAGTTTTATATATTATATATTTATATTTTTGTATATTTTTAGATCGTATATAGTTAGCTTTAGAATCACCCTGTATGTATATTATTGTTGGATTAAGAATTGATTTTATATGAATATGTTTAATTTTAATTTGATTTCAAGTTAATTTATATATGTAAAGTATTTTAATTTGATTTTGAGAATAATAATCTGTATTGTTTGTGATATACACTTTGCCTCTGTTATATTAGCAATAAACACAGATAAATATAAATATTATACTTGCCCTTTAATTGATGCTTTTCCTGCTGCTCAGCATTCTTGACTCTATATCTCAGTTAGTCGGTTCTAACTGATAAATGGTGCTATGTGTTATCAAATCCCCAAATAATTATATAACAAATATACCCCCAAATAAAATACGTCAAAAACTTTATAAAGGTAACAAATAAATATTTTTATTTAAATTTAATTGGAAATTCTAAAATTTTGCTTACTGGATCCTCTACTGTTTTAAAATTAATAACAAATTTTTATTTACGTGAGTGACAGGATTTACAATTGTTTTAATTTCATATCAAACATGGCCAAAACTTATTCCTTCTGATTTAGCTTTGATACTCTATCCGCCCCCTATGAGATTGCTTGTAAAACACTATGGGAATTTTGTTTAAATATCAGATATATTGATGAAATCTGTTATTATGATCTAAACATTTATTTCCCAATAACAGATGGATCGTTTATCTAGATTACTGCATATAGGAAACTTGCTTTTATTGTAATTTATTAGTTATGTGAATTGTGATGTACCTTTAGCATCTGCTGATAGTGGGTCCAGGTAATATTTTGCTGTTTATTACCTGTGCATTCATTTCTCATCGTAATTGTATAGTCTGGAACATCTACTGGGTTGTTTGTTTGCTTGTTCGACACATTAAATACTATTCACGCACAAATTCATTTAAAATTCCATAATATAGCTGTAAGGTAATAAATGACGCTGGTACGTTTCTCGGCGTTCATTCAACAACCTCCTCTTCTCAAACGGAAAACGGATATTGTCTAAAAATAATCTGGAACTCTATTTCCTTTTCCGGTGTCATAATTCATGGCAAACTGTTTGGAAATTAGTTTCAACATTTCCTACTTCTCGTGTTTTTGTTGCTCAGCTGCATAACATCGACAACCAGCATAGCATCGAAAATTATCATTGTTTTGGCTCTTAGACAGGTGAGTTTAACCCCGCCAAATTCAAATCCTTCACTAAAATGTCATTTACAAACAGAAAATTCCTAAATCTAGACATGACATTTGGATAACCTAACTTATTACATATGAGAAATTATGATTTTTAACACAAGTAAAAACACTTTTAAATTGTTCATTCTTGCTTTAGAAGTCTTGTCAATATAACCACTATTGTCTTTGTTAGTCTTCATTTCACCACTTATTATTATACAGAGTGTTTTCAATACATTATGTTTCTTTTTTATTATGTGAGTAAATCTTTTGACACTATTTATTTGGCTTATAATTTGACCTGTTTTTAAACTTCACGCTATTCATACACCTTTAGGTATGTAGCTTATTACTGTTTACTAAAATTGTTCCCTATTATATAGGTTATATATTATTAATTTTCCACAATGACTTAAATGAAATATTTCTTTTTAGCTTATTCATATCACATGTATTCAGCACTAAATAACAGTAGCAAACAATATGTCTGGTGAGAATGTGTTATTTATGGTTTTTACGTGGCTAGCATCGTCTAATATGGATGATTTGTATTGGGAAGGCTTTGGATATTCACTGACATAAAATACAATGTACAAAAATAGTACATACACATTTCGTGCAAACTGTAAGTATTGTTTGAGACTTTTTATCATATATATATATATATATATATATATATATATATATATATATATATATATATATATATATATATAAATATATATATATATATATATATATATATATATATATATATATATATATATATATATATAAATATATATATATATATATATATATATATATATATATATATATATATATATATATATATATATATATATATATAAATATATATATATATATATATATATATATATATATATAAATATATATATATATATATATATATATATATATATATATATATATATATATATATATATTACATAATTACTGGAGATTTAAATTTTGATTTGCTCGACTTGCAACAACATTGTAATCTAGCATACATAAAGACTCTTGAACAGTATGGTTATGTCTCATAATATATCAACTCTGCCACCCGCGTTATGGAAAACTGAAGTCCTTCTTGGATCACATTTTATCTAAAAGTAGTTTGATTTGTGAATTGGTTAATGAAAATAGACCAATAATAAAACCATTTATTATATAAACTGATATTACTGATCATTATACAACTCTGATTGAGCTGATTGGTAAAAAAACATACAGAATGAGGTACATTAGTTAAAGGGATAGATGAGAAAAATTAAATGAGCTTTTAAGCAGTGACACTTGGAAAGATGTTCTACTAGAAACAAACGCTCAAAATATTGCTAGCAGGTTCACTGATTATAGCTAATTATATAGATAAATCTACCACAGTGTTGCAGATTATACCCACGGTCAGCAAAAGAAAACCCTGTATTACCCAGGGAATTATAAATTCATGAAAGTAAGAGATATACTACGATTAAGATGGTTTAAAAATAAAGATAACATGGTTCTTGAAAGTAGGTATAAACATTATAAAAATAAATTCACACAAATAATAAAAGCTGAAAAGTTCAATTATGATAAGAAAAAGGTAATAAAAGCTAAGCAGAATTGTAGGAAAATTTTGAACGTTATAAACAGGTGATAAACTATGGAGCTCCAAAACTGTCTTGAGGCTGGTAAGCTTGTTGATAGCAGTGGAAGTGTTTCTGAATATAAGGAAAAAATAGCGGAATTATTTAATAAACTTGTATCAATAGGTTGTAATATAGTAGATAACCCCAGGAAAGTCCTGTTTAACAAAACTCTGTTTAACAAAACTCTGATATGCTGTACCTTTTTCCAGTTATGGAAGCAGAGATAATTAACAGTATGGGTGCTGTAAAGAATAATAGTATGCCAGGAAGTGAGGACATCTCGGTTTATGTATTAAATATAGTTCATTGTCATATCTTGAGGCCTCTTGTTCATTTGATTAATTTGATCTTTGAGACAGCTAGTGTTCGAGATCAATTTAAAGAATCAATAGTATTTCCAGTCCATAAAATTGGTGATAACACAAACCCCAATAACAATACGCCTTTAAGCTAGATTATTTACAGCAACTTAGCAAATATTTTTGGGAGATGTTTACAAGGCTAGTAAAATTTTTGGATCAAAATACATAATTTTTAAACACCAGTACAGTTTTAGGGCGCAGCAGAATACTCAAATGGCGATTAATGAACTTTGTTCAATAATATTAGATAATTGTGATCAAAATAAGAAAACATTAGCCATTTTTGTTGACTCATAGAAAGTGTTGGACACACTAAACCACCAACTTATTCTTAAAAAATTAGAGCGTTATGGAGTAAGGATAGGGGGGAAATGGTTGAAACTATTTGAAAATTATTTGAAGGAAAGGGACCAAAGGGTTCAAGTCCTTTGTGTTTAGCAATAAAATGAATGTACAATGAGGCGTCCTGCAGGGTACAGTAATTGGTCCTATTTTGTTTTTAATATATGCTAACGATATCTTGGTTGGAATGGAAGGTAAATTCAGGATCCTATCCTATGCCGATGACACAGTATTAGTAATAGACGGCACAAGATGGGAAGTAGCTTTTGCAAAGTCAGAGAAAGTGATGTGCGCATTTCAAAAGTATTTGGCAAATAATTATTGAAGCTTAAATTACAAAAAGACTAAATACCTATGCCTTTTGATAACAAATGTGGGACTGGCAGTTCAAAAACGAGATATTAGGGTTGGAGATGAATGTGTTTGCTCTACAATCAGTTCGATTCTAAAATACTTAATATCAGGGAAGTTTGTATTGTGTCAGCAATGCAGTTTCTACACGAAAAAAAGAAGTTCGGGACGCATGAAGTGCGTTATGGTTGTGAATTTTCATAAGAATAATATATAATATATTAGTGATTTAGCCTAATATTAAAAGTTATAAATAATTACTTTATTTAATTAGGAACACTGAAAAATAGGGTAAAGAAGGGCAAGCAAAAACATGATCTGTAACATAAATTATATTATACAGTAATTTGGATACAAAACTCAAACAAAGCAATTGATAAACAGGAAATATACTCAACAAAAAATACACTAGATAGCTGAACATAAAAAAATTCATGTGGTTCATACATTGAGAGTGATTGTATGCATGCAGAAGGAGAAGCAGAACCTTCAGGATGAAGAGGGTTCCTACCCCCTCACCCATAACCAATGAGGATTCTCCTTCCCCTTATGCATACATACAGCCACCTTTAAAGTGTAAAGCACAAGGAAAATCTCTTGGGCGCAACCCCCAACAATGTTACGGGACCTGGGCGAATATGGCAGTAATAATGTCTAGGGTCTAAATTAACATACGTGAACAGCACCAAAAGCAGTGTGTATAATGGAGACTTAGGTCATTTGATGAATTGCATACGCATCGTTTCGAAATGTGTCTGTTTCATCCACCTTGACTAGTTTCACATTCTTGTACAAAAATTCCAGGAAAATGTGTGACCGAGTGTGTGAGCGTATAGTTGTGCGTGTGTGAGCGTATAGTTGTGCGTGTGTGGTGGCCTGTGTATGTGGTTGCATGTGTGAGTATGTAAATATAAGGATGGTGTCATTACAATAGAAACTACTCTCCCGAGTGTAATCGCCCAGAATTTGAAATTTAAAGTGAAATATACTAGACATCATTCGTAGTCATCCAGATTATTGTTTATTACAAATTCAATTTAACAATTAGCTGATAGATATCCATATACCTACTTATCTACGTGGCACACACAAGCTAGACTCAAGTGCCACGTGTAGGCCATTATTGTTGAGTTCTATAAGTATATTTGTGCTATGAGTATGTTATTCCAATGGTCAGAGCTAGAACAGCAGTTGGCCAAAAGGATAAATTATGTTACAATACTGTTGTGGTTTCAATAAAAAAAATTGGAAGTTTAGAAACCTACAACCTCACCAGCACTGTTTAAAATCTTTTTAACATGGTTTTATTTAAAACATAATATTTTACCATTATTATTTAAAACATATTTTACTATTAGAGAGAAAATAATTGCATTTTTAAGATCAGGAAACATTTCAACCGACTATTCTTTTTTATAATTCCCAAAATAAATTTTAACACAGTACTTAATTATTGGCAGTTAAAATTTCTCATTTATTTTGATGAAACTTACAAATGTGCTCGTTTATTGAAAAACCTGAATGAGTTTCCCAACAGATAGTGTTTTCGTAAAAACAAAACTCCAGTTTTCTTCTGGCAATTGTGCCTTCCAAACAATTACCTTTTTTATGGGACCTTATACATCAAGTGCTTCTGTAACTACAGGATGTATCAAATTTGGCTGGCATCCCCCCTCATTCCCATCAACTGGATCAATTTGTTTTTATTTTAATAAGTTTTACTTACTGAATAACTACATTACCTATTATGAAAAGGTTTTTTTTATGATATAGTGTTACGCCAGATCAAAATGTTTTGAATAAATTTTATACTTTAATTTTAGTTACCTGATGCACAGCTTGGAGAATCAGGAAAGGCCCTTAAAAACTCCTCTGTCATGTGACACATATTTGTAAACACCACACTTGATAAATGTCTTATATACATGGTAGTTGATCCTTCTCTTTTAACTCTCTTACATTGGGTTTTTAGCATGCTACTGCATAACTTCAAAAAAAGATCACCTGACTGGGAGAAAGAAAAAATCAATAATATCATTAAATTGCAAATAGGCTTAAATTTATTTAACTTACTTGTGTGGTTTGTCCAAGTTGATTTAGTAACCTTACAGCTCTTCTTGCTGCTCTCAGACCACCTTGTAAAGATTTGTCAGGATTTACTTCTAATTCCTTCATTAACACCTCAGTAAGATTGTTGTGTCGTTGGTCTACCTGAAAATACAAATAACTATACCGCCAAAGCAATGTCAGTAAAAAACATTTTCTCTTGTTGAAAAACCATAAGCAGTTGGAAATGATGTTGTTCAAGAACAATATCTTGCAAAAAGGCCCTCATAATATATATAAAATTATATTATTTAGAAAAAAGCATTTAATTTTATTATACATTGACCTAATAAGAATATTCATCATCTGTGTCAATAAGTGAAGATTGGAACCTGTGATGAGCACTGATAAGTACAGTTGGAGAACCCAAATCACCACAACACATTAAAAAAAAAGACCAGACGATCGTTTCACTAACCAAGTTAGCGTCATCAGATGATGAAAAATTCTAACTACTTTAAATACTAACATTACCTTATATACCGGATCTTTGGTAAAGAGGCCGAACTGAGATGGGAAGCTAGTCGTAGGCAAATTCTGCAGTGTATTGTATTTTTATCGATAAAAATACAATATGTGAAGCTAGTAGGGATGGTGCAAAGACCTCGTCTGGCGATAAAAATACAATACACTGCAGAATTTGCCTGCGACTAGTTTCCCGCCTCCGTTCAGTGTCCTTACCTAAGATCCGGTATATAAGGCGATGTTAGTTTTTAAAGTAGTTAGAATTTTTCATCCTCTGATGACGCTAACTTGGTTAGTGAAACGATCGTCAGTTCAGGTCAGGTCAGGTCAACACTTGCAAAACGCATTTATTCCAGACACAAGTACTAACTTTTTGTTAAGAAGCTCTGTATAATCAATAATATTTGTAACTATCATGTCAAATTCTGACTTAGTAATTAAGGAAAAAGCAAAGGTGCACCTGTAAAAGCGCAAGAGGAGAGTGCGAGTCAGAAGAGGCCGCGCTCGGGCTCTAGCACGCCTACTACAGACAGACGTCCCAAAAGGACCAGGGCCGGAACACCGGCGCAGACTTGCTCGTATAGGGAGGCTGCGGAGGGCCTAGGGATGGCGGTGATTGACAGACGCCATCCTGAGGTCACGCTAGACCAGGGGAAGGCGGACCTGACCCAGGTTGCGGTGGACTCTCTTCAGGAAGGGGACAGCCCGCCTCAGTTCCACCGGGCACGCCTGGCTGGGGGCATCCTGTGGATAACCTGTGCCGGCCCGCAGTCGCGGGACTGGCTGTAGAAAACGATCGGTGGCCTCGGTCAGATTTGGGAGGGGGCGGACTTGACAGCCGTCGATCCCAAGGAACACTTAAAGAGACGCAAGGTCCCCGTACGGATCCCTGACACCGTCCCACAGGAGACGGTGATCAGTAGACTGAAGATCCAGAACCCTGAAGGGGACACAACACTGGTCGGTTCTAAGCAGGAAGGCAGAGGAGAAAGGACAGACACTCGCCTTCTCGATCGACCAGGCGTCTTACAGAGCCCTTGAAGGAACCTCCTTCAAGGCATTCTAGGGCCTGGGAAGGGTTAGCTTCCGCCCACTGAAGCAACCAGGGGTTAGTGGAACTTAGGTTCCTTCAGGTCAACCTCCAACACAGTAGGGCAGCCACGGCCGGACTACTGATGGCTCTGAGAAACACGGATGTGGCCCTCATCCAGGAACCATACTCCTATAAAGAACAGATCAAGGTACTCAGCGGAGCTGCTGGAAAGCTCATCTACAGCAGATCCAGCGAGAACCAGAGGGCCTGCATTTTTGTCAGGGAAGGGATAGAGTTTCTGCCTTTAATGAATTTCTGTTCCAGGGACCTGGCAACGATCAAAATCTGATCTGGAGGAGCGGATGGGCCGAGGGACATTACCGTCGGATCAGCCTATCTGCCAGGGGACAGCACGGACCCTCCTCCACCCAAGGAATTGGAGCAACTGATGGTAGGTAGCAGAGCAGGTGGATGACAGACCATCATCGGCATGGATGCGAACGCGCACCATGAGTTGTGGGGAAGCTCTGACACAAACTCTAGTGGTGAGGCACTTTACAATTATTTATGAAATTTAATTTAGACATATTGAATAGAGATAATAAACCGACCTTCATAAAACAACACGGCGTGAGGAAGTTTTAGATCTAACAGTTTCCCACCACCTTCTGGGTGACTTTGTTAAGAACTGGGCTGTGTCTGGGGAAGTGACTAGCTCAGACCACAGATACATCCGGTTTGAAATCGCCAAAGTCGAAAGACAAACGGTATGGTACTGAGACCCCCGCAAGGCAGACTGGGAAGCCTACAGGGCAGACCTAGCAGTGGAACTGCGGGTGGGTTAAGAGTACCATAGACAATTCAATAGACCTCGAGATTGCGGCAGCCCAAGTGCGAGACGCAATCACCTCGGCCTATAACGCCAATTGCCCCCTGAAAATAAGGGCGTCCACCAGGAATGTCCCGTGGTGGAACGAGGACCTCAGGCAAAGAAGGACGCAGGTTCGTAAGCTGTTTAATGAGGCCAAACGGTCAGCAGCATGGGATGAATATAGACATGCCCTAACGACCTATAACAAAAGACTAAGGGACGCCAGGAAGGAGTCGTGGAGGAGGCACCGCGAGGAAGTGGAGAACACATTCGAGAGTGCTCGACTACACAAGATCCTGTCCAATGGCACTCAGACCAACATAGGCTCCCTTAGAACATCCACGGGAGGCTCTACAAATTCGGGGGAGGAAACTATGGAAATTTTACTCCAGATGCACTTTCCCAGCTTTATCGTAATAAACCAATCACCTCCAGACTGGGAACACTCAGAAATAGAGGCGCCTTATAGGCGGGCATCTGGAGTAGACTGGACAGTTGCTAAAGAGGTGGTTACTTGGAGCAAAATCAGATGGGCGATTAACAGCTTTAAGCCATAGAAATCCCCGGGATTTGATGGAATAATGCCGATCATGCTCAGGGGATAGATATACTGGCGCCGGTGCTTACCCTCATTATGAGGGCCACATTCCGAGCGCATGGAGACTGGCCAAGGTTGTATTCATTCCTAAACCTGGGTGTCCAACAGACCAGGCAAAGTCCCTGAGGCCAATAAGTCTCATGTCCTTCTTGTTACAAACAATGGAAAAACTGCTAAAACTAGATAAGCTATGCGGGTTCTGGGACAAAAAAATGCACATTTTCAAAACGCACGATTTTTTAAACCACGCCTCTTTAACCACGCCCATTTACCTGAAATTGACCAATCCGATGCCCCTTTTCACCGCAAATACGCCCATTTTGTACACATTTAGCCAATAAAAGCGCTTCACTCCTACATCGACCCCACCCATGGGGGGAACTGGAACAAAAAAGCTAAGGACTGATTTTGCCCAAACACATCACATTTGGAGGGTGCTGGGTCAAAAAAGCTAAGGAAAGATTTTAAACAAAACTATGGGAGCTATCGGAGATTAATTAATAAAATAATAAGTGGTTATCATTACATTGGTTGAAGACTCCATGATTTAGAGTTACGTCACCCCAACTTTTAGAGGCGACAAATGACAGTGAGGTTGATAAGCGAGAATAATGGTATTGGTCGAGGACTCCATGATTTAAAGCTACGTTACCTCAACCTTTAGAGACAACAAATGGGAGTGAGGCTAATAAACGAGAATACTGGTATTGGTTCGAGGAGTCCATGATTTAAAGTTATGTCAGTGAACATGACTAAATATAAAATCTTAGTAGATCACATCATCTCAGGTTAGAGCTTACGCCACCAGGTTTCCAGGTTGAAAGAGCTACAGGTTCGATTCCTGATATATGCTCTTTAATATGGTAGTGTCAAAGAAATACGAAGGGGTACTGAATAACTAAACAGTGAGCTCAGAAACAATGGTTGGTTACAGGTTCAATTCCCGATGTTTGCAACTTTCTTAATTTTTAAGTTAACCCCCACGTGTTTGGTGTCATGTTACTCGCCTCAGTAAGCAGAATTCAAATGTAGCATATGCGCATGCGCTAGCTAACTTTTACTAATTGGTTTACAGCTACGATGTTTGGTGTCATTTTATTCGTCTTAATGAGTAGAATTCAAAAATAAAAGGATCCACCATTTTGATATCATATACCATGACGTTTTATAAATATGGCTGTTGGCGCATGCTCAAACCAACTTTCTTAGTTTTTAAGTTAACCCCCACGTGTTTGGTGTCATGTTACTCGTCTCAGTAAGCAGAATTCAAATATAGCATATGCGCATGCGCGAACTAACTTTTTTATTAATTGGTTTAAAGCTATGATGTTTGTTGTCATTTCATTCGTCTTAATGAGTATAATTCAAAAATAAAAGGATCCACCATTTTGATTTCATAATATCATGACGTTTTGTAAAGATGACTGTTGGCGCATTCTCAAACCAACTTTCTTAGTTTTTAAGTTAACCCCCACGGTTTGGAGTCATGTTACTCGTCTAAGTAAGAATAATTCAAATATAGCATATGCGCAAACCAACTTTTTTAGTTATTTGCTTATAGGTATCATGTTTGGTTATCATTTTATTCGTGTTAATGAGTAGAATTCAAAAATAATGATTAACGCTTGTGCGAAAATGAGATAAAAAACTTAAAACCCTTATCGCGGAAGATCGGTGAGATGTACGATAGAACCAATACATGCACGGTGTTAAGGAGGCCAAACCAAATTGGAATATACAATAAAATGGCCACTTCCGGTCTAAAATTCAAATCCTTATAACTTTTGAATGGAAAGTGATAGAAAGGAACCGACTTCAAAAATATATCGTTTCGTAACAAGGTCTACAGGAAAATGAGATAAAAAACTTAAAACCCTTATCGCAGATCTGTGAGATGTACAAGAGAACCAACACATGCATATAGATTTTAATTTTAAATAGGTGCAATTTGTGATTATTTTATATTTATATATCGTATTTTAAATTGGATTAAATTGATTGAATCAATGTCCATGCACAAATTATGTAAATCTTATTTTAATTTTGTGTAATGAGGTGTTAATTAATAAATGTTTATGATTATGGGTTTTCTGTTTTATTTAAATCCTTATGTGTCTGTGTAATGTTGGTGGTCTATTCTTTAACAGTGTTAAAATAGCAATGGATAATTTATATATATATATATATATATATATATATATATATATATATATATATATATATATATATATATATATATATATATATATATATATATATATATATATATATATATACTTGCCCTTTTCATTTTCCCTGGCTGCTCTGCTGTGACTCTCTCTTCAGTAGTCGGTTCTAATTTAGAGAGAAACTGCTATATGCAATTAAACCTTATATACATAAATGTGCCCCAAAGAAATACGTCATGTTTTTTTTTTAATACTAACAAATATTTTTAATAATGAAAATTAATTTAATATAATTTAATTATTGAAAATTCTAGAATTTTGGCTTAAGCGGATCCTTTATTATTTAATCTACGAACAATTTTTTGTATTCATTAAGTGACAGGATTATTATTGTCTTAGTGTTGACAAAATGGACAAATATTGTTCTTTAAATTTCTGATTTCATACACTTCGCGCCCTCTATGATTCCGCTTTTGAAACACTATGGGAATTTGGTTTGGATTTCAGTTTATATTATTGAATTTCTGCTGTTACCATAAAACATTTATTGCTTGACAAAAAGATTGATAGATTGCCTATATTTATGCTTAAAAGAATCTTCCCTTCTGTTGTGTTAAATTAAATAGATTTGCGATACCTTGTATCCGATGGTTGATTCTATAGGTAAATTTTGATGTTATTTTACCAGTATATTCTATTAATCTTGTGATTTTCTTATTTGGATCATTTAATCGACTTCTTATGTTACTTCTAGGACTAAAATGGGTATTATTCACACACAAAATTCATTTAAATATTCAAGTTCCTTCTGGACGGGAATATGACGCTCACTACTTGGCGTCCTACCAAAAACCCTCCTCATTAAAGCCGAAAACGGATATCGTCGAAAAAATAATCTCGAAGCCTGTTTCCCTTTCTTGTATTAGCATGGCAAGCTTTCTGGAAATTATTTTCAATGCTCAATGTTCTGGTTTTTCTTGGCCTTAGCTGCATAGACGCTCTAGCCAGTGTAGTATGGAAATTATCATTTTATCTCTTAAAAGGTATGTCTAATTCAGAAACCCGCTAAGTTCAAATCTTGTATCCCAGTTACATTCTTAACATTAAAATTACTAAATATACAAAATGACATTTTGATACCCTCACTTATCTAAATATAAACAAACATTTAAATTTAAAATGAAAAAAACTTTTGAATGTTAAAATCTTGATTGCAAGTCTTTCAACATCACTGTTGTCCTTTTGGAGTTTTAACATTACACTTTCTTATAATATACAGAGTGTTTTTAATACATCTTATTTTATAATCATATGTACGTAAATATCTTTTGACCATAATTCTTTAGTTTAAAATGACTTGTTTAAAAGTTTAAGCTACACACATACCTTGATATGTGGCTTTATTAAGCTCTTTACTGAGATAATTATTCCAAATTGTTTAGGTTATAAAATTTCAAATTGTTATTGATCATTTCAAATGAATCATTTCTTTCACAGCTTTATTGCTTTTAACCATTACTAACTAACAATAATAAAGAATATGTCTGGTAATGTGTTTTTACTTATGTTTTAGTGTGGCTTATGTCGAGTAATATAGATATTCACGTGGATACCATTCACAAAAGAGAACATACACATCACGTGCAAACTTTAAGTATCATTTTTACTGTTTATCTTTTGAGGACTGTGCTTTTTGTATCTCTTTTCACTTATAAATTTTATAATCTTTGTGTTTTTAGATTGACATGCTGTTAATATGCAAATCCTTATTTGGACATACGTATTTGACAAATGATGCAGAACTGTACTACAGTATTTTACACCAAACCGTTTTGACTGAGATCAGTATTCTGCATGATACCACCTTCGATACCCACTTAGGTTGCTGCCAGGTTTTCCACAGTATTGACTTTTAGTGGCAGTGTTAGTGTTTTGATAATTATCATTCAGAAACCCTTAGTATTTTAATTAGTGATAAGTGATATTCTTGTTTACCTGTAAGTACTTAGTTTTAAGTTTTTAGTTTTAAGCTTTGCGTGAAGTAGCTAAATATCATTACAATATATATATATATATATATATATATATATATATATATATATATATATATATATATATATATATATATATATATATATATATATAATGTATCCAACCGATATCTCAAAAAATATTAAAAAAAAAACAATTTTGCAGTAAATGAGCATTAAAAATAATGTTAAAGGTAGATGCATCAAGAACAAGTTTGTTGAAAATATTTACACATTTTCCCCTCAACCATAAACTTGGAAAACAATTTTGCAGTAAATGAGCATTAAAAAATAATGTTAAAGGTAGATGCATCAAGGACAGGTTTTTTGAAAATATTTACACATTTTCCCCTCAACCCTAATTTTGAAAAAACAAATTTGCAGCAACTAAGCATTAAAAAAATATTATAAAAAGTAGGTGCCATCAAGGCCAGCTTTTTTTGAAAATATATAAACAATTTCTTAACTATAAACATTGAAAGACAATTTTGCAGGAAATGAGCATTAAAACCAACGTTAAAAAGATTGTATCATGAAAGCCAGCTTTTTTAATATATTTAAACATTTTCTGATTAACCATAAATTTTGAAATACAATTTTACAGCAAATAAGCATTAAAAAATAGGTGCCATCAAAGACAGCTTTCTTTTAAATATTTGGCAATAATATAAAAACATGTTATTTATAATGTGGTTTTACTGTTAATTAAAAAAGTAAACTGATCTTGCCAATTGATTTTTTTATTACAAACATTCTTAATATTTTCTTGGGAAAATGTCATGGGAATTTAAACTATTAATACCTTCTACAAAAACAATTATTTACCCTTAAGTATATTTATTTGTATCTAAATAACTCGAACAATTCAAAACTAAACCTCAAATGCAATTGGAATGCCTACATTAATTACATAAGATTTATTTTCCCTATATAGTTTCTGTTGTGGGAGGAGCATAAGAAATAAGAACTTTGTCTGTGACGCTTCACACAGTCAGCCAGACAAATACTGGAAAAATGATGTTTCCGCCTGTGTCAAGTCGACCTATTGTACTGTCACGCAAAACAGGTGTCACACAGAACCACTGTCGTACTAATCAGTGGCCTCATGGCCTCGCTATATATATCTCTCAAGATATTCAGTTGTTTTACAGGAGCTCACACACAACCTCTGTTCCTTCTTTGGCAACCGCTGTTTCCCCGGTTGAAATTGCTCGTTGCTATGCAGCCATCTTGCAAGCTTCTAATTTCAAATTTCCGCGTCCTTTGGCGTCGACTATTATTTGGATATTTTCATATCTTTCTTGTAGCACTGATTTTTAACTTATTTTCCATTCCATAGATACACTATTTATTAATTTACAGTTTCCACATATACAAAACTACAATTTGTCGATTTATATGCTTGTTTTCATGTAATTTTATTAGCAAAACAGCTCTGGCGTCCTCTTTTTATCATGACCCAACTTGAAGAGAGCTACTTTGATTGCATTATTTTTACTGCCATTTCAAAATATCGAATCCAAAGCAAACTATTTATTTCACTCTCTGTCACATTTCTGAGCATAGAATGTTGTTTTTGTCTATGTACACGTCGAACTGAGAAATGGATTTGCATTTATATTGTCAATGTCAAATTCACTCAACCCCCACTTTAAAAACTATAAATGAGAGATCTTAAATTATCTTTAAACAAACATCAACAAAAACAAGTCTTAAAACACTTCAAATAACATATAAACTATTTTTCAAACTTTAATCTTTCTATACTATATATATATATATATATATATATATATATATATATATATATATATATATATATATATATATATATATATATATATATATATATAACCAACAAAAGAGTTGTCAAATTTTTATAACAAACATGTATCAACTATTATTTATCCAAATTACACATATTTGTTTATCAGTTTGTTTTGATTTCAAGCTACATTTCACTAATTGTTAAATATCTTATTGTAACTTGATCAAAGTCTTTTGAATTTCACTAGTTTGGAGTGTCTATCTGTTTCAGTACATTATTTCCACTGTGCTAGAATTAATTTCTAAATTATTTGCTCTGTTTAACATTTGAGGACTGTCTTTCTGTATCTCTGTTCATTAATTAATTGTATAATCTTTGTGTTTTAGATTGCCATGCTGTTAATAAGCAGATCCTTATTGGACAAACCTATTTGACAAATGATGCAGAGCTGTACTACAGTTTGGCTTCACTGGATATTTGAAAACATCTGAACCTTTAGTAAGTTATTTTATCTTAATTTCATTTACATTTTACTTTAAAATGCCCTATTTGTGTTTTATATGAGTGTCTTTACGTTTTGAGTGTATATGAATTTGTTTTGCCCCTTTTATTTGTCTCACATATACAAAATCACCAATATTATCATTATCATCGACATTTATTTACACCTAGTATGTGACTTTTCCTCTTATTATATTTGTTTTTAAAATATTTATTTCTACATTTCAGATTGATTTCAAGAATTTATTGGAACTGCTCTTCAGCATTTTACACAAACCGTTTTGACTGAGATCAGTGTTCTGCACGATACCACCCTCGATATCCACTTATGTTGCTGCCAGGTTTTCCACAGTATTGACATTTAGTAGTAGTGTTAGTGTTTTTGACAATTACTGTTCATAAACCTTTAGTATTCTAATTAGTGATAAGTGATATTCTAGTTTACTTGTAAGTACTTAGTTTTAAGCTTTGCATGCAGTAGCTATTAACTTGTTTGATATTGCTCAATATCAATACTATATATATATATATATATATATATATATATATATATATATATATATATATATATATATATATATATATATATATATATATATATATATATATATATATATATATATATATATATATATATATATATATATATATATATATATATATATATATATATATATATATATATATATATATATAGTGTGCCAGTTTTTTGTTTAGAGAAGTTTGACCAAATCTGCAAGGAGTAAAACTTCTCTAAACAAAAATCTGGAGATTGTGAGCAAGAAGAAGCTCATCACAAGCTATTATTGGGATGTTTCAATTTTAAATTCATTAAATCAACACATTGTAGGTTAGAAACTTTCAAGTATGTAACTTAAACAAGTGTTAACTAAGGCCTTCTTTTGCAGCGAACTGATAGTCTAGTCAAAGCTTTAATTTAAAAAAGAAAGTGTAAAACCAGAAATGTGTTGGTGCAATAGAAAACGTTAGTTTATTTAGCAACTACCCAACAGTATATATAATTAAAAATGGTGCAAACACACAATTTGACAAAGTATGAGGTCAAAAAATGAAAAATTAAATTCACACACCAAAAAGGTCAAAAATTACCTTTCTCTGTATATCAATAATAACATGATCAGGTTGTGGATTTGCAGCGACAAAATGTGCAATGTAATTTTTTGCTTTCTGAAGCAGTACAAGAGCATCTTCAAAATGTCGTTGTGCTACACACACATCAAGTTCTTCAGGAATTTCTGTAAACCACTCTGGATGCAAATTACAGTTATCATCATCAACTTCTTCAAATGCTACAAAACAAACTATCAATTGAATAAGTTCAAATGCATACAAGGTTACTTACGGTTTAAACTAGGTGAATCAATAGAAACTGAACGAGATGGAGATTTTTCGATTACAGATTCCCTCTTCTGTTTTTCTTGATTTAATCTAGCTTTTTTTGCTTGATCAAATTTATCAAGCCATTCTTTCTGAAAAGAAGGAAAACTGCATTAAAATAATAAAATAATTATATATAAATACACTTACTTTATTGGAACCTGAAGAACATTGAAATAATCTAGTGTCAGGGAATATAAGTAGCTTGAATGCATGCTTAATGCTTCCAAGATCTCTTACATTTACAACTGCTAGACTACCTAATTCATACATAACTTCAAACACATACTTCATTAGTCCTCGGCTAAAAAGAAAAAAAAAATTGAATCAACTGTAATAATGACAATTGTAGTTATTGATTGTGCATATGGACTCATCATCATCACAGTCTAAAGGCGCTGTTATCCTGTCGCCTACCGCATGGTTCGAATCACACCATCGAAGTTTATTTTTTATATCGCTAGTGGTGGAATTAGAACCTGTGAACTCCCGAATCAAAATTCGGAAATGTAACGATTTAATGAATTAAGTCATGGACGGCTTTTCATATCGACAACATTTCAGATCTGCTAAATGAAATTCATACAAAATGTATTGTAACAACAAAATAATACATATATCAGTGGTGGCGGTTCTTAGGTCTGGTTTAGAGGAACTGCAGCATAGTGAAAGTAAAAATAGCGCCGCAGATTAAATTTTTAATGTTTCAACTTCGAACGTCTTAGATTAAAAGTTATATGGAACAAATTAGCATGTACTACCCTTGAAAAATAGGTTTGAAATGTTTCGCTGGCAAAATATATCACTGTTCCAATGATTTATTGTGACCATTGCATTTTCATCATTTTACCCATAATTCATCGTCATAGTCTAAAGGCGATGCCGCCTTGTACCGATATTTATATTATAATAATAAATAAACAAATAAAAGCGATTACTCTTTTACTCTTAATTTATCTTCATAGATGAAGAAAAAAAATGCTTATGTTTATAAAGTTTTAAAGTTTGAAATTGACGAATACTTTCAGCCTCCAACTTCATCATACCTATTTTAACCAACCAAACAATTAATTTAAAACTCGTACCTAAACAAACCGAATCAGTCTGGTCCTTAGAAAAACCAGTCATAATTACAATGCACAATAACAAAAAACCAAACAGAAAGTAGATAAACATTATAGACTAATTATTTTAATTCATTATTCTATTTTCAAGAAAGTCCCAAACCAATAATATTATATCATAGAAGCAATACTACTACAAGGCTACACGATATAGAGCAGATATACCTAGACGAAACAAGCAAATAACGCAGATGTTAGCTGCACATGTCACATTGACATAACAGAATTGCCATGATTTGCATTCTATGTAATCTATGAATCAATAAACTGCACTTTTTGCAGCCGCAGGGTCACTTGCTATTGGAGTTTGTTAAACTACATATTTAAGTCGCAACACCAACGCCTTTAGGTAAGAATTTTTGGTGCTGTCGCCAAAACAGCGGAACAGCATAAAGTAATACTATGCTGTGTCTGCGCTTAGCATCATACACTCTCATAATAATAATAAAACATTTATTTAGAATAAGCAACAATAGTAAAATAAGCTACAATAGTAAAATACAATAATATATAAAACTTATATGTACCTACTGTATATTTCTCTCTGAAAACATCGCGACTTTCCGTGGTTAAAACTTAAATTAAATAGTGATTTTCTCGGGGTGTTGATAATCCTGTGGCGAAATCTCGCTTGTGCAACATCTGTGCTGCCTAGTTTTTCTGTTAATTGCATCTGGTATTATTTTCGATTTTTATTTTGATCTCTGCCTTATCACTGTTCATTTTCTTACCTGATAAGATACAATAGGAACATCAGTCCACATTATCTGTGCTGGCGTACAGGTGTTCCAAAAGTGTTAGCAACTCTGGCAGAATGTTAGACCCAGTTCATCTTGTGAGAGATGTAATAAAACTGAATCTGTTATAGAACTGGCAGTTTGTGATGTTTGCAGGCTATCCTTTGTCAGTCCTGTTCTGAGTTATCACCCACTGAAATGAGAGCAGTGGTTCTGCACAAGCGACAAATTATTTTCCACTGCCCTAACTGTTCGAGTTCAGCTGGTATTGTAATTCTGGCTCATGTCTTCAGGAAGGACCTTGCATCAGCTCTCAGTGATCTTAGTAATGGCATCTCGGGAGAGATTCTTCCCAGACGTGACCAACTGCGCAGTGAGATGGAAGCTATTCACTGTGAAGTGCTTTCTGACATCAATAACCTGAAGTGTAGCAATATTGACATGGTCCATTTACTTTCTGGGGGTTCTTCTGAAGCACCTACACAGAAAACGATCACGTCCACTTCTAGAAAGGGGGTAACAAACCAGGGCATAAGCAGAGAAACTACAAACAAAGCTACTGCGTCGGGAGATCTGCCAAGCATGTCATCAGTTATGAACAGTGCCCCTATAACTGCAGGCTTGGGGGATTCCAGTGGGGCATCTTCTGTTGCAGATAAGCATAATGTAATATTTGCCTTAAGATCTCCATCAAGCAGCCCTACAGTAGTGTATGGTTCGAGAAATTCAACCAGTGTTCAATCAGGGGAACCCGGCAAAAGGGTTGGATCTGTCAATAGGATAGTGGGAATTTGCAATGATCCATCAAATAAGGTTAAAACAGTTGTTATACGACCTAGATCTTCACCGTGTGTCAGCAGATTCGCATTGGAAATGTCTGAAGAAGACTTGGCTGAATCTGTTGTGACTTTGTTGGGTGAAGTAAGTCCGGGTGATGTGATAGTTTAGAAGCAGACTGTGAGATCGGGAACTTACAATTGTTTTCGGCTAGAGGTTGATGCACCCTTCTTGGAAAAATTGCTCCTGCCATCATCTTGGCCTGAGAATGTTAATGTGAAGAGGTTTTACCTCCCTCAGCATCAGAAATCACAGTGATGACTCTGACTCCAATCTTCACTATTCCTGCTGTCAAATAACATTAATTCCTCCTAATGTGTGTGGTCTTAGCACCAAAGTAGACTATCTCTATTCTGCGGTTTAATCCATGAGCACGTTATCATCACACTTACTGAGACCCGTCTCCAGAATGATGTTCTTGATGCTGAGCTGTTTCCTGATGGATTCTACGTTTTCAGAGGCGACAAAGATCTTGTAGCGTGTTGTAAAGTGTGTGGTGGGGGATCATTATTGGCAGTTCAAAATTTCTTGAATCCCACTCCGCTTGACTTAACATCAGTTACTGAGTCCACACCAGCCATTCATGTTGTAGGTTGTAAGTGCTCGTTTAACTTTAGGTCTTTTTATATATTGTTAGCCTACATTTCTCCCCAGACTAGCGCTCATCAGATGGCGATCTTTTGATAGCCTTGAACAGCTTCCCTTTTTGTATGAGGGAAATGTGGTACTGTTAGGTGACTTTAATGCACCTCATTTTATAAGTAATGATATTGCTAATTCTAAGAGTGAGCCAATCCAACAGTTTGCAAATTTTCTGCAGCACAATGATATACTGAATGGGAACCAGCGACTTCTTGGCCAAGTTTTCTCAGACTTTGAGTGTTCGTACAACAGGACAGGCTGTCCCTTGTCGCTGAGGATAGGCATCTACCTGCACTAGTTATTAATTTTAAATTTTTTAATCAGATTTCTGGACAATCACCCTTTGTTTCTGGCAGGTCCCGTAAAACATATAACTTCAGGAAAGCTGACTTTAAAGCACTCTATAGCTCGCTTTTGGGCATTTCTTGGGACTGTCTCGAAGGATGCATTGACACAAATCGGACATGCTCCATCTTTTATAATCAACTGTACACCTGTTTTGACAAACATGTTCCCTTATTCAAACCCAGGAGCTGTAAGTACCCAGCGTGGTTTCACGCTTCCATTATTAGGAACATCAAACGAAAGACTCGCCACTTTATACATTTCAAAAATAGTGGATCTGAATATCAACTTCAAGAATTTAGAGACTGGAGGTCAGTTATCGAGTGTCAGATCTCGGCGGCTTACAATGCCTACCTGCATCGGATCGAAGTGATGACGTTAAAACATTCTGGTTATATATCCAAAATAAGAGGTGATCTTCAAGAATTCCTGGTTTGATGAAAGGTGATAATGGTGGCATTTTTGAGACACCAGAATCTATAGTTAATGCACTTGCAGGTTATTTTCAGAGCATATACCTTTCACTTTCTAATAGTGCGCCCAGCTCTTGCGAATCTGGCCAAAATACTTTTTTTTGCCAGATTTCTCAGTTACTGAAGTCGAGAAGCCATGCCTCAAATTAAAAAACAAACTTACAACTGACCCTGACCTGATTCCATCCTTCTTGGTTAGAGATTGTGCTACTGTCCTAGCAAGACCTCTAAGTTTCATATTTAACTTGGTGCTCAAGGCTGAGACCTTTCCCAAACTTTGGAAGATGGCGAAGGTTATTCCCATCTTGAAGAATGGCGATAGGTCCTTGATTTCCAACTAGAGACCAATTGCTCATCTATGCAATTTTGGTAAGGTATTTGAAATCACCATTTATAATCGCATCTACCCATCTCTCAAAAACATGATTTCACCATGTCAACATGGCCTCATGGAAAAGAGGTCTACTGTCTCCAATCTATCCTGCATCACACAGTTTATTGCCAATACTCTTGGAAGGTAGGGTGGTCAGGTTGACGTAATTTATATGGAATTGACCAAGGCATTTGATCACATTGATCATATAGTGTTACTTAATAAACTTGGACACTTCAGGTGTCCCTCAGGGATCTAACCTTGGACCTTTACTCTTCTAACTTTTCATCAACGACCTGAGCTTTGTTTTGCAAGACAATCACATTCTTTTTGCTGACAATCTTAAAATTTACTCTTCTATAAGTGGAGTTGATTGTATACAGCTTCAATGTGCAATAGAGTTGGCGAGTGGTGTGCTGATAATAGACTCAGCGTGAACTTATCAAAGTGTAGGGTGGAATCATATTCAAAGAGGATATCTTGCACCGAATATCACTACCATATCGATGCCTCATTAATTCCTAGATATAGCAGCACAAAAGATCTAAGCATTACCTCTGACAACAAATTATCTTTCAACTTACACATAGAGGGAGTGGTAAGTTCAGCCCTTCATAGGCTTAGCTTTATAATTAGTAACTGGAGTAAGTTATGTAGTGAAATGGTGCTTAAAACTCTTTATTTTTCACTTGTACGTACCAGACTCGAATACGGAGCACTAATTTTTTTCTCCATATTCTTCTCAACTTTTGTAGTAAACCATAATTGAAGAGAAGTATGCAAAAATGGAAGTTGTGCGAACAAGTGCCAGTAGAAAAACTTTTAAAATAGGAGCCTGTTGATATTGACAATTCCAGATTACATCTGTATCTAAATTGTGTGTTACATATGCATGTGAAAGCTTATTTGTGCAATACATTTTACTATCTATATGCAAAATGAAGTATATTATACATAAGGTAGCTTACTTTGTCTCATAATATCCTGGACATGTTTCACCTATCTTATCTTGCACTTAAATAATTGCCTTCTATAAACAATTCTACAAAAGCCTTCAAGTTAATTTTTTCTGTCAATGTTACTTTTGATCACTAAATGATTTAATATATCCCTCTTTGTCTATTCTATCAAAACTTAATGGTTTTTTCTAACAGAGAATATATTTTGCAGCATTTTTTAAACTCCGTTAAATTTAATCCCCAAAAGAAAATTGGCAATTAAAATCGATTTTGGAACATTGTATCTGTAGTTTTATGGCAATATATGAGTAAAATTTCTTAAAAATTAAATGACTAGTTTCAAAGATATAGCATTTTCGAGGAGACAATTTTCAAATTTCCACGGAAAAATATGACACCCAGAATTGGCCAACGAACTTAGGTCCCGAAAGGGATTTTCCAGTGTAATAAAAAAACCGGAAGTCTAGGTGGCGTAGAAGTTTCGTAAACCATGTTGTACGTATATACTTGTATGTATATATGACAGGTAAAATGTGTGAATGGTCTAACGACCGCAACCATCACTTAATATTGCTTCTGATTCAGGTGTGTGGCGATGATAGTACTGAGCTTCGCAGAAAAGTCGCTTCTATAACGTTCCTTTATAAGCTTTTAAATAATTTGCTAAATTGCTAATAACTGTTTGGACAGATTAAATTTCTTGTACTTAGAATAAATGTTAGAAGCTGTGATACTTTCTACCTTCCAACTAGTAGAACAAATCTACTTATAAGATCACCTATTCATACCACTGTCAGAAATTATAACTACATAAGTGACATTCATTACTTGAGTTTGAATGAGTTCATTAGAGTCGCACATACTAGTTTTTGTTTGTAGTTCTTTAAGTTTTTAAAATAACTGCTAATCACTAATGCATGCAAAAATTTCTTTGTCCTTTAATTGGGTGTAAGCCTATTGGGCAATAAAGCGATAAATAAATTAAAAAATAAATAAATATATTATAATTTTTACATTGGTATATTGCAAAAATGCTACTCAGATGGCTATGACAGCGTCAGAGAATAATCAAGTGCTATAGAAATGGCACCAATTACTTCCTAGTTGACAGGCAGCAGCATGCCAGGGCGATTGAATTATATGTGTGAAGGTTATTTTTAATTTGTTTATTATCTATGCCGAATGTGGGAGTCGAGGAGTCGGGGGTCAAAGGACTTCAGGGGGCAAGCTGAGGAAGCAGAAACAACAACATGAGCTTCCGATGAAGCTTTCCCCAAGACCATTATGTGCAGTGAAGAGCCGCATTCTGCACGAGGTGACCCTGCTTTAACTAAACATGACGGATCTAGACATGAAGGTCGAGAAAACACCCCCAATCCACTGTCACGTGACCTGTGCCTAGGGATGGATGGCACCAGGGTGATGGTGTCGTGAACGAAACCTCTGGAGTACCGGGCAACCCTTCAGAGTAACCCGCCTTGCACCACACAGAGGGTTCTGATGGTGTGAACAGTATTTCCCCCATTCTCGTGGAAACAACATGAAGAAGAGAAATATAAATAAAACCAAAACCAATGGGGCTCGAGGAGTGGCTCATGAGTCTAATCCGAAAACGAAGACGAGCCAAGGGGCGACAGCATCCAAGAACTCTGGAGGTCTCACGACCGATGTAGATACGGGTGATCAGGGGGTAGCTTCGGACACGGACCTGTCCGCGACACCCAAGCTGGAGGCTAGGTCCGACCGGAGGGCGGCGATGTCCGCGGACTCTGGGGGCCCCTCCACCAGTGAGGACCCTTACTGCAGGGGTAGAGGGAATGTCCCTGCGGTCCAAGCGTCTTCCCGGGGCGTAAAGAAAGAAGCTCCGGAGGGAGCATAAAATGGCGACCGGTGCGTGGACGGTCGAGAAACCTGTAAAGGCGCAAGAGGAGAGTGCACTCGCAACCTGTAAAGGCGCAAGAGGAGAGTGCGAGTCAGAAGAGGCCGCGCTCGGACTCTACGACGCCTACTACAGAGAGACGTCCCAAAAGGGCCAGGGCCGAAACACCGGCGCAGACTGGCTTGTATAGGGAGGCTGTTAAGAGTACCATGGACAATTCAATAGACCTCGAGTTTGCAGCAGCCCAAGTGCGAGACGCAATCACCTTGGCCTATAACGCCAACTGCCCCTAAAAATAAGGGCGTCCACCAGGAACACCCCGTGGTGGAACGAGGACCCCAGACAAAGGAGGACGCAGGTTCGTAAGCTGTTCAGCACGGCCAAAAGGTCGGGGGCATGGGAAGAACATAGACATGCCCTAACAAGCTACAATAAAAGACTGAGGAACCCCAGGAAGGAGTCATGGAGGAGGCACTGTGAGGAAGTGGAGAACACATCCGAGAGTGCTTGACTACACAAGATCCTGTCCAAGGGCACTCAGACCAATATAGGCTCTCTTAGAACATCCACGGGGGGATTTACAAACTCGGGGGAGGAAACTATGGAAGTTTTACTACAGACGCACTTCCCCGGCTGCAACATAATAAACCAATCACCTCCGGACTGGGAACACTCAGAAATAGAGGCGCCGTACCGGCGGGCCTCTAGAGTAGACTGGACAGTCGCTAAAGAGGTGGTTACCTGAAGCAAAATTAGATGGGCCATTAATAGCTCTAAGCCATTCAAATTCAAAAGTGGATTTGATGGAATAATGCCCATCATGCTCCAACAGGTTATAGACATACTGTCTCCAGCGCTTACCCACATTATGAGGGCCAGCCTGGTTCTGGGGTACATTCTGAGGGCATGGAGACTGGCCAGGGTTGTATTCATTCCTAAACCTGGGCGTCCAACAGACCAGGCAAAGTCCCTGAGGCCAATAAGTCCCATGTCCTTCTTGCTAAAAACAATGGAAAAACTGCTCGACCGGCACATTAGGGGCAGTGTACTGGAAGCATATCCCTACCCTGCGGACAATATGCATACAGAGCAGGAGTCTCAACAAAAACAGCACTGCACCAACTGGTGTTGAAGCTGGAGAATACGCTGGAGAACAGGGAGGCTGCGCTGGGGCCCTTCCTAGACATAGAGGGGGCTTTCAGCAACACCTCATTCGGATCAGTACTGGCAGCTGCCAGGGAGCACGGAATAGAGGAGACCTGCTGCAGGTAGATCGGTTCCAAGCTTAGGGACAGCGCAGTGTACACCTCACTAGCGGGAGGAACTCTGCTCGCGGGGATCGCGGCTGGGTGTCCGCAGAGGAGCTTGCGTCTCCCCTGCTCTGGTGCCTAATCGTGGACAACCTGCTAGGAGGGCTCTCGGGAGGGCGGTACGAGGTATACGGCTATGCGGACGACATTGTCATCATAGTCCGAGTAAAGGTTACACAGTCAGTGTGAGAGCGCATGCAGACAGCACTGAAAGTGGTGGAAAGGTGGATGGTTGGCCAAGGGCTCAGGGTGAGCCCCGAGAAAACAACCGTCATACCGTTTACGATGAGGAGGAAGTGGGAGAGACACAGAATTCTCACTCTATATCGTAGAAACATTTCAATGGCCAGGGAGGTCAAGTATCTTGGAGTCGTATTGGACTCTAAGCTAACCTGGAATGGTCACATTAAAAAAATACTGTGTAAGGCAGTTATGACTCTAGCCGTCACTAGGCGGCTATATGGAAAAACGTGGGGACTAAGACCTAGTATGGCCCACTGGCTGTACACAAGGGTGGTCAGACCATCGTTAACATATGCGGCACTGGTCTGGTGGCCTAAGGTGACACAATCCACTGCCAAACAAAAACTACGCAAGATCCAAAGGATAGCTTGCCTGGGTATCACAGGGGCCATAACTTCAACCCCAACAGCCGCCATGGAGGTGTTGCTGGATCCCCCCCACCACCACCACCACCACCACCACCACCACCACCACCACCACACACTTGGTTATCACGGGGGAGGCCAGGCTAGGACTATACAGACTAGCCAGCAATGACAGACTGAAGATCAACCCAGGCTGCAGGGGCCACTGCAAAATTCAGGAGATCGTGAAGGAGCCCATGCTTCAAATGAGGTCAGATTTCGCGAGCCCGCAAATGTGCAGGGAAAATAATTTTACAGCAAAAATCCCCGACGGCGAGGGAAGGCGGGGGGAGAGGCCGGGCTTACCATGGGACGTGCTCGTCTGATTCACGGACGGATCCGGCGGGGAGCGTGGGCAATCGTTTATTCGGAAAGACCGTGGGTAAGTCATAGTATTTCCCTCAGAGCTCATGCAACGGTCTTTCAGACCGAAATGTACGCCATCTTGGACTGTGTGCGAGGGAATAAGAGGAGGGACTACACCAACAAGCGGATCCTCATATCCTCATAACCACAGACAGCCAGACAGCCGTTAAGGTCTTGAGTAGCCCCACGGATAAATTCCAGGCTCGTAAGTGAATGCCAAGACGAAACGAACGACCTGGCTGGGCAGAATGAGGTCACCCTCATCTGGGTGCCGGGTCACTCAGGAGTCAAAGGCAATGAAGAAGCTGGCACTCTCGCGACGAGAGAGTCAGCAGAACCATTTATGGGACCAAAACCGGTTCTGGGAGTGACGAAGAGCACTGCCAGAGGATCCATTAAGTCCTGGGTCAGAAACGAACATAAGGTATACTGGGCAGACTGTACAGGGCTCAGACATAGGAAGTCAGTAATTGAGGAACCCAGTTCAAAGAGAGCTGTGGAGCTGCTAAATCTTAGCAGAGGACAGCTCAGGAACATAACAGGACTCTTGACGGGACACATGGTCGTCAAGAAACACCTGCATAAAATGGGGAGGTTATAGGGGGACCTGGCATGCAGACTCTGCGGCGAGGGGAAGGAATCAGCCCAACACATCTTGTGCGAGTGTAAAGCTCTAGATTGGAAAAGACAACTGATCTACGGACAGCCTAGACCGGAGACAGAGCAATATAAAACTTCACTCTACCAATCGCTATGCAGACTAGTTCAAGGCACAGTGATTTTGGAATGAGTGGAGTAGAAAAGACAAAGGGCATGCACAATAAGCCAAAGGCTGCGGTGCTATCGGGGAGGCAAAGACGCGGACGAGCCCTAAGAGAGAAAAAAATGGCAAATATGACAGTCTTATCAAGAACATGTGAGATGTTTGCTGACGGATATCAGATAAACAGAAATCGCCACTAAACAATGTGAAACAAATAATACACAATTTAAAAAATGTTGGCAGCATCAAGCCAACAGTTCACAGAAGAAAACCCATTGTTAACTATGAAAACATCGAAATTGCTATTTTGGGATATTTTGCAGCATATCCCATGACATCCTTAAGGCAAGTGACTCTACAAACAGGAATATTGAAGAACTCATTACATAGGATTCTGTTGAAACAAATTCCACCCTTACTCTATCTCAATAGTTGAACACCTGAAAGACACTGATTTGCCCAAAAAAGTTCAGTTTTGCAAGTTTATTTTAACATTAGATTAGATTGAATGTGAGTCGCCTATTCCAGTCTCTCCACCACTACCTCACGTCTATTGTGGCTGACGTCCAATTGCTTAAGTTTCACCCTTCAATGGGGTGGATGTAAAGGAAAAATATTCCTTTAGTTTTGAATGCAGAATCGCAGCCGCGCCTTCCCGAGCGCCGGCGCAGTGGAACACAACAGCAAACAATATAATAATCAGCTACAGATAGCACACTGGTAAATAAAGTGGACAAAAATATTTGTAGTAATTACTTGTGGTTAGTGATTGACACTGTAATAATTAGCATTAAATGTCGTTTCTTTTATTACAGGTGAGATTTTTGTAAATAGTGTAATTATTAACAAACTTGTAAATAATGAATATAAATCTTTTATTACAGAGAAACTCAGCGTTGTTTTGATTATTGGTGTCAATTCTCCAAACTATATAAGATACAATATAAAACGACATTTTTAGTTATAACATAGAAAATGGATAAGTTACGATTCAAATTCATTATATTGGGATCGACGGATGGTAAGTCGAACATAACCTGCATAACCTCAATTGAGACCCCGGATGGACGTGTTTTCGATGTCCCAGATGAATTTAAACCCGTAAGTAAACATACGTGCATTGCGAATTCAAGCACATACGCAAAAATAAAGAATACGCTAAAGAAAAGACATCAGACACGAAATCTATGGATACCAATAGATGAAGGAATAAGAGAAACTTATCTGGATGAAGGTGAAAATGTACAATTTGGAGAGCAATACTTAGAAGAAATTAAACACATTGCAACCACTGCTAGTGAAAATGTGGTATCAAAAAGTCAAAATTTGGGGAAAATAGCAGAAAAATTTTTAGTTGAGAAATTTTCTATAAAAACACCAAATGCTACTCAATGGATTGACGAATTTGAGAAAGAATGTGAAAGATTTGAAATTTTGGAAGACGAAAAAAAAATAGAAACCTTAAAACATCTTCTTGAAAAACAATGCTTAAATTGGTACAGCAGTATGTTGATTAAACTCACAGCAAATTCAAATTGGCAAATTTGAAAAAAAACTTCTGTAAAACTTATGGTAAAAAAGGTTGGTGCCAAATCAAATATGCCTTTACATTCAGATATCAGGCTGGTTCTCTGCTAGAATATGCCACAAAAAAGAAAGGCTACTATTAGAAGTCAATAGAGCAATGGACAATGATACAATTATAAACCTCATTGTGTTAGGCTTGCCAGAAATATAATGGAAAAGCTTGACAAAGAATTATTGAAATCAACTACACAGCTTTACAGTGAGATCAATAAGTATGAACATTTGGTAAACAGAAAAAATGAAAAAGCAAGGTTAGGTGATAATGGAAAAGTTGAAGCCAAATTAAACAAAAACAAACAACAAAGGTGTAGCATATGCGAAAAATTGAATAAGGGGGTGCGCTATCACTCTGAAAATTATTGCTGGTTCAAAACAGGCGTAAATAAAGAAGATAGGAAAAATCAAATTAGACTAATTAATAACTCAGAATTGGAATGTGAACTACAAGAAGAAGACCAAAAAAACTTTTAGTAACGCCATTAATAAAAAGGTTAGTATTAAATAAAACTCTTGAAATATTTGGAATTTATGACTCAGGTTCAAATGTCTCACTAATAAACTCAAGGTTATTAAAGTTAAAGGACAAGAAAATGGGAAGTTTCAAGAATACTAATCTAAAAACTATTAATGGTGTGAAAAAAACAAATGGTATAGTAACTTTGACTGCAAAAATTTTTAACGTAGAAAAAGAAATCAATGTTTTTGTAATTGATAAAGAAAATTTTGATTATGATTTTTTAATTGGACTAGACTGTATAAAAGATTTCTACTTAACTCAAGATGAAAATCTAAAAGTCAGCCAAAAAATTCCAAAATCAAAAAATGAATGTGATAAAAAAAATTCAAAAAATTTGGAAAATAAAAATGCAAGGGAGGAAATTATTTCTGAGAATAAGTGCTTAGTAAATTTTAAAGAGCATATTGAAGAAAATAACTTTTGTATCTGTGTGAACCATTTAAAGTATGACTGGCAGTCAAGAATAGATAAATTAATTAATGACAATGCTTCGGTCTTTGCGAAAGATAAATATGATGTCGGCACAGTAAAGGATTATGAGGCACACATAGATTTATTAGTGGAAAAATATTGCAGTAAGAGGCCTTATCGATGCACAATTAACGACAAAAAAGAAATAGAAAAACAAATTGCAATATTACTGGACAAGAAACTAATAGAGTAATCATATAGCCCATTTGCTGCTCCAGTAACTTTAGCATACAAAAAGGATGAAGAAAAAAAATCAAGATTGTGCATCGATTTTCGTGATCTGAATAAAATTGTTGTGCCGCAATCACAGCCTTTCCCACTTATTGAGGACTTAATGCTAAAAACGAGAAATTGCAAATTTTTCTCGACTCTGGACATAAATTCAGCATTTTGGTCTATACCTCTGCGTATATCAGATAGACACAAAACAGCATTTGTCACACAAGAAGGACATTTTCAGTGGACATGTTTACCATTTGGTTTAAAATCAGCGCCTTCAATTTTCCAAAGAATACTCAGCAATATAATCAGAAAACACAAACTTACAGATTTCACCGTAAACTACATAGATGACATATTGATATTTTCAGAATCTTTTTCATCACACGTAAAAACATTTGTCACAGTTATTTGAAGCAATAAAAAAAGAAGGATTCAGGTTGAAATTCTCAAAATGTACATTTGCAGCAGATTCAGTAAAATACCTGGGTCACATAATACAAAATAACTCCATAAAACCCATGAAGGATAACTTGATTTCAATCAGAAATTTTCCGACTCCGAAAACACAAAAAAATGTAAGACAATTTCTGGGAAAAGTAAACTTTTACCATAAATATGTGCCAAAAATCGCAATTAAACTGGAACCATTGCATAAACTATTAAGAAAAAATCAAGAATTTATCTGGACAGAGAAATGTCAAAAATCATTTGATGAGATGAAAGAGACATTATGTTCTCAACCAATATTGACAATCTTTGACCCAAATTTACCTATTTTTATTTACACAGATGCTAGTTTGCTAGGAGTAGGAGCTGTACTAAAACAACCACAAGCCAACAAAGAAGAAAAGCCTGTGGCATATTTTTCAAAAAAGTTAAATGAAGTACAAAAAAGAAAAAAAGCCATATATTTAGAATGCCTAGCAATCAAAGAATGTGTAAAATACTGGCAACACTTGTTAATGGGTAGAAAATTTACTATCTTCTCAGATCATAAACCACTCGAAAACATGAACATAAAATCAAGAACTGATGAAGAACTAGGGGATTTAACGTATTACTTATCACAATATGATTTTGAGGTCAAATATTCTCCTGGAAGGTATAACTTAGAGGCTGATTGCTTAAGCAGAAATCCGGTCCTAGAACCAAACGAGAATATCGAAGAACAGCTAAAAGTTGTAAATCTAATAAAACTGGAGGATATCTTAAAAGATCAAGAAAGGAATGAATATATACAAAACAATAATTTCGAACTGATTTCTAAAAATAATGTCTACTATAAAAAAATAAAGAAAAAAGAAAAAATAATATTGTCGGAAGAATTTAGCCTAAAATTAATAAAATGTTCACGGACGCTACTGCCACATAGGCATAAATCAAATGAAAAAAAAGATAAGCCAATGGTATGCAGCAAAAACTTTAACCAAAAATATTAAAAGCTTCTGTAAAAGTTGTGAAATATGTATCAAAAATAAGTCCCGAGGACAAAAGAAGTTTGGTCTAATGTCACACTTAGGTCCAGCTACAAAGCCTTTTGAAATAGTCTCCATAGACACAATAGGAGGATTTGGAGGATCAAGATCTACAAAAAAATATCTCCACCTGCTTATCGACCATTTTACAAGGTACGCTTATATTTTGACGTCAAAAACGCAAAGTGCAAACGACTTCATAAAGCTCGTTGAAAATACACAAGAAAAAAACAAAATTGGTCTAGTCTTAACAGATCAATACCCTGGAATAAACTCTAAGGGATTCAAAAACTATTTGCACGATCAGAATATACAACTAATATTCACAGCTGTAAATTCCCCATTTTCAAATGGTCTAAACGAACGCCTAAACCAAACTTTGATAAACAAAATTAGATGTAAAATCAACGAAAAAAAATGAAAGAAAGTTAGCTTGGACAACCATAACACACATGTGTACACATGCATACAATGATACTGAACACACTGTGACTGGCTTTACACCATCGTACCTGATGCATGGCACATAGGTTGCAATGTTGCCCAGTGAGCTAAAACGAAAAAATTCTGAACAGGATTGGATTCAAGACAAAAAAATAGCCCTGGAAAATACCACCAAATCACACAATTACAACAAAAAAATGTATGATAAAAATCGAATTCATTTTGACTTCAATGTGGGTGATATGGTGTTTGTTGAAAATGGAAACAAATTGAATAGGAAAAAGCTTGACGAGGTGAGAATAGGACCATATAAAATCACAGAGAAATTATCGAACTCAATTTACAAAATAAACACTAGTCATAGAAAATCGGAGTCAAACCTTTTCCACATTTCGAAGTTGATTCCTGTCCCTACACTTAAAGGAAAAAGAGAAGAAGAAAATGGTGGGGATAGTTCTGTTATTTGAAACAACTTCTGTCTGTTTTCTCCTCCGGGGGGGGGGGTGGTGGTGGTATGTAAAGGAAAAATATTCCTTTAGTTTTGAATGCAGAATCGCAGCCGCGCCTTCCCGAGCGCCGGCGCAGTGGAACACAACAGCAAACAATATAATAATCAGCTACAGATAGCACACTGGTAAATAAAGTGGACAAAAATATTTGTAGTAATTACTTGTGGTTAGTGATTGACACTGTAATAATTAGCGCTAAATGTCGTTTCTTTTATTACAGGTGAGATTTTTGTAAATAGTGTAATTATTAACAAACTTGTAAATAATGAATATAAATCTTTTATTACAGAGAAACTCAGCGTTGTTTTGATTATTGGTGTCAATTCTCCAAACTATATAAGATATATATATATATATATATATATATATATATATATATATATATATATATATATATATATATATATATATATATATATATATATACATACACACACATATATATATATATATATATATATATATATATATATATATATATATATATATATATATATATTTAAAGCTCTTAAGTGTTCATTGTTTTTATAACAAATTTGATAAAATGATTTAACAGATTAAATGGTATTTGCCTTCTTTCTTTTTCCAAGATAATCTACATTTCAGATATAACTTACCTGTTAGAATTCCTGGATGCAATCATAAACCCATCAGTAAACAAATAAGCATGGATAGTTTTCAAGGCACTGTTTTCAACTGGGTCTAGTTCCAATAAATCACCTTCATATAAATAAGTTCTACCTGGCATTTCTAATATTTCCTAAAAATAAAAAAAAGACTATATTCTTTTTGAATGATAAAACATTATGCAAATATTTCCAACCTAATAAAGCAACAACTTGTTTCATTTGGACCCACAAAATAAATACATTTTGGAGTCCACAACAACATAGTTTAAACTTGACGTCCATTTCTCTAGCAAAGTCAGCTTCACCAAAGTATCAGATAAACTAAATTAAAAACCCATTAAAAATTCCCTACCTATATGTATACAGTGCGTTTCAAAAGAAGGAATAAATTTAATTTATCTTTATTAGTCATTTTCATGAGACATACTGGAAGAGGAGAAGTTTTATATTTTAAATGTCACTTTCTTTCAGTAAAATCTTTTTACCCACCCCGTCCTTTTGAAGGGTAAGTACCTTCGCAATTTTTTTAATGGAAAGCGGGGTTGTGTTTTAATTAATTCTCTATTCAGCAGTATAAAAAATATAAATTTTGCTCAAAGGTGTTCCAAAAAATAAATCACCTTTAAAAAGCAAGGAATAAATTCAATGACAATTACGTTTGCCAAGTAGACCTAAAAATACTATATCATATGTTCAAAAGGAGGTCCATTTGTTCCAAATAATATCCAAGTGATCAACAAATTCTTGTAGCACATTATTAATCACTTCTGGAAGTATAGCACCTATTTCTTGACGAATGTTTTCTTTCCGGTGGTCTAAATTGTTTGGTCTGGTCTCGTATATTCGAGAACACCTGATATAATTAAGTCCGGACAAGAGCTGTCCCTCCCTGGGTTTGCATGCACGTTATTTTCCGTGAATCTGCCAGCGGCACTATTGCATGTTTAAACTAGCAATCGGACGCGTCCCCACGTCGCGGATAGGGGTGTAGCCAAAGTTTTGGCTAGGGGCGGTATGTAGATATGCCTGGATCAGGATGCTATACAATAGGACCATTATCACCTAGCTACAGAGAGAGTAGCTCAGGTTCAAGTCTGTGAGGGGGTGCCCGCAGGGAGGAGTATTATCTCCTCTGCTTTGGTTCCTCTTTGTGGATGATCTGTTGGCTATCCTGGAACTGTGTGGGGCTGAGGTCCAGCTATATGCAGATTATATTGTCATACTGATTAGAGCTAAATCTGAAGAAGAACTTTCAAATACTCTTAAAGAGACACTAAACATAGTGAATGATTGTCAAATAAAACCACCTACTCTTGTGGGTGAGACACTTCTATTTATGTAACAGACGAAATATTTGGGGGTTACTCTATATAAGAAGCTCAACTTGAAGCGGGAAATACCAAAATTACATAACTACCTAATAAACTGTAAACTAATCTAACAGTTAAACAGATAGATGAATAAATCAGTAAGCAACCGAACAATCGAAAAAACGAAAGGGGTTGAATTCCAAAAAAGCATTTTTTAGTGCTCGCTTACATTATAACAAGAACGTCAGTGAAAAATTTCAAGCCTCTAGACCCAGTAGTTTGGGTTGTGCGTTAATATATCAGTCAGTCTATATGTTGATGCAAGTTTGTATATATTTTTGAATTTGAAATTGCCGCCAGACATTTAGGGATTGCTGCTCGCCGTGGTTGGCACCACTGAGAGGAGGAGAGGGGGCAGATTTTGTGACAGCCTCTCTCTCTCTCTCTCTCTCTCTCTCTCTCTCGCGACGAAAACCAGCGTCACTGCGTTAGAATCAGTCGTCCTGAAAACTGCTAGTACTCCAGACTAGGGATGTGCTCCAGAATTTCTGGTCTAATTTTCTTGTTACATAATTTTTTGCCTCATTTGGGGTGAAGATAGTCGCCCGACCTCCAAAGAAGACCCTAAAACCCACGTGAAGATACAGTCCATTACACAGGTGAGTGCATCTCTTATTTGTCTGGTATAATTTAAAATCTAACTTTATTGTAAACAATTCCTCTTTATTATTTCGTAATATCTTGCAACAACATTTTGGTCCATCGAAGCCGATGCTTGTTTGATTAGAATTGACACTTGTGGGTGTTCATATCGTGAATTTATGCACACGTGTTTGGCGGTTTTGTTGTTAAAAATCGTAATTTATAGCCTCCAGGGTTTGGTTAGAACACGTGTTCGGGTCGGCAAATCCGTGTTAGTGTAATTGTTTTGCTTGTTTAATTTGTTTTACGGCCTTTTAGCGTCAAAATTGTTTTGTTTTTCAGTGTCTCGCAATCGGCGATTTTCGAGCTCTGTTACTTGTTTGAAACGTGTTTTTTCGACGTGAAACACGTGGTTATCATCCGATTGGGTTCAGGTTATATCAGTCTTTTCTAGTTTGCCTTTTCGTTTTTTGTCATTTTTGAAATGGAGGTGGAAAAGTTGATAAATAAACGTAACTCTGTTATGAATCGAGTGCAACACCTATCAAGGTTTGCATTAGACGCCAAGGCTGAACCCACAAAAAGGAATGAATTTAGAATCAGATACCAAGGTCTTAACGATTCTGTAAATTTGTTTGATTCTTTACATCTGGACATCGTGTCTTTAATGAAGGATAAGGATAATTTGGCTTTACAATCGGAGATTCAGACAGACTTCGACAACATACAGTACAGCATCAAGTCAATCTATTTTGAAATTTGTGGTAAGGTTACTGCTGATGCTGCCGATGTAGCTAAGTCGCTCGATAATGAGGCTCACTCTGATAGTGGAACGGGTGGCAGATGTAATGTTCGATTGCCTAAGATCGATATTCCGAAATTTGACGGGGCGATTGGTCAGTGGCCACGTTTTTTCGATTTGTTTAGGACTCTGATTCATGAAAATGACACTTTGTCAGATATTGAGCGTTTCCAGTATCTTCTTGCTTCCTTGACAAAAGAACCAGCTTCAATAGTTCAAAACCTACCCCTCATTTCGGATAATTACCAAGTGGCATATAATTCGCTAGTTTCAAGGTATGAAAATAAACGTGTGTTGCTTACGAATTACTGGTTAGCTCTTCTTAATGCTCCGAAGGTGTCAGGCGATTCATCTCGAGATTTAAGGAATTTGTTGACAACATTTACTGAAAACGTATGTGCGTTAGATTTATATCAAGAGCAGCAGTATGATTTGTGGGACTTTACGAAATTCAATTTCCTTTTGCAAAAGTTAGATTCCTCTATCCGAAAGCAATTTGAAATACAGTTTGGTGACTGTGAGGTCCCCACGTACTCGCACCTTAGTGATTTTTTAGAAAAACAGTGCAAGGCTCTTGAAACATCTGCGCTAACCGTAGCACCGGTCTCAGTGAAGAAGGGTCCTCAAATGTTGAAAGGGAAACAGTTCGTGCAGCCGAAACCAACCACTTCTTTGGTGACTAGTGTTAGTAAGTCAGATTCATCAATTTCTTGTGTGTGTTGCCAGGGGGAACACTCATTGACGAAATGTGACAAGTTCTTAGAAATGTCTCCTAAGGATCGTCATACCTTAGTGAAGAGGAAAAGTCTGTGCTATAATTGTCTGGCTGGGTCTCACAAACTCGCAGGGTGTACCTCGAAATTTAATTGTCGTGTTTGTACGAGGAAACATCACACATATTTGCATTTTACATCAAGCTCGGGTCAGACTGATACACAAACATGTGAGCAAGGTGATAACAGACCCGACCAAGTAACCGGTCAAGTCGTATTGACAAGCACGCTTCCCAGCTTCCCTGTTGTATTATTTGCCACATGTAAAGTGGATGTGTGTGATGCTTATGGGGTGTATCATAGATGTCGTGTGCTGCTCGATTGTGCAAGTCAGGCAAATTTCATTATGCAGCGCCTTGTAAGCAAACTTTCTCTGTCGAAGTCACATGCTTCTGTTCCAATTCAGGGGATAAATCAGATGGCCACCGTTACTGATTTGGGGGTTACTTCATTTAGGTTGAGACCTCGGGACAAACCTAATCCTAGTTTCGATATCGATGCTATTGTGGTTCCCAGAATCTGCGACAAGGCACCTTCAACGGACGTACAATCATATGTCTGGAATCATATCAAAGACCTTGCTTTAGCGGATGATACTTTTGGTCAGCCAGGGGACATTGATATTTTATTGGGTGCTGATATATATGCAATGGCATTGTTACCGGGACTTAGAAAGGGTAAGGATCAGGAACCTACTGCTATCAATACAGTGTTTGGTTGGGTAATCTTGGGTAGTGTACCAGCCCAATCGAATTTAGTGGTTGATTCCTTTTGTACGTCGGTCGATGTTTCTCTGGACAAAACTCTCAGACAATTTTGGGAATTGGAGCAAGTGCCTCAGTGCACATTAGCGAGTCCGGAAGATGCCCTGTGTGAGAAGATCTTCCAGGACACTCATTCACGTGACTCTAATGGTAGATATGTCGTGGGCCTGCCATTTCGTGATGGGATGCCAGATCTGGGTGAGTCACATTCCATGGCATTGAGACGGCTTCATGCTCTAGAGAGACGATTGTCCAAAGAGTCAGATATCCGTAGAAAGTATGTGGCTTTCATGCGTGAGTATCTGAGCGATGGGCACATGTCTCCTGTGTCGTGTAAGGTATCACATCCTAGTGCCGTCTACTACATCCCTCATCATTGTATCTTGAAACCCGAAAGTACCACTACAAAGTTACGGGTGGTGTTCGACGCCAGTGCTAAGACCTCAAATGGCGTCTCGCTCAACAACACCCTATTGGTTGGACCCAAGTTGCAGCAGGATATTGTGACAGTCCTGTTGAATTTTCGGGCTCATCGAGTCGCCTTTACTGCAGACATTAAGCAAATGTTTCTGCAAGTATTGGTGGCAGAGGAGCATAGGGACTTCCAGCGCATTCTTTGGCGGTTTTCCAATTCTGAGCCAGTGCAAGAGTTCAGACTCAATACAGTGTCCTTTGGTGTTGCTTCTAGCCCCTATCTTGCCATTAGGACCCTCTTACAGGTGGCAACAGATTTAGGTGGTAAATATCCTCTTGCAGCAGACGTCATAAGGTCTGACACGTACGTGGATGACATAGTAACTAGTGTGCCAGATTCCAATTCTGCAATTGAAGTGAAATCTCAACTGATAGGAATGCTCGGAGAGGCTGGATTTGAGTTGCGAAAATGGGCAAGCAATGATCCCGAATTTCTTGCGTCTCTCCCCAGTAGTCATCAGCAATCTCTGTGTTTCGACTCTGATGACTTAGTGTCTGTCAAGATTTTAGGACTACAGTGGTGTCCAATGACTGACTGCTTCTCGTACAAGGTACATCCAATTGAACGCAAATGCACCAAGCGTAACATACTGTCAGAGCTTGCTAGAATCTTTGATCCTTTGGGTTTCTTGTCTCCCCTCACCCTCTCTGCGAAGCAGCTGATGCAGTTCCTGTGGCAGCTAGGCATTTCGTGGGATGAAAAACCACCACTAGAAGTCGAATCCAGGTGGGACACATACAAATCGCAACTTTCTTGTTTGTCATCGTTGTCAATTCCGCGGTATGTGTCTGCTGAAGGTACTACTTCTTCTACATTGCATGGATTCTCGGATGCGTCTGAGCTTGGTTATGGGGCCGTAATTTATCTTCGTGTTGTATCCGCCAGCGGAGCCATAAAGATATCTCTCTTGTGTGCTAAGTCTCGTGTCTCCCCACTAAAAAAAGTATCAGTACCCCGATTGGAGCTTTGTGCAGCAGCCTTGTTAGCAGAGTTGATGGAGTTCGTTCAGGTTACATACCGAAAGACTATTTCTATTGATAATATATTTTGCTGGTCTGATTCCACAGTTGCCATTCAGTGGATTAAGTCATCTCCCCATCGATGGAAAACGTTTGTGGCCAATAGAGTGGCGCTCATACAAGAAAAGGTACCCCCTGGTTGCTGGTCACATGTTTCGGGGTTAATCAACCCTGCAGATTGTGCATCGCGCGGACTTACTCCTAATGAGCTTCTCAATCACCCGCTATGGTGGACGGGTCCGGCTTTCTTGTCCGAACCATCCGATACATGGATTAGCGCAGAATCTTTAGGTGAAGAGTCTGATGTCATGATGTCGGAGCAGAGGCAAGTTGTGTGCATGACAAAGGTTGTTTCGTGTGATTGGCCGCTGAATTTGTTAGAAGGGTATTCTTCGCTGAGGAAAATTCAAGGTATCATTGCTTACAGTATGAGGTTTGTCAAAAATCTGAAATTACCCCGGAAGGACAGAATTTCGGGCGCATTGAGTGAGGCGGAGCTTTACACTGCACTGACTTTTCTTGTTAAAGCAGTACAAAGGTTGGCGTTTGAGAGGGAAATGCGTGACATTGAGCATGGTCGACCTTGTGTAAAGTCTATCCGTAGGCTGGCCCCATTTGTGGATAGGGATGGTGTTCTCAGGGTGGGCGGTAGACTTAGATGCTCGGACTTGTCTTTTGATGCAAAGCATCCCATGCTTCTGCCACGTTCACACTTGCTCACTGACTTGGTGATTCGTAGTGTCCATCAGAAACACTTACATCCTGGACCTCGTACCTTGCAGTATTTGTTGTCACAAAATTTTTGGATTCTTTCGGCCCGCCGGGCAATTAATAGTGTGCTTGGGCAATGTTATCGTTGTTTCCGTGTTCGCCCGGTAACTTTGACACCTGTAATGGGGGATCTTCCTCCAGTAAGAGTTTCTCAGCTGAAACCATTCTCTCACACTGGAATTGATTTTGCCGGTCCATTTCTCGTTACCCAGGGAAGATATCGTGGTGTCAGAAGTACGAAGGCATATGTGTGTATTTTTGTTTGCATGACCACAAAGGCTGTGCATATTGAATCGGTATCAGACCTCACCTCGGAGGCTTTTCTTGCTGCTTTTCGGCGCTTTGTGGCTCGAAGAGGTCGTTGTGACAATGTCTACAGTGACTGCGGCACTAATTTTGTCGGGGCCAACCGATTGTTGGTTTCATACGCACATCAGGTGACTGATTCCTTGTCAATTGAGTGGCATTGGAATCCCCCAGCAGCGCCGCACTTTGGAGGACTGTGGGAAGCAGGGGTTCGTTCCATTAAAACTCACTTGCGTCGTGTTGTTGGCACACAGGTTCTGACATTCGAGGAACTGACCACTGTTCTGGCACAGATTGAAGCAGTTCTTAATTCCCGACCGCTCTGTAGTCTTAGTACAGACCCCAATGACATGACATCGCTTTCCCCTGCGCACTTCTTGACCATGGAGCCTCTTTGTGCCCCACCTGACCCAGACGTGACTGATGTCAAACTTACCAGACTTTCTCGTTGGCAACTTGTTTCCAGGATGCATCAAGATTTTTGGAAACGCTGGAAAAGTGAATATTTGCACACCTTGCAGCAGCGCAATAAGTGGTCTACCCCCCAAGAAGCTCCTTCGATTGGTACTCTCGTTGTCATCAAAGATGAGACAGTGTCTCCGCTTGTGTGGAAGTTAGGGCGCATATTGAAACTCTATCCGGGTCGTGATGGCGTTGCCCGTGTCGCTCAAGTACGAACAAGCACAAGTATTTTAGATCGTCCTATGACCAAGCTGTGCCCTTTACCTTCGCAGTAAACGGCCAGTACGCATCTCCCATTTGTATAGTTAGTTATAGTGTGTATCTACCAATTTAATTTAATCTTTGCATTTTTTAATCGGAAATAAGTAGTCCTTATTTGGTGGGCGGAATGTTGATGCAAGTTTGTATATATTTTTGAATTTGAAATTGCCGCCAGACATTTAGGGATTGCTGCTCGCCGTGGTTGGCACCACTGAGAGGAGGAGAGGGGGCAGATTTTGTGACAGCCTCTCTCTCTCTCTCTCTCTCTCTCTCGCGACGAAAACCAGCGTCACTGCGTTAGAATCAGTCGTCCTGAAAACTGCTAGTACTCCAGACTAGGGATGTGCTCCAGAATTTCTGGTCTAATTTTCTTGTTACATAATTTTTTGCCTCATTTGGGGTGAAGATAGTCGCCCGACCTCCAAAGAAGACCCTAAAACCCACGTGAAGATACAGTCCATTACACAGGTGAGTGCATCTCTTATTTGTCTGGTATAATTTAAAATCTAACTTTATTGTAAACAATTCCTCTTTATTATTTCGTAATATCTTGCAACAACATTACAGACAAAGATTACGGTTTTTTTTGCCCAAAAAGGTCAATAAAACACCAGAAAAATTAATTAATCAAAAATTTTGTAGTTCTTTTTTCTTAAAACGACCAACTAATCTCTATACCTTATACAGTTCACAAATAAGGCCAAACCTCGAATACTGCTCCCACATCTGGGGTGCAGCTGCCGCTTCTACACTCGCTATCCTGGACTCTATTCAAAAGAGAGCTATACGTCTCATCGGTGACCCTACCCTCACCCAAAGGCTTCCATCCCTTGCCCACCGACGTGCAGTTGGTGACCTCTCTCTCTTTTATAGATATCTGCACGGGCACTGCTCAGAGGAGCTTTCCTCCATAATTCCCCCACCTGCTGCCCCCAGCAGATCTACCAGGGGAACAGAGCGAATGCACCCTTTTAACGTCCAGGTCACCAGACATAGAACATCTTGTTATGCCCGCTCTTTTGTCCCGAGGACTTCCAAGTTGTGGAATTCCTTGCCGGCACATGTTTTTCCTTCTCCTCCGAACCTCCAAACCTTCAAGTCCAGAATTAACAAGCTGCCTCTTTCCTCCTTGTCAACACCCACGGTACGATAGTATTTAGGCTGTAAGCCCTCGTGGTGTGTTGTTGGCATTAAAAAAAAAAAAAAAAAAAAAAAAAAGTCGCGACTTGAAACATCCAATGTGGCAACTTTTAGGCAAAGAACCTGAATACGGGTTAGGTTAGGTTACGTTTGAATGTGAGTGGGCCATACCGGTCCCTCCACCACGACCATAAGGTATATTGTGGCTCACGCCTAATGGTCTATATTTCGCCCAATAAAGCCAGCCTCCTGAAGAGGTCGATAATCTTTGTGGGCGAAAGTTGATCCAGATCTTCCGGAGCAAGCTTTGTCTTGCCGAAGAGCAGGTATCTAGTCCTGTCCGCCGCCGGACAAGAACACAGTACGTGCTCTGCTGTTTCTTCACTCTCCATGCACAGCCGGCACTAAGTTTCCTGACCGACTCCAATTCGGTGCATGTGGTGCCGCAAGCGGCAGTGTCCTGTATTATACAGGCCGACTAGGGTACTCAGTTGTTGTCTGTTTAGCTCTAGAAGTTTTTTAGCCCTTGACTCACAGGCCATTTATGAAGGCCTTAGAGTGAGTTAATCCTGGCAGATTTTGCCAATGTTGGATTGTCATTCTTTCTGTACAGGTCTTTAACGTGCGTTTTGCTGTGCATGATGTTATCCTCAGCACCGATTCTGGTCCGACAGAGTCCCTCTGGACCCCACTCCTGACAAGCGCGTCGGCCGCAACATTGCCATCATGGTCCGAGTGACCCGGTATCCAGACCAGAGACACCTCATTACAGCTGCGCAGTTCAGTGGGGACAGATTTACAACTCCATACCGTTTTCGAATTGCAACAGTAGGAACCAAGAGCCTTTATTGCAGCTTGGCTATCTGTATATATCTTTATCGATTTATGTGTGCACTGTATTTCTATACTTTCCCTTGCATACATCTCGATGGCATACACTTCTGCCTGGTGTATGGTTGCGTACTTGCCGAGGCTAGCTGATAATCTAGCATCGGTGTTGCCCCCATATGCGCCGGCTCCTACTGCCATATTGGTTTTGGAGCCGCCAGAGTACCAGCAGAGATCGGCTCTCAATAAGGTCGTTTGGTTTCGTTCCTAGTCCTCCCTTTTCGGGAGGACGGTCTTCAAAGACAGATCTCTACTGATCTTTGTAGGCATCAAGTCTGAGACCATTCCCAGAAACCCATGATGTCATCCGAGGAGTCCGGACCCTCCCAGACTGACTTCCTTCGGCATGCTGTCGGCCGTTTGTTTTAGTCTGTACGTTGTCCACCTCGCCACCCTCTCCAGCCAGCCATATGTGAAGAGGTGGAATATTAAGGAGGACCTCCAGAGCGGCTGAGGGTGCGGTGCTTATCGCTCCCGTTATCATCAGACAAGATTGTCTCTGTAGATGAGCCAATTTGGCCCTCGCGATGTGCTTATCGCTCCCGTTATCATCAGACAAGCTTGTATCTGTAGATGAGCCAATTTGGCCCTCGCGATACCACGAAGTGCATTGGGCCACCAAACAATGGCTCCATATGTTATCATTGGTCTGGTAACCACTACATAGAGCCAGTACATCTGTTGGGGGTTTGTTCCCCAGTTATTTCCACAGATTGTACGGCATGTTCACAGGGACAGTTTAGCCCTGCGGATTACATTCTCTAACTGTATGTCCCAGTTGAGCTTCTTATCTAGGGTAACCCCCAGATATTTTGCTTGTTCCGTAAATGGAATCGTTTCCCCCATAAGAATACGTGGTTTTAATCTGTCCAGCCTTCTTCTTCTGGTAAATGGTACAATGATTGTTTTGCGGGGGTTCACAGACATCTGTTTCCTCCGACACCAAACATTCACTACATTTAGTGCCTCTTGAAGAGTACTTGCAAGTTCCTCCTCAGATTTGCCTCTAACCATTATGACAAGATCATCAGCATACGCTTGAACCTCAACCCCCCACAGCACGAGGATAGCCAGCAAATCGTCCACAAAGAGGGACCACAGCAGGGGGATAGAACTCCCCCTAAGGGCACCCCCTCGCAGCCCTGAAGCTGACCACCTCCCCCTGCAACTAGGTAATAACGGTCCGATTGTGAAGCATGCTTCCGATTCCGCCACAAATGGTAGGTTCCACCACTCTAGCGATAGTGGCTTCGTAGAGGTAGATAGGTAATGCATTATTAAATGCTCCTTCAATGTCGAGAAATGCAGCCACCGCCACCTCCCCGTTATCCAGGAAGTGTGTGATTTTCTCGACGAGGTTATTGAGTGTTAATTCAGTAGATTTGCCAGTTTGGTAGGCATACTGGTGGGTATTTAGGGGGTTGTTGACTAAGATGTTCCCGCTAATGTGTCCGTCCAGTATTTTTTCCAATCCCTTCAGGAGGAATGATGTAACACTGAGAGGTCTCAGTTATGTGGGTAGGAGGTCATTATGTCCCAATTTGAGAATGTAAACCCCCCTAATTACCGTCCAGCTGGATGGTATATAGTTCCAAGCCAGACTGGCTCTATACAGCCTGATTAGGAAAGGTAGGATAATCCCCAGTCTATTTTGTAGTAGGACTGGTACCACCCCATCCTCCCCTGACGCCTTGAGACATGTTCCCGCTAATGTGTCCGTCCAGTATTTTTTCCAATCCCTTCAGGAGGAATGATGTAACACTGAGAGGTCTCAGTCATGTGGGTAGGAGGTCATTATGTCCCAATTTGAGAATGTAAACCCCCCTAATCACCGTCCAGCTGGATGGTATATAGTTCCAAGCCAGACTGGCTCTATACAGCCTGATTAGGAAAGGTAGGATAATCTCCAGTCCATTTTGTAGTAGGACTGGTACCACCCCATCCTCCCCTGGCACCTTGAATGGCTGGAAATGTTTCACAGCGCGCTCCACTGCTGAGGCTGTAACTATTCTCCGAGCAACCCGCCAGTCCTCCCTTTCAGGGAGTTTAAATCGACCCTCGGCTGGTAGCACATCTTCATTGCTCAGGTCAGACAATCTGGGAAGTGTGTGTGTGCTAAGAGCTCTAACGTTTCTTTCCGTGATTCAGTAAAAGAACCATCTGGTCGTTTTATCGATCCTAGTTCCTGAGCACAGTCACGTGAGAGAATTCTGTGGATTCTGGCGCTACTGGGCAAATTAGAGATGTCCCCGCAGAACCTCCTCCAGGACGGGTTATATAGAGAAAATGTCGCAAGAAGTGTGTTTTACAAAACCTTAAGTTTCAGCTTCAACTGTCGTTGTCCTTCATTTTACTAAAAGATTTGCAGAAAATTAATTTCAAATATATCCTTTCTCTGAAGCTTTGGCAGTGCTTTTAGCTATAGAGTTTATGGTTTAATAGTCTATAATTTTTAGCGATTGACCCAGAAAAAATTCTCTACTGAGGAGACCGCATCTTTTTAATTTTGCGAAGATTTCTTCAAATTAACGCGAACTAGGTTCCCTAAAAGCTACAACTGAGGTTAGTTTGAGTTTTATTATCTGTTTGCAAATATACAAGCTAACCCATTTTCACGGTAAAGCTCAATATATGTTATTAAATTAAAAATTGTATACGATAATTATAGGGTGTCTTGAGCTACATCTTATAAAATTTGACAATCACAGGCTGGCCCATAAATCGCTGGTGATACAATTTCTTTAAAATCAAACTCCCCTTATTGCATTTTTGCACATTACATTGAATTATAATGCATGCTTGTAAGGAAAAAAATTGATAGCGTCCATCGTTTTTGGGTTATTTTAATTGTTTTGCTACTTTTCACATTTTTGGCACATATAAAAAATTATTATACGGCGTTTTTACCAACAGATAGCAGAGTCCCATGAAAATGATGCATTCAGTGAAGTTTTCATTTATATTACTCGTAGAAAAAAATCAAGATGCCATATACAGGGTGCTCTCAAACAGTGGCTGAATTTGAACAAATTAAACTGCCATAACTCAATTTTTCAAACGGAAAACCTGTATTTTGTCTTTTAAAAGAGAGAGCAGGCCATTTGCTTCAAGTTTTGTATAACACCTCTTATGCCTACAGACTCTAGTTTTGGAAATTTTTATAATCGCATACCATGACTCATGTAGGCATCAGTTTTAGTTTTTTCAGTTTTTTTATTCAATTCTAATAACCGATCAGATTATGTGATTATTTAGTGGATTTTCAAAAAGATGTATTAAAATATTTAAATTAACTTTCGTATAAAAAAGGTAAGAAATAATTATTTTGATAAGATTCTCTATGTTTATATTTTCATAATATATGAGTAGTTGATGTCCGAATTGTTTTCACAAATGTCAAATCAAACTTCAAAGTGGCAGACTCAATAACGTTCTTATTACTGGCAGCTTGTAACATGAAAACATGAGTGCTTTTATGCTTACATTTTTCTCTACTTCCACTGGTTCAAATCTGTAAAAAGTGAAAAAAAGCAAGTGCGTTATGGTAGTGAATTTTCATAGAAATGATCTGGCACAAAATATTTTATTATAAGTTTTTTTTTCTTGTAACATAGAAATCTAAATTTTGGTGTATAGTTTACTTTTTATATCGTAAACCAATCTACCAAATTTGGTTATCATAGCTTTTTTATTTTTTGAGATAAAAAAAATTTCAAATGAAAACTCAAAATTCTCCCGGAAAACCTCGTTCGATTTTCCCGATTAACGAAATTATCCAAGCCATTTAGAAAAGGAAGGTACATGCCAAATTTTACCAACATTATTTATTATTTTTTGAGATATTTTTTTTCAAATGAAGACTCAAAATTTTCCCGGAAAACCTCGTCCGATTTTCCTGACTAACGAACTTATCCAAGCCATTTACAAAAGGAAATCGGTCAATTATTTGTTGAGTTATCGGTGTGATACATACATACATACATACATACATACATATATATATATATATATATATATATATATATATATATATATATATATATATATATATATATATATATATATATATATATATACAAATTGAAACTGACCCCGGATATGGGTTCTAGGGGTCCTAGTTCGCACTCATGTGCAAAATTTTTTCAAAAATCAAAAGTCGGGATCTCCCCATTAGTGAATTTTTTCTACGAAAATTCACTATAAGTAGTGCTGCAAATTGAATCATAACTTCCACATAGCTGTGATAATCTACTCTCCTCAGAAAGGCATTCTCATGAAATAAATTTAGGGTCCATGACTTGACCGCAAAGAAAATATTTGTATTCCCGTACCCATTTACTTCTGAAATCATATATTACTCGAGTTTTATCGAAAAAATGTCACTCTTCACCAAATCACCCCTCATTTATCCCCTACTCTCTGAAGCGATGTTACCCAAAACCAATTCGAAGCGTTGCTTTCCTTTCTTGGGTGCTAACTGGATACCAAATTTTAAGCTGGTATCTAAATTCATTTGAAAGTTATTGCGTCTACTAACAGACAGACGTACAGGCAGACAGACAAAAAAAATTTGTTCCAGAATCAAGTTTTCTATATGTTTTGAGACTGTTAGCAAAAAAAATATTGAAATTTCTGTCACTGATATTCCACCACCACACATTCAACCCCTAACTTAATTTCAGCACAGAATACCAAATGTTCAATGAAATTAAAAGTTTTCTAATAAACAACCCCTAAAACGTTATATTACTCGAGTTTTAACGAAAAAATGTACATTTTCACCAAACCATCCCGCAGTCCACCCCTATCCCGCAAAAATATTTTACCCAAACACAATCCGAACCGTTGGGTGATAACTGTATACCAAATTTGAAGACGATCTTTCAATTCGTTCTAAAGTTATCGTCGGTACAGACAGAGATCGACAGAGATAAAAAATGTTCGTTCCCAATCATGTTTTCTATATATTTTGACACTTTTTACAATTAAAGGATAATTTTTTTTTGTTGAAATTTTTGTCGCCGATGCCATACTGCCCCATGCAGCACACGTTAGCGATATAAACATATCCTAGACGTAATTTTTGTGTAAAACTGGTATCGGTGTATCACTGAAACGTTTCCGCTAAACTATTTTTAAGACAAACATATAAAGGTTTTATAATGATACGTATATTTTTCAGCATGTCCAGTCAATTTGCGTATAACATAAATAAATATAAGACTTAGATTTGAGACTTGTTTTATACTGTTTGTATACAGAAATTTGACAAAACTAATTTGATATACATTTGATTTGTAGTATTCATAAGTAATTAGAAACTGATGTTTCCAAAACGCTTTTTCTATGGTTCCGACGCACCCAATTTCAATTTTTAAAATCACTATAAAAGTTTAACCGGAGATTATGATATAACATAAAGTGACTTTTCTTTAGTAACGCTTTTTAACGCTATCCTTATTCACCTATATCATATTAAAAATATTCCAAACATTTAAAAACTATATATGATATGTGTATATGGAGACCATCGTTAAATATTGTTATTAAACCATATCTGTATACCCAATTTCCCCATTCAGGGTAATTGAAAACGTTAGCTAGAGGATAAAATATACATAAATAGACTGTTCTTGAGTTACTGTTATTTACCGCTACCCGAAGAACCTCATATACTGTTAAAATTATTCTAAGTGTTTAAAAACCAGATGAGATATATGTATATTGAGACCGAGTTTAGATATTATTATTAAGCTTTATCTGTATACCCAATTTTACTATTCAGAGTAATTGTGAACGTTTAGTTAAAAGGAAATTATATACATATAAATAAGACTGTTATTGAGCTACTGTTATTTACCAATACTCATAGACCCACATCTGCTATTAAAATTATTATAAACGTTTCAAAACCAGATATGATATATGTATATTCAAACTGTGGTTAGGTATTATTAGTATAGACTTCATCTGTATACTCAACTTTATTATTTAGAGTAATGGAAAACATTTACGTAAGACGAGATAATATACATAAATAGACTGTTCTTGAGTTACTGTTATTTACTGATACCTGTAGACCCACATACGCTATTAAAATTATTCTAAACGTTTAAAAACTAGATGTGATATATGTATATTCAGACTGTGGTTAGGTATTATTATTAAACTGTATCTCTATATTCAATTTTACTATTCAGAGTAATTAAATACGTTTCGATAAGAGGAGAAAATATACATAAATACACTGTTCTTGAGTTACTGTTATTTACCAATACCTGTATTCCGATTTACGCTCTTTATATTATTCTAAACGTTTTGAAAGAGGATACAATTATTTTATTTCAGGCCATGTTTTATTATTATTATTAAACTGAATTTGTATACCTAAATTAACCATAAAGAATAATTGCGAACGTTCAATTAAAGTAGATAATGTGTATGATAAAACTGTTCTTCTGCTCAATGATACTTACATCCCTATATATATATATATATATATATATATATATATATATATATATATATATATATATATATATATATATATATATATATATATATATACTGTTAAAATTATTTTATAGACTTAATATGTCGACACAATATGTGCATATTTAGACCGTAGTTAAATATTTTTTTATTGTCTTATGGGTCCGTTTGCAATATTGCTTCCAGTATACTGCTGTCTAAAAGGTTATTGAACTGACCATTAGTTGATTAACTTTTCACGTATTAGAGACTATATACATAAATAGACTGTTCTCAAAGTAATGTTATTTAACAATACATGTATTCCATAGACCCTGCTAAAATTAATTTAAAAAGTTAATAATTGGATTATAATATAATGATAGGTTGATATTGAGACCGTAGTTTAATAGCATTCTAAATTAGTTCCCTGTACCTGAGCTTTTGTTTTACCTATGTGCAAACATCTATTTAGAGAATATTATATTATATTACATACGACTATGAAATGTGCACATTGAGACCTTAGTTAAATATTGCTTTTTTTGTATCTTAAATAGTTGCGTCTGCAAAATTCCTCATGGTAACTGCAGTCTAAAAGGCTTACTGTGCCGAGTACTGGTTTACTTTTCACGCCCAGGTGTGTCCCAAATTGTACAGGTCTGTATATTTGTGAAAGAGAATAATTTGATGCCATAACTGGTTTCTCAAATAAGCACTGTCTTTTGTTGTCTAGTGCTTCGCACATGCAAGGCCGTTTATGGTTCCTTACTGCATAGTTAACGAATCGCGTCTCCTTCATATTTTTTGACTGTACCCTGAGAGTAGTATGACCTACAATGATCACAACGTAGCAGTTTTGTGGTTGTTTGCTGTATATATTTTGAATAAGCTTTTTGCTACGTTTGAGTCCTGGTCTGTTTACCTAATAATGTGTGCTGACTGGGAATCCAATGGTTACATTCCCTGCGGATCTGCCATTCTGATATATACAGGACCGGCTCTGCACCCATGTATTTAGCAGTCGTGCCTGACCTACCCAGTTTGTCAGCTTTTCCATTTTGTTATTTAACAATACATACCTGTATTTTCACAAGTACTGTTAGACGTTTAATAACTGGATATGATATATGCATATTGAGGCTGAAGTTAAATAATGTTATTAATATTTGTTTATTTTGATTCGTTTTGTTCTCCCTTTCAAATATAATGAAAGGCTTATAATTAAGAATTACTTGGATATGAAGTGCATTCATTGTATAACAGTTGCTTTATTTTTTTATTTTAATAATAAGATGTTTATGTAGCCCTAATATTCAGAGACGATGGATCGTTTTATTAGAGTGCTTGCGTCGTCTCTAACTAGTTTGGCCCCACAGTTACACATCTTCTAATGTCACTGGATTTGGATTGGTGTCCTTGTTCCTTATGTGATATGTGGATGTACCTTACAGCTTCTTACATGTACTAAGTGTGTTTATGCTGACAAATTTATTAACTTCTTAGTTCTATAAAGGTAAGTTTACTTTTCATACACAGTTTAAAACATTAATAAGTATGCTGAATAGGTTTTAATATCAAGTTTGTCTGTACTAACCATGCCTAATAGGAGTTAAATATGTTTTAACCTAATGCAAGATGGCTGCATTTGCTATATGTTTAATATAGATAATGTGCTTATATGTGTTTAGCAATAATTTAGCATCGCCCAGACAACATCGATGGGTAGATACTTTTCATATATTTACAAATTTAAATTCCAAATGCATTTAGATATCTTAATATATATATATATATATATATATATATATATATATATATATATATATATATATATATATATATATAATATATATTTTTTTTTTCCGGAAAAACTGGTCCGATTTTCCTGGCTAACGAACTTATCCAAGCCACTTGTAAAAGGAAGGCACGTACCAAATTTCATTCGGACCAGTTTTTCCGGGAAACTTTTGGGTTTTCCTTCGGAAAATTTTTGTATCTCCGAAAATAACAGAGCTATGACAACCAAATTTGGCATATACGTTTCTACCAGCCAACTTACCCTACGTGCCAAAATTCAGATCTCCAAGTTAAAAGAAAAAAAGTTATAGGCATTTAAAAAAATATTTTTGGGTGCCACTGGTGATCAGAGAAAAGCACAAGAACAAAATATTTTGTGTGATTAACAAAGCCAATTGAATATTACATACAACGGCTGAGTTTTCTTGACACAAAAACGTCAAGAAATAGCAGCAAAATATTTTCAAAATTTGATAATTTTTCTTCTTGAAACGTCAAAATTTGCAATTTTCAGACAACGAATTTGAAGCAAATACGGATTATGTCAAAACGATGTCTTAATAAATGTGTTTTACAAAGCCTTGAGTTTCAGCTTCAACCATCATTGTCCTTCATTTTACTAAAATATGTTCAGAAAATGCATTTCAAATAGACCCTCTTTCTGATGCTTCGGCAGTAGTTTCAGCTATAGAGTTTATGGTTTAATAGTCTATATTTTAGCAAATTTTCGTAGAAAAAATGTGTTATTGAGAAGACTGCGACTTCTGAATTTTAAAAAGATTTCTTCAAATGAGCGCGAACTAGAACCCCACAAACCCATCTACGGGGTCAGTTTCAGTTTTTGTCTGTTTACACATATACAGGGTGACGCTTTTCTACGGCAAAGCTCAATATATCCGTTATTATACAAGATATGACAAAAAAGTATATACGTTAATTATAGGGTATCTCGAGCTGCATCTTACAAACTTATTTTGACAATCACAGGCTGGCCCATAAGTCGTTGGTGATACACACTTTCTTTTTTTAATAGAACACCCCCTTATTTTATTGCATTTTTGTGTTTTCCATTGAATTATTATGCATCTTTGTGAGGAAAAAAAAGTTCGGGAGGCGTGCGTTGTGGTAGTGAATTTTTATTAAATGCTTCAAACTTGGATGACTCAATTTTCAATAAACTCAGAAAGTTGAATTTTGGTATGCAGTAAGGCCTTTCCCGAGGCAACATATCTGCCAAATCTTATTAAAATAGCTTTGTAATTTTCGGAGAAAAAAATTTTTTCCAAAGAAAACTCAAAATTTGAAAAACTCAATTTTCTAATAGAGTTAGACAGTTAAGTTTCGGTACGTAGTAAGGCCTTTCCCAAGGCAACGTATCCACCAAATTTCATTAAGATAGCTTGGTAACTTTCGAAGAATTTTTTTTTCAAAAGAACACTTTAAAATTTCCAGGAAAACTTTGTCCGATTTTCCTGGCTAACGAACTCATCCAAGCCATTAATAAAAGAAACTTAGTTGCCAAGTTTCATCGAAATCGGTTAATTATTTTTTGAGTTATCGGTTGGATATATATATATATATATATATATATATATATATATATATATATATATATATAATTTATTAGGTTTAAGTCCATGGCAACTTCATCATTTTTGGGGAAAAAAAAAACAACATTTGTGTTTTTGATTTAACGACGTTTCGCCGCCTCATGCGCGGCTTCTTCAGGTTTTTTAATTCTTTATTTTATTTTATATTAATCTATGAACATTTCACTTTTACGGTTGAGAGCTGTAAACATTGAAAAGGTATTTTTAGAGAGTAGGTTCCCCTTAGATCGTTGCAATATATGTTTTTATAAATTATTTAGATTTATATCTTACCTGTATGTTACACCATCACTCAATTGTAATTGCCGGAAAATATACTTTAGTTGCTATAGTTTATTGTAATTTTTAATCTTTAAGTATGTTATTCTATTTAGAGAGGACATTTTGTATAATTATCTGTATTTGAAACAGACATGCGTGTTAAGAGTTTCTTAGTTGTCGGTGATTGATTCCGTCATCTGTGTGTTACCGTCAAAGTTGGAATGTCTCTGATCAATGACCGCCTGTGTCGTTTTATGCTTTGGTTTGTGAGCGTTGACAAAATACAGGAAACAAATACTACATAACAGATTCTTATGACTCAAAAAAAAAAAAAACAATCGACAAATAAAAAATTAAAAAGGAAGAAGTCATTATCTCACCAGATGTAAATTCTCTATACACAAACATACCAACAAAACTAGTAAGGGAGATAATATCTAAAAAAAAAAGGGAGGGGGGAAATCAAGGAGTTTACTAACATTCCCAAAAATGAGTTCGTAGAAGCATTAGATTTAACATTAAACACCAATTATTTCCAATATCAGGACGAATTTTATATGCAAATAGAGGCAGTAGCAATGGGCTCCCCAATATCAAGCGTAATAGCACAGATGGTGATGGAATACCTTGAGGAAACAGTCATTGACAACCTTGACTTTGAACTGCCATTTTTTCAGAGATATGTAGATGACTGCTTTGCGATAGTGTACAAAGATAGGACCGACGTAGAAGCATTAGATTTAACATTAAACACCAATTATTTCCAATATCAGGACGAATTTTATATGCAAATAGAGGCAGTAGCAATGGGCTCCCCAATATCAAGTGTAATAGCACAGATGGTGATGGAATACCTTGAGGAAACAGTCATTGACAACCTTGACTTTGAACTGCCATTTTTTCAGAGATATGTAGATGACTGCTTTGCGATAGTGTACAAAGATAGGACCTTTTGGACAAGTTCAATAAATTCCACAAAAAACTACAATTCACAATAGAACCAGAAAGTGAAAATAAGCTCAATTTTCTAGACCTGACACTGATTAGAAGCACAGACAGACAAAACATTCATACGATGTGGTACACAAAACCCACAGCATCTGGTAGATACTTAAATTTTGGTTCAGCTCACCCCAACACACACAAAAAAAAATGTTGCTACAGTCATCTTTGACAGAGCCCTGAGACACACCACTCCTCAATACAGAGAGGATACTATTAAAAAAGCAAGAAAACTACTAACATACAACAACTACCCGACAAAACTCATAAACAAGACACTAAAAAGACGAGCACACGCCCTCTATAATACAGCATACAAAGCCAGAGACAGTAATGAACACACACATGACACCAAATATGTTGCCATTCCATACATACCGGGGTTATCAGAGACAATAAAACGCACACTCAAGGAACACAACATAGAAACAGCATACAAAAGCATAAACCATACAAAGCGTTTTTTCATTAAATTAAAAAGCAAAACTGAGAAACTGAAAACCACACACACTGTATATCAAATCCGCTGCAAAACATGTGATGGTGTATACATAGCTCAAACACAACAGTAACTTAAAAAAAAGAATAGAAGCACACAAGTACACAACCAATGCAAGTACCGCACTGAACAAACACAAAAGAAACACCGGACATACATTTGATTATGACAAAACCAGAATCTTGGGCATTGAAAAAAAACACCCACAAAAGAACAATAAAAGAGATGATTATGGTTAACAAAACACCTGCATCAATAAACGACAGAACAGAAATAAACACACTTTCCAAAGTCTACTTACCAATTATTAAATAATGCCCATAAATTCCTATAATGTTAGTCAATGTACACACACAGACGATTAAAAAACTATAGACAGGAGATCTGATTAAAAATTACAATAAACTATAGCAACTAAGGTATATTTTCCGGCAATTACAATTGAGTGAGTTTCATTTACTCTTATTATAATCGTCCGAAAATAAATCACCCTATATTGTAAAAGATACGTGACTGTGTTTTTATATGAGCAGTTATATGTTTTGTTTGTTTGGCTTCATAAATTTCGTGTAATGATTTTAAACAACTTCTAGTTAATTATGATGGGATTCTTTTAGCGTTGGTATATAGATAGATAGATAGGTGCTTTATTGTCCAAAGATAAAAATCTTATTGACAAGCAAAGTTAACATATAAATATAAATAATATGGTATTATTAAGAAAAGTAAAAGTACAAACTGTGAATGATGAAGCATAATACTTACGTGTTTATGTTGATTATAATTATTCTTGTTTTGAAGTTCCGCGTTATATCTGAAATTATATTTCATGTTTACAGTTTCCAAGCAGTGTCAATACGTAACTTGATGATAACCGCATAGCGCAAGTCAGTCAAGTCGGCGTTTCCAGCATGTGTTGGGTTTTAACGTTCTGCCAACCTAATGGCATCTCACGTAAAACTGTCAAATATTTAATTGTTTGGACATTTTTGTTTCGCCTTCTACTTCTCTATTAGGCATGCTACTATTTTCCTGGGCCACAATATCATCCGCTTGGTATTTCATTCTAGGGAGATCTAATTGTTTATGTAATAAATGTAGTAGACTGTTCTTGCGGTGCCTAAAGAACTGTTACACCTTGACGTTAAATTTTATCTTAAAAGCAAACTGGTAATATAAGATTCCAGGAAAGCTGAATGTTTTTAAAGATTTTTTCTTAAAAAATAATTTGATAAGATCTGAAGGGAAAATGGGAAGACGATTCTGAACTTTCAAATATATAACATCTGGAAGAGGAATGTTCTGAAAATGCAAGCAACAAGTTGAATTTGGACAGGTTTTATTGGCTTAGCAATAATTCTACCAGTTACAACTCCTGGACTTTGCTGTATTCAACAAATCAATTAACTCATAACTGGTATTTTGGTTTTGGATTGGAATTAAATTAGAGTATATTGTATATGCGTGAGGTTACCTGCATTGTGGGGATTTAAGTCGCATGCAGTTTTTAGTATTTCAGCTTTCCTGTGGGTTTAATACATTGAACTGGATTGGTCGATGGGTTAGTGTTTTTTTAATTGGTACCACACTGGTTGTAATTTTGAGATAAAGTTTATGGGCTGGAAATTTATTGGTTGTGCAATAACATTGGTTAACTTATTGTACTAGTCATGAAAAATTTGGGACACTACTTACTGACCAGCTAAGATCCTTATTATTGGTTGAAATCTTCTGGAATAATTACTAATATAAGAAGTGACATCGGAGGATTTGAGCCTGTAAGTTTGTTCTATTAAAGTTTGCTATTGACTTTCAATGTATACCTACCGTTTCAAATTAGACATTTATATTTGTGTAGCATATCTGATTAATAGTTTTTTGCTTACACTTTAGTATACTTGAACTGATAATATAGTTTAACTTGGAAACATTAATTGCCAGTGTATTTATGAGTTTTATCAGAATAACTTTCACACTTAAATCATACTACAGTAACTAATATTTCTTACAGTATTAATTGAAATCTGTACATTTATTTATAGAGGTAAAACGATAGTATTACGGTTTAGTTATTTTTTGGTTACACACTTGCTGTGTAAATGTTTTTTTTTTATGAGGGAGGGCAATAAATTAACCATAAAACAGTGAACTATATATAGTTCACTTCCATTTAAACAAAATATGTATTATAATATCTTGAGTCGATAAAGAGAAATAAAGTGGAAACACCCTGTAAACTCACACACAGAAATTCGTGTGCATAAGAATCTAGCTGGTAAGGAGAGCTAAACTGTAGGATTACCGAAGTCAGTTTCAGTCAATTTATAAATTCAATAAATGTCGTAAAAAAGTGTAGGTCATTGCTATGAAAATTCGCTACCATAATGGACTTCCTGCGTTCAGACTTTTTAAATTTGATGAACTGCTGAACCATTATAGCCATGTTGTTAATTAAGAACTGTTAATATTAATACATCCCTTTGACAGAAAAAGCAAAATTATGAAATTACCTTACACCCTTCAACCTTCTCAAGAATTGAAGTTATTTTTTGTCTATTTTCTACAGCTGGATCAGTTTCTTCTTCTTTTGTTTCAAATTCTGGTAAAACGGAATTTTCTTCACCAGAAATTGAAGTAGTTGCTAGTGCAGCTAAAAGAGATTTTTGTTCAGACAATAAATGGGAAAGCTGATACATTTCACTTTCCAAATCTGCATTATGTTAAGAAAATTATTAAATCTCACAATACAAAAATATTACAGCAAAAATCAATATGTTCTTACTTAAAACTCACTAGGATAAGCAATGGAGTAATCTTTTATTACTTTAGTTGAGTCAACATGGCCTATTTAACTTAAACATACTGTCGGTAATTAGTACTCAAGAAAGTTGAACCGTTTAAAAGAAGCTGCTAAAGACATAACTTTAAATAAAGTAAAAAAGATTAAGTTTATGAATGTTAATTACATCTCGTACTTGTTGATCTTGATTACCTAGGATGGTGATATTAAATCCATAGGTAAACATTTAACATAACTTTATTATTTCACAAATTGATTAAACTTTATGCACTAAATATCTACACGTGATACACTATACATGACTAGAAAAGAGTGTAAACAGATCAAGCTTGCCAGTGAGTTGTTTTGATCAGGTTAACTCTGAGAAGAGAGAAATCGCCTGGTGTTTCTTATTTGCCGTAGCTCTTGACAGCTGGCTGTCGCAGAACATAACTTTCAACTGTCAAGAGTATTTACGCAGAAACACAGAGTAGTGTTGGCGGAAACACTGCGGTCGGAACCACCGCCACAAAGTTTTTGAAAGGTTTATGATAGAAATGTAATTTAGTACAGAAATTGTTACTCAATGGACTTTAGGAAATTAATGTACTTACTGGATAAAATTTTAAATAGATGGATTAAGGATGATCAGAAAAAATGGGAGCCTGTGGTTTGCTCGATTGTTTTGAATAACAACTATTTACAACAAATACTTAACTGATAACCCTATGTTTTTTGCATAATATGTGTAATTTTTCATTAGTTTAATTACAAAATGATGTGAAGGTGAAGCCTGCTTATTTTGACATCTGACAATATTCAGTGTCATGTTATCAGTTGCATAGCAGAGTTAACATTATTTCACCAATTCATTAAATAATGATGTTTTCTTTTCAATATTATAATCATGTATTTTCAATGGCTTTCCTTCACCCATCAACTCTATCTATTTGACGCTCAGAATGTTCCGATGATGTTATATTTTTTTAGTATCTCAATTATTATTATTATTATTACTAGTATGCATTCATTTTGACACTGTTACTGCACCAGTCAACGTTTAAGTCATATGAAAACCTAAAGTCATAAGCTCTACGCATTCTGCCGAGCTTCAAAACTTCAAAGCTCCTTTAATGCAGTTGCATAATCAAACATAATTACCTTGCGTGAAAAGGTGTACAAAAAAAACTGTTTTTTAAACTATTTACACTGCCACAAGTAGCAATTAGACATGGTTTTCTAAAAACAAGAGACAAATTGTTTTTGTATTACACATGCACATGTGATGCATACAAGTAATATTTCATCACTTGTGTTTGCCTCAAGTGGTGTGACCTACAAGTTGAATCTCGTCAGTTTGTTGGTACTTATATAGTTCGGTGCAGATAGAATTGGTTTATAGTTAATATAACATGTCGAAAAGAGTGAGACTCATTATGCAAATCCCCCTGTGGGTCCGGGGACAAAGTAAAATAATAGGCCCAAGGAAACTATTGTCTCTCATAAGAGGCGACTAACTGCAGTCAAACACTGGCGGGGGTCTAGTCCAGAGGAACCTGGAAAGAGGTGTATATCACTGGGGAGTGGTATACACCCGGATTTTGATGCCTCCACTGTGGGCGTTCGAAATGGATAATTGACCTCGCCTGGTTGTTACTCGGGAGCGGGATTCCGCCTTGGATTAAATGTTGGCGAGCGTCCGGTTCAAAAGAAAGCGGAGAGTGTTAAGATCCCTGGAGAGTGGTATACACCCGGATTTTGCGACCCACACTGTGTGCTTCGAAATGGATAAATGACCTTGCTTGGGTGATTCTCAGGAGCGGGACTTGGTGGGATGTTGCCTTGTGTCTAGCGTTGAGGGATCTCAGGTCTAGATGAACTCAGAGGAAAGCTGACATCTCTAGGGATGAATTACAACTGTAGACTGAGGCCCCCTCTGTAAGCTTCGAAACGGGCAAACGACATTGCTTGGATTCTGCTCAGGTGCGGGTCTCCATATGATACCGCTCAAGCTTCAAAAGGGACAAGCGACTTCACTCAGATGGTAGCACACCTGTCAAACAACTTTCCCCTTCAAAAAAGATCAACTGCTGCTGGGAACTAAATTTGATGGGTGAAATTTAAGCAATTAGACGTGTGTCACAATAGACCTAAGGTTGCAGTGGAGGGACGGGAATATCCCATTGAATCTAATCTAATACAGTATCTATCATGAAATAATTGAAAACATTTAATACTGTCTGTATTTCAGAACAGTGGTGTACTTTTTCAAACAAAAATTGGCTATGTATCTGACTCACTCATCATCGTCCAAGTTATACATGCTGTATTAAATTTAATTGTTACCCAAAGAAACAATTCCCCCACTCAGCAGTTGTGCTTTCAACCTTATAAAAAATGTTGATTGAATGCTTGGAACCCAACAAAGATGAAATAAGAACTTTCCTAGGCGTGATAATAGCTATGGGACTTACTCTTACTCAAATTTCTCACAAAAATTTGTACTGGTCTAAAGATTATATATATTTAATAATAAATTTATAACAAATGTTATGTCATGATTGCTACCTATTATTACGAAAACTCATCCATTTTGAAAATAAGGAACCTTGTAACACAACAAATCATCTTTCTAAAATTGAAAAAACAGTTTCACTGTTGCTAGCAAAATTTTTAAAATTGGTAGCTGTCCTTATTAGTGATGCCATTTAGGGACAACTCAATTTTTGTCAGTATACACCAAACAAAACTCATAAGTAAGACAGAAGCCTTATAAACTTTACTCACCTGAGAGATATACATTCAATATGATAATATATACTGGAAAATGAGAAACCCCTGCATATATGGGACATGCCCAGTTAATTGTTCTCAAACTAGCTGAAAGCGTGAATAATAAAGCTGGTAAAGTATTACTCGCTGACAATTTTTATTCAAGTATTCCCTTTGTCAATTTGCTGAAGGAGATAAAGTATTGTGGAACACTCAGGGGTAAGAGGAACGATTACCAGCATTTTCAATAACACAAATAAACCGAAGTATGAAACATTTTTTATAATAAAAAAGGATGGTGTGAAAATAACAAAATAGATGGATAAAAAGTGGGTTTTCATGATATCAAGTGTGCTATCTCGCAAAGCAAATTGGGTTCCAGTAGAAAAGACAATTAGAAAAGGTAAATATATCATTAAATCACAATGTATCACAGACTACAATGCAGTAAAGAAGGTTGTTGATTATTCTAATAAAATCTCCTCATACTAAACAGTCCTTCGTAGGTGTTTGAAATGGTATAGGTAATAATATATGTTTCTTATTGTATCTCCATTACCTGCAAATATCTTCATTTCAGGAGGGTCATATTTGGATAATCATAAAGCTGGTAAAGTATTACTTGCTGGCAAGTTTTATTCAAGTATTTCCTTTGCCAATTTGGTGAAGAAGCTTAGGACATCTAATAGTTAATGCACTGCTAGCTCGTAGTATATGCTCAGAAATGACACTCAGCATTACTGAATTCCAGACACAGTTACTCTATTCACTGATTAAACCTAAAGAATAGGCTAACTGTGTCCAGAATTCATTATTGATTGAACCTAAAGAACCCGAAGCAGATGCCTCCCGGGGTTTGGATGCATGTAGTTGTGCGTGCATCCGCCGGTGGCGCTGTTGCATGTTTGAGGCAGCAATCGGGCGTGTCCCGGGGTCGCGGATAGGGGTGTAGCCATATGTATGGCTAGGGGCGGTATAGAGATGTTCGTTGGTGGGGCCCTAAGGGACCCCGGCGACATCTCGGCGCTAAAATCTCCTCCGTGGACGAGCTCCATCCCTCAGCAACGAGGAATGTAACACCATAACCCTACCTAGTCATGTCTTAAAAGGACCGGGAACGCTTGCCTTAATTAGCGGGCATTGCGAGAAGGGACCTCCATAAAAAAAAAACACATCGCATGGTCTTTGGCGGGTTGGTGCCGAAGCGATGATGCTTTTAGCCGCTATGGCCGGGCATTGGTAGAGTGGCAATTCTGCCCCTAGCGTAACCCTGCTCAGGGAAACCGGGCGAGCTCCCTGTGTATAAATGCCTCTCCATGGAATGCGGTGCTCTTCCATGGCGATTAACCACAATTTTCCCCCGCTGCTCGTGGGAACAGTATATGGACACAGCTAAAAACATAAACCCAAAAGAGATGGGTAATAATACTTTCGATCTCCAGGCAACTGAAGAACCTATGGAGGTAGGGATGGGGGTTATCCCCTCTCTAACTGCCGGACTTATGAATGTAGAACTGGGAGATATCCCCTCTCTAGCCTCCAAACCTATGGAAGAAGGGACGGGGGTCATCCCCTCTCATTCCACCAAATCTTTGTCCTCCGATTAGGAGCGGGAGCTTCTAGAATCTCCCGTCCGCCACACGGGTCAATCTTGAAAGCTGTGGATGGCATACCAGAAGAAAGGCTAGTTGGTGTGCGGTGGAAGAGCTTCGGCCACAGACTTGTCCTCGACACCCAAGCTGGAGGCTGGGTCCCACCGGAGGGCGGCGAGGTTCGCGGACTCTGGGGCCCCTCCACCAGTGAGGACCCTACTGTAGGTGTAGAGGGACTGCCCCGGCAGTCCAAACGTCTTTCCGGGGCGCAAAGAAAGAAGCTCCGAAAGGCGCAGAAAATAGCGACCGGGACGTGGACGGCCGAGAAACCTGTAAAGGCGCAAGAGGGGAGTGCAAGTCAGAAGAGGCCGCGCTCGGACTCTAACATGCCGACTACATACAGACGTCCCAAAAGGGCCAGGGCACCTGTAAAGGCGCAAGAGAGTGCGAGCCAGAAGAGGCCGCGCTCAGCCTCTAGCACGCCTACTACAGACAGACGTCCCAAAGGGGCCAGGGCCGGAACACCGGCGCAGACTGGCTCGTATAGGGAGGCTGCGGAGGGCCTCGGGATGGCGATAACTGACAGACGCCATCCTGAGGTCACGCTAGACCAGGGGAAGGCGGAACTGATCCAGGCTGCGGTGGTAGCTGCGGTGGACCCTCTTCAGGAAGGGGAGAGCCCGCCTCAGTTCCACCGGGCGCGCCTGGCGGGGGTATCCTCTGGATAACCGGTGCCAGCCCTCAGTCGCGGGACTGGCTGTGGAAAACGATCGGGTGCCTTGGTCATATTTAAGAGGGGGGCTTGACAGCCGTCGATCCCAAGGAACTCCCAAAGAGACGCAAGGTCCTTGTACGGATCCCAGACACCGTCCCGCAGGAGACGGGGTTCAGTAGACTGAAGATCCAGAACCCTGAACTGGGGACACAACGCTGGTCTGTTCTAAGCAGGAAGGCAGAGGAGAAAGGACATACTCCCGCCTTCTCGATCGACCAGGCGTTTTACAGAGCCCCTGAAGGAACCTCCTTCAAGAAATTCTGGGGCCTGGGAAGGGTTAGCTTCCGCCCACTGGGGAAGCAACCGGGGGTTGATGGGACTTAGGTTCCTTCAGGTCAACCTCCGACACAGTAGGGCAGCCACGGCCGGACTACTGATGGCTCTGAGGAACACAAATGTGGCCCTCATCCAGGAACCGTACTCCTATAAAGGAGAGATCAAGGGACTCGGCGGGGCTGCTGGAAAGCTCATCTACAGCAGATCCAGCGAGAACCTGAGGGCCTGTATTTTTGTCAGGAAAGGGATAGTTTCTGCCTTTAATGAATTTCTGTTCCAGGGACCTGGCAACGATCAAAATCCGATGTGGAGTAGCGGATGGGCAGAGGGACATTACTGTCGGATCGGCCTATCTGCCAGGGGACAGCAGGGACCCTCCTCCACCTAAGGAGTTGAAGCAGCTGATGGTAGGTAGCAGAGCAGGTGGATGGCAGACTATCATTGGCATGGATACGAACGCGCACCATGAGTTGTGGGGAAGCTCGGACACAAACTCTAGGGATGAGTCACTTTAACAATTCTTTATGAAATTTAATTCAGACATATTGAATAGAGGTAATAAACCGAACTTCGTCACAACACGGCGTGAGGAAGTTTTAGATCTAACAGTTTTCACCCAGTTTCTGGGTGACTCTGTTAAGAACTGGGCTGTGCCTGGGGAAGTGAGTAGCTCAGACCACAGATACATTCGGTTTGAAATCGCCAAAGTCTAAAGACAAACGGTATGGTACCGGGACCCCCATGGGAAGCCTACAGGGCAGACTTAGCAGTGGAACTGCGGGGGGTTAAGAGTACCATAGACAATTCAATACACCTCGAGATTACGGCAGCCCAAGTGCGAGACGCAATCACCTCGGCCTATAACGCCAACTGCCCCCTGAAAATTAGGGCGTCCACCAGGAATGTCCCGTGGTGGAACAAGGACTTCAGGCAAAGGAGGACGCAGGTTCGTAAGCTGTTTAACGCGGCCAAAACGTCGGGAGCATGGGATGAATATAGACATGCCCTAACGACCTATAACAAAAGACCGAGGGACGCCAGGAAGGAGTCGTGGGGGAGGCACTGCGAAGAAGTGGAGAACACACCCGAGAGTGCTCGACTACACAAGATCCTGTCCAAGGGCACTCAGACCAACATAGGCTCCCTTAGAACATCCACGGGAGGCTTTACAAGCTCGGTGGAGAAAACTATGGAAGTTTTGCTCCAGACGCACTTCCCCGGCTGTAGCATAATAAACCAATCACCTCCGGACTGGGAAGACCCAGAAATAGAGGCGCCTTATAGGCGGGCATCTAGAGTAGACTGGACAGTCGCTAAAGAGGTGGTTACTTGAAGCAAAATCAGATGGGTCATTAACAGCTTCAAGCCATACAAATCCCCGAGATTTGATGGAATAATGCCCAGCATGCTCCAACAGGGTATAGATATACTGGCGCCGGCGCTTACCCTCAGTATGAGGGCCAGCCTGGCTCTGGGGTACATTCCGAGGGCATGGAGACTGGCCAGGCTTGTATTCATTCCTAAACCTGGGTGTCCAACAGACCAGGCATAGTTCCTGAGGCCAACAAGTTTCATGTCCTTCTTGCTAAAAACAATGGAAAAACTGCTCGACCGGCACATTAGGGGCGGTGTACTGGAAGCATATCCCCTACACTGCAGACAATATGCATACAGTGCAGGAGTCTCAACAGAAACAGCACTGTACCAACTTGTGCTGAAACTGGGAGAATACGCTGGAGAACAGGGAGGTGCCACTGGGGGCCTTCCTAGACATAGAGGGGGCCTTCAGCAACACCTCATTCGGATCTGTTCTGGCAGCTGCCAGGGAGTGTGGAATAGAGGAGACCTGCTGCAGGTGAATCGGTTCCATGCTCAGGGACAGGGCAGTGTTCACCTCGCGGGAGGGACTCTGCTGGCGGGGGTCGCGGCGGGTTGTCCGCAGGGGAGCGTTCTGTCTCCTTTGCTCTGGCGCCTAGTCGTGGACGGCCCGCTAGGGAGGCTCTCAGGAGGGGAGTATGAGGTACATGCGGACGAGATTGTCATCATAGTCCGAGGAAAGGTTACACAGTTAGTCTGGGAGCGCATTTAGACAGCACTGAAAGTGGTGGTAAGCTGGATGGTTGGTCAAGGACTCGGGGTGAGCCCCGAGAAGGCAACCGTCATCCGTTTACAAGGAGGAGGAAGTGGGAGAGCCACAGAACTCACTCTATACGGTAAGAACATTCCAATGGCCAGGGAGGTAAAATATCTTGAGGTCATATTGGACTCTAAGCTAACCTGGAATGGTCACGTTGAAAAAATACTCAGTAAGGCAGTCCAGACCCCAGCCACCACTAAGCGGCTATATGGAAAAACGTGGGCACTAAGACCTACAAAAGGATAGTCAGACCATCGTTAACATACGCGGCAGTGGTCTGGTGGCCTAAAGTGACACAATCTACTGCCAGGCTGGTAAGTAAATGACGAGACGTGACGTGCGACCTGGCTGGGCAGAATAAGGGTCACCCTCATCTGGGTGCCGCGTTACTCGGGGGTCAAAGGCAATGGAGAAGCTGACAGTCTCGCGAAGAGAGGGTCAGCAGAACCATTTATGGGACCAGAACCGATTCTGGGCGTGACAAAAAGCACTGCCAGGAGAGCCATTAGGCCCTGGGTCAGAAACAAACACAAGGTGTACTGGGCAGACTGTCCAGGTCTCAGACATGGGAAGTCAGTAATTGACAAACCCAGTTCAAAGAGAGCTGTGGAGCTGCTAAATCTTAGCAGAGGACAGCTCATAAACATAACAGGTCTCTTGACGGAACACATGGCCGTCAAGAAACACCTGCATAAAATGGGGCGGTTCGAGGGGGAGCTCGCATGCAGAATCTGCGGCGAGGGGGACGAACAGTTCAGCGAAGGCCCCTCCAAGAGTGGAGGAGGAACAGTCCCTCCGAAAATACCCTCAGTAAGTGACACCTCTAGGGGAAATAAATCCCGCAGCAGAACTGGCGGAGCCAATAGAGGAGGTGGCAGAATACATCCTTCCACTAGAACCTCTGGAAATCACGGGGGAGAGGGCAATCCTCCCCTCGGGACACTACCAAAGGTAGGCCTTCCTTTAGGAAGCTTGGGAATCGAACTTCTGAAAAGAAGGATGGCCCAGTACCCTAATTCAATCCTTAACCTCTCTCCTTACCTCTCCCTCTACCTGATCACATAACCCACTTTAATCCCTATCCCCATTATCAACCTATGTGCACCACAATTAGGTGCATTCAAGCGAATCTGCATCATGCTAGAGCTGCAACATATCTCCTTAGCATAAAATTAAAAGAGGAACAGATAGACATTGCTCTTCTCCAAGAGCCCTGGACCGCCAATTCGGACCGAACCAAAGGGCTAGGTAATACTTCTGCTAAGATAGTAGAGGTGCGCTCTGGTAGCAACTCTAGAGCCTGTATCTGGATAACAAACAACTTAAAGTATTTTGTACTTTCAGAATACTGTACCAAGGATATGTCAGCCATCCATCTCATGATCACCTACTGCAAGAGGAACAAGAATCACCTTGTAATGGGGTGTGATGCGAACTCACATCATCTGGTTTGGGAAGCACTGACACTAACAGGCGAGGTGAGTCACTATTTAAATACATATTAGTGGAAGAACTGGTCGTTAACAACGTAGGCTCGGAATCCACCTTCCTAACGGTTAATCGGAGAGGGGTTTTAGATCTCACAATCAGCTCAAGACTATTGAGCACCAAAATGGACGAATGGAGGGTGTCGTGTGAACCCTCATGTTCAGACCATGCCCATATTCTGTTTGGATTGAAACAGGCCCTAGACCTGTGGTGGAGTATCATGACCCAAAGAGAACAGATTGGGAGGGATACAAGCAAACTCTTATATCCCGACTTGAGTCCGCTATCCCCACAGTAAGGGATCATAGAGATAGAAATTGCAGCTGAAGAAGTAAGGGATGCAATTATTTCAGTGTATCACGAAAACTGTCCACTAAAGACAAAAAAAGACAGTCGAGTGTCTACTTGGTGTAACTAAAACCTCGAAAAACTACGAAAAGAAGTGCGAAGTCTCTTCAATCGTGCTAAGGCTATAGGCAAACTGGGAAAAATATAGATCCGCTCTAACACATTACAACAAGGAGATAAGGAACGTAAAGAGGGACCCCTGGAGGAGGTTCTGCGGGGATATTGCCAATTTACCCAGCAGCCAAGGGAGGATGGGGTGATTCCGGTTCTGCTACAAAATGGTCTGGAGGCATTCCTCCCATTCCTCGTCAGGCTGTAAAGGGCCAGTCTGGCTTGGAACTATATTCCATCAAGCTGGATGGTGATTAGGAGTGTATATATTTCCAAATTGGGACGTAATGACCTCCTACCCAATTCGCTGAGACCTCGCAGTGTTACTTCATTCTTCCTCAAAGGATTGGAAAAAATACAGGACGGACACCTTAGGGGGAATATCTTAAACAATAACCCCCTCAATATCCACCAGTATGACTACCAAACTGGCAAATCTACTGAGTTAGCATTCAATAACCTTGTTGAGAAAATCACACACTCCCTGGATAACACAGAGATGGCAGCGGCTGTGTTTTGACATTGAAGGAGCATTTAACAATGCACTACCTAACACCCTCTACGAAGCTGCTATCGCTAGAGGGGTGGAACCTACAAGTTGGGGCTGGATCGGTAGCATGGTGCACAATCGGACCATTATTACCTCACTGCTGGGGGAGATGGTCAGCTTCAGATCTGCGAGGGGGTGCCCGCAGGGAGGAGTATTATCCCCCTGCTTTGGTCCCTCTTTGTGGATAATTTGCTGGCTATCCTGGGGCGGTGGGAGTTGAGGTCCAGGCATAAGCGGATGATCTTGTCACAATGGTTAGAGGTAAATCTGAAGGTAACTGTCAAATATCGTTGGTGCCAGAAGGAACAGAGGTCTGTGAACCCCCGGGCGTGATAAGCACCGCTCCATCAGCCGCTCTGGAAGTCTTCCTAACATTCCACTTCTTCACATTGGTTGGAGGGAGGCTAGGTGGACAACGTACAGATTAAAACAAACGGCCAACAGCATGCCGAAGACAATCAGTTTGGGAGGGTCCAGACTGCTCGATGACATTGAGAGTCATGAAGTTCTGAGAATGCTCTCAGACCTGATGCCTACAAAGATCAGTAGAGATTTGTCTATCAAGACCGTCCTGGAAAGAGAGGACTGGGAACGAAACCAAACGACCCTATTGATAGCAGATCTCTGCTGGTACACTGACGGCTCCAAAACCGATAGGGGAACAGGAGTCAGCGCATATGGGAACAATACTGTTGCAAGAATATCAACTAGCCACGGAAAGCGTGCAACCATACACCAGGCAGAAGTGTATGCCATTGAGATGTGTCCAAGGGAAATTATACAAAACCCCTGCACACACAAATCAATAAAAATATATTCAGATAGACAAGCCGTAATAAAGATACTTGGTTCCTGCCATTGCAATTAAAAAACGGTATGGAGCTGTAAATCTGCCCTCAACGAACTAGGTGCTGCAATGAGGTGTCGCTGGTCTGGATACCGGGTCACTCGGACCTTGATGGCAATGTAGCGGTCAACACGCTTGCTAGGGGTGGTGCCCAGGAAGACTTTATCGGACCAGAACCTGTGCTGAGGATATCATCATGCACAGCCAAACAAACCTTAAAGACCTGAACAGATAGAATGACAATCCAGCAATGGCAAAATTTGCCAGGATTAACCCACTCTAAGGCCTTCATAAACGACCTTTCAGAGTCAAGGGCTAAAAAAACTTCTAGAGCTAAACAGATAACTGAGAACTCTAGTCGGCCTGTATACAGAATACTGTCGCTTGCGTCACCACATGTACCGAGTTGGTCTCAGAATCCTGGGAGGCATGTGCTATTAGAATGGTGGGTAGCTTGCTGTTTTAAAAGTGTTAACTGAAAGTTACTTCAAAAAAAAACACTGAATTTGCTTAACAGAGAGCGACATTTATACCACCCAATACATGATGCAAAAGGCTTCTGACACATAGAGTCTGAGGGAAATGAGGTATCCTCTGAGGCATCTATCGCACAACTAAAACTGTATCGCACTTAATGTGTTAAAAACCCAAATCTGGTCACCCCAAGTGTAGTGATAATTTCAACTAAATTTGCTATAATTAACAATAAAGTTTCAAATTAAATGTTTCTATGTTTATCTGTTTAGGCAAAGCTTTCTTTTGCACACAGTATCTAGTTTTCACAAACTGTTGAAATTTATTAATTCAATTTTGCATTTTTCTGATGCAGTTTTATCCTCTGAACTGATTGGTACTTCGATATTCACATATAATCAACAGTTTCAAAAATATTTCTGATTAAATTTTTGACAAATGAACAAGGAGCAGCTGTATTTGATAGAACTCAGGAGAAACAGGAAATGGGTTAGGGAACATCAGCGCCCAGGCCGTTGTGCACATACGGTAAGCAGGAAATGATTATAGCGTCAGACTAACATTAAATTGATTTTAAATATTTTGCAATTGCTTGGTGAAATTGCTTTACTTTCTTCATCTTAAATAACAACAAATATTTCGAAGGGGGGCTTTTTTAACAACTTTTCTTGTTTATTGTATTTATTAAGACAGTTCTCAGTGGAATTTGTTTCACTGATTCACAGGTGGGAAAATGTTTTTCTTCCAAAACAGCTAGTTTTGCCTTCCACTCAACATCTCTGTTAGTGCATTCTGATGTGGTTCTTATTTTCTCTAGATTTTTATTTGGGTGAAATGAGGCTCTTCTGGGGGAGAAATGAGGCTCTTCTGGGGGAGAAATGAGGGAGTGAAATAAAGTATGTTTTTGAATTTTTTAAAACATTCTTACAACAATTCCTGTATGCATAAACCACGAAAGTAATGTTGTTATTTCAACACATAAGAAAGTTATGGGACTCGGGGCGAATAGGGGTGCTTTGGAGGCAAAAAATGTTAAAAGGAAGTATAAATGTAAAATGTGATCAGAGCAGCTTATAGAAGTGTAACTAAACTGTTTTTTTCACATTTTAAATTGATATTCCCTTTTAATCTTCTTCAGGCCCAGCATCTCTATTAACTACCGGCCCTGTAACACTGTTAGAGGTTAAAACCACGACATTTATCTTGTGGTTTATGCACACAGGGGTGGTTTTAAGCATGTTTCTGTAACTTTTTTCTGAAAGCTGACTGTGGAATAATCTGCAAATATACCAAATTTTCCCTCTTTCTTCATCGTTGATCTTAAACAGAGATTGCTTTGTTTGTATTTGCTTTTAACAATTAAGAATATCAAGCGGAAAATGGAATTTTAATTTTCTTTTTTACACACTTAACCAGTTAATTGCATCATTGTAAAGTTACACAATATACCAATTAAGTGTTCTTTTATTGGACTAAATATAATTTTATATATCTTATCCCAAGCCACCACACTTAACTTTTTCCCAAAACAGCAAGCATGGCAGTCAGAGATATGATTACAATGACAAGGCAGCATCACCCTCAGACTGTGGTGATTCTAAACACCATATAAAGTTCTTTATTATGAACCTACTGGCCATACATTATGACTTGCCATAAGGCACAGTAAATAACATAAACATAACATATAAAATACAATATTAGAATACAAAATATTAATTACGTAATCTTAATCTATTTAACAAATTAACATATCAATTTATCTGTGAGAGTTACTATATAAATCATTTCTAAGAATATAAACTGACAATTTTAAAAACAATTTCGTGATCTAATGACTTGGGTAATCCAAATTTTTGCCTAAAATTAATGTAAGTTTTCAATAATGTTCCCCTTGCACCAAACAGGAGACATATTTCTGATAAATTTTGAACATTACATTTAGATTTATAATAATTTCTTTTAGGTTCGTAAATATTCTTCTTGAATTTGGTCAGGCTGCACCATATATCTCTCAAAACGTAAGGTCGGATCTATAATATAACCATTTTCATGGTTTTTCTCAATTGCTACTTAAATTCATGTTTTCCTGCCATTTCCCATAATATATCTGAAACATTTATCTGTGTGTGTTTCGATTTACTAGCTGTGGCTTTGGACATTAGCGCATTATGATCCTCATTTGCTACCCTTTTCCTAAAATCGTTAGATCACCTTTACACTTTTCTTTTTTGTATGTGCATATACTTAAATTTATCCTACCTCTAAAAATGTGCTACTACATACAAGTAGCCATACTTAATTATATGCTTCTCATCTTTTTTCTTCTCTTAATTTTGTTTGTTTCTCTTAAAAAAAATTCTTTTAATTTTTTTTTAATCATAATTTTTGTTTTAATAAATTTAAAATGATTGTTAGGAAAAGGTTGACCACAGGGAGATGAATATGCTACTGGGGTTCTTCAGAGCTTTCAACATCCCAGACTGAGCCACTATAAGAAAAGTTTCAAACACTAGGCAAGACAATAGGAACTTATTAACTACCTAGGGCTAATATTCCCAATTAACAAATTGCAATTCCATTTTACAGGCTTTACTTAAAATAAGTATATCTATTACTATTTGTATAAAATTAAGGAACAGAATTAAAAGTCGCTAAGCATTAAGACAAAGAAAATACTACTTAAACATTTCTGAAATTTGCCACTAGGATTATACACTATAATTTGATTTTTATATTTTTGATGTTTGTTTAAAGCTTTAAAGATATCTATATGTTTTGTGGCTAATAGTTGACCTAGGTTAAAGGGTTTATCAACAGAGTGTTTTGGGCAATTAACGTAAATTGCTCTATTTCGTTCTTTCTTAATATACATGATAACATGAGATGTTCAATATCCCCATATTCCATACTCACAATGAGGACAGTCTTTTAATTTAATTTTAAACAAATAGGCTGGACATAATACCAATTAGTTCTTAAATGACATATATTTTTTAATTCTTTTGAGAAGATTCCATAATAAAACCACGGTTTGGAAGGGAGATCTGGCAGAATACGCTTATAAATTTCCCCAACTTTATCAGCTGTATATTTTAATTATAATATTGATGTATCTAGATGATGTCATGCTGGGGAAAGCAATCGATTATAAAACAGACTTAATTATATTTGTTCACCCTTGATTTAATTTCTTTTTTAAAATGATAATTTAAGAGATAAATATGTCAACAGTGTACGCATTCACACATGCATTTCGGTATCTAATCCTTTGTTTTCACAGTTCAGGTCGTAATCTTCAAGATTGATATGACAAGGATGCGCAGATATTTGCGCGCGTCCCGAAGAGTCGCTCAGTTGTTTTAATTTGACACAGCGATGCCACGTCCTATTCCGGAATCAATAGTCAGGGAAAATAATTAAATGAAATAAATACTTTAGTTAATATTAGAGAAATTTTAAATTTTTATTTTTTAAATTATTAAATAAATAGTTAAATAGTTAAATACTGCTGTATAAAATATATTACATAACATGATTACATAATTTAAATAAATAGTTTGCAGGGGTTATAGGCAAAATAATAGATGTAACACTGGAAAGAACTTATATTTTATATTAGCTTTTATATACCAATACCAAACATAATATATACATACATACAGACACACACACAAACACACGCACGCACACACTCACACACACCCCACGCGCGCACACACACAAACACACACATACAAACACACACATACATCCCCATGTGCGCGCGCTCGCTCGCTCGCTCGCTCGCTCACTCACTCACGCACGCACGCACGCCGGCACGCACGCCGGCACGCACGCCGGCACGCACGCCGGCACGCACGCCGGCACGCACGCACGCACGCCGGCACGCACGCCGGCACGCACGCCGGCACGCGCACACGCACGCGCACACGCACGCGCGCACGCACGCGCGCACACACACACGCGCGCGCACACACACACGTGCACACACACGCGCACGCGCACGCGCGCACACACGCGCGCACGCACGCGCACACACACGCGCGCGCGCCCACACACACACACACACACACACACACACACACACACACACACACACACACACACACACACACACACACACACACACACACACACACACACACACACACACACACAAAATCCGAAGCGTTAGTTTGTCGGTTGCTAAGTGTACACCGAATTTGAAGACGATATCTCAATTCGTTTTAAAGTTATTGTGGCTACAAACAGACAGACATACAGACCAACAAACAAAAAATTCATTCCCAAATCTTGTTTTCTATACGTTTTGACGCTTTTTAGAAATAATAGACCGATTTTGATGAAATTTGGTACCTTCATTTTTGTAAGTGGCTTGAATAGATTTGTTAGCCAGGAAAATCAGACCAGGTTTTCTGTAAAAATTTGGGTTTTCCTTCGGAAAAGATTTAATATTTGAAAATAACAAAGCTACAGTAACAAAATTTGGAACGTAGGTAAACTTTATAAAAAGTAAACTATATACCAAAATTTAGATCTCTACGTTATAAGTTATACCTAAGCGTTTAAAAAATGTTTGGTGCCAGATCATTTCTACGAAAATTCACCACCAGAATGCGCTTGCTACTTCCAGACTTTTTAGCTTTCCAACGTAATTAGTTTCAGTAATTACAGAAATTTCGAATTGTGGCATTCTCCCCCCGTTAGAGGGGTAGTTTTGACAACAGGAAATTTAAATTACTTTCCGCTAGGTCTAAGGGTAAAAGTACAGCTCTCTGTAAAATACGATGTTGATATCTCAATGAATGTGGACACTACAGGTGTAACATTAAGACGGAAGAACGGACGGGGGACAGACAATGCCTCAATCAGATTCGTATTTATTTTCAATAAAATCTGCAAAAATTGTCTTGGAATAGATTTTCGTTCCCTTAATACCAGCGACGTAAACGTCAAAGTTGCTTACAGTCTCTAAATAATAATTTGAAGTTTGTAAACATTTGCACTGCTCGCAAATATCTTCTTACATTGTTTTGTCACCACTAAAATCCTCCCTCGTAGTCTAATTATTCAGACTCTATTTGTAAATAGTGCTGCAAATTAAATCATAACTTTCAGATAGCTGTGATAATCTCCGCTCCTCACAGACATTCTCATGAAATAAATTTAAGGTTCATGACTTGACCACAAAGAACATATTCTTATTTTTGTACCCATAAACTTCTGAAACGTTATGTTAGTCGAGTTTTACCAACAAATGTCAATTTTTACCAAATCATATCATTTATTCCCTACCTGCTGAAGCGATCTTACCCAAAAACAGTTCGAAGCGTTGAGGGTAACTGGTTAAAAAAAAGTTATTACGCCTATTAACAGACAGACAGACAGGCCGACCGACCGGCAGACAAAAAAATTTTCTTTCCAGAATCAAGTGTTCTATATGTTTTAAGAACCATTTTAGCAAAAAAAAAATTGAAATTTCTGTCAACGATATTCCACTCTCACACATTCAACCCCTAATTTAATTTCAGCACAGAATACCAGATGTTTGATGAAATTAAAAGTGTTCTCATAAACAAACCCTAACACGTTGTATTACTAGAGTTTTAACGAAAAAAATGTCAATTTTTACCAAATCATTCCATACCCCACGAAGCGATTTTACCAAAAAACAATCCGAACCGTTCATTTATCGGGTGCTAACTGTATACCAAATTTAAAGACGATATGTTATTTCGTTCTAAAGTTATCGTGGCTACAAACAGACATACCGACAGACACAAAACTTTTTTGGTTCTTAAATCATGTTTTCCATACGTTTTGACATTTTTTACAACGTTTAAACGAAAAAAAAAGACATTTTTGTCGCAGACGTCATACGTATCGACGATGTGGAAATAAAACTAATATATATTTGTTTTCAATCATGTGGGTGACATTCACGTTCTGTTACCATGTATTTTCAACTTGTAAATTTTTAAAAATTTATTTATGTATGAAGCTTCGTCTCGGTATTCTTTTCAATACTTGGGCATTCCTTTTATTATTAAAAAACACATCTTATACGTCTAAAATATATTCTTATTGTAAAAGACAAATACGGCCTTGAAGGTCATCAAACTGTTTCAATACAAAGACAACACTACCCTGAGCAGTATAATATTCTCTTATTACTCCACGACAGAACAAACTACCTGATCAACCTTTTAGTCACACATGAATATACTCGAGACACAATGAACGAACCGCTGGCATTACAAAACGGTCAGTATTCAGTCGGCAACACTGCATATTCTATTTTTAGAAATCCGCCATAAATTTGTTTTGTCTGTTTAAAAAAATACTCGACTAATATGGTAATGCTTATTTGAAAACACTCATGCAGAGGGCGCTGTTGCTAGTTATATTCACACTGTCACACATATGGTTATATAAACAAACTAAGTACTGCTATCCCGCAAGCCAATTATAACAGATGTAATAGTTTTATGTTTTTCCTACAAAACTAACCTTGATAATTCGGTTTCTTAGCTTTAAAAATTGTGGCGGGCCAAAAAATCCGTCACAAATTGATGAACTGTCACAAACTGTTACTATACTTGCCAGAGTCTGCCACTTATATGTTAATGCGTACACACGCACGCACGCACTCACGCACGTACGCACGCACAACCACCACCACACACACACCCACCCCCACGCGCGCGCCCACATACACACACATACACACACACACACACACACTCACGCACGCCCCGCCCGCCCGCAAATGTTTAATACTACCCCCCTCAGAGTGGCAGTGTAGCGGTCGGTCCTGTGTACCATGCGATGTTGGGCACATACAAGATCCCAACTCTCCTTACAGAAGGCAAGAAATTCTGCAAAACTTCCACCATAGCGAGGTTAAACTGCTCCCCGGTGATTGGCCATAGTCGCGGAAATACACTGACGTTAAAGACAGAATACAAATACAATCCAATAATACATAACTGGTCCAATATTGTTTTTCACAATTCACAAAATTAATTTCTTAAGTAAATAATTTTTGAAAATGGTATATCTAGTCTTGTATCGCATTTTCTTTCTTTAAGTCAGTGTATTATTGGCGACAATAGGGAACATTTTCTGCACTAGCTCACCATTTTATCAATTCTGCCGAACCCCTTTTCGTAAACGGGATCAACAGTTTTACGTTTTCTCTGAACTATGGAACGTGAGGAGATTTTTATATAGCTGGCAGCATTTTATATAACAGTTTTTCTTTCATAATATTACTTCGCTAACCTATACTGCATTCTAATCATAGAAGACTCATGGAAGACTCAAGGATGATCATTTGTATCGTAATGTCAGAGTTAGCCAGGACAGAACCCCTAGGCAAAGTGCATACTCCAAGTCTGTGGTCAGTGAATTGAGGCGGAGGGTGGATGATGGTGAAGCAAACCTCAAGATTAAGTATGTTAACAGTGTTCCGACTATTGCTTCTTTAAACTAGATCAGCCCAACAGTGTTAAGATACCAATTTATTACCAGAATTCTCGTGGTTTGCATACTAAAACAGAAGATCTCTATCTAGGTTTGTGGTGGTTGTCTGAATTCAAGATAATTTCTCTTAGTGAAACTAATTTACAGTCTGACATTGGTGATTCCGAGGGGTTTCCGCGTTCATACAGTGTATTTAGGGCAGATAGAAGACTGGATGTTACTACTAAGAGATCTGGTGGAGGAGTACTTTTGGCAGTTCATTGTGATGTTCAGGTGGCTCAATTGAATTTATCTGCGATTTTAGAGGCAGTATCAGTTATTGATATTGTTGCGTGCAGGTGCACTTTGGATCACATTGTGTTTCATGTGGTTTATATATATATATATATATATATATATATATATATATATATATATATATATATATATATATATATATATATATATATATATATATATATATATATATATATATATATATATATATATACCACCATATGTGTCAGCAGCGCAGCTTGAACTTTTCCTTAATGCGCTGGAACAATCTGTCATTCCGCTGTTGGAAAATTTGGTTATTATCGGTGATTTTAATGCACCTCAGTTTATTTATGGACAAATTACTGATCCTAAAACCAAAGCTATCCATGATTTTTCAAATTTTTTAAATCTGTCACAGTTTAATAATATTTCCAATAGAAACAATAGGCTGCTTGACCTTGTGTTTGCCAGTTGTAATTGCTCGGTTCTCCATGATATGGATCTACTAGTGCCCGAAGATGCATATCACCCTGCTTTAGGCATATTTCCTGAATTCAGGAAAAATTATAATGGTCCTAAATGCTTTCCATGCAACAATCAGGTCTCCTACAACTTTCGAAAGGCCAATTACCCTGCACTGTATGCTGCAATACTTGATGAAGATTGGTCTCAACTGTCTTTTACTACCGCTGATGAGGCTTGTAGTTACTTTTATGGCAGACTTTACAGTATCTTTGAATAACATGTTCCTCATTCCTCAGTACAAGAGGTCATCTACAAAATTTCCTCCCTGGTTTACCAATGAAATAATAAATGATATAAAAAAATAAGGAGAGGTGCTATGCAAGATATAGGAGGCATAAACGTGATAGTGATCATGCAGAGTATAGTCTTCTTAGATCTATAGTTATAAACAAGCTATGAGAGGCATATGCTGAGTATGTCCGTGGAACTGAAGAGTCTCTTAAGATTGATCCCTCTAGATTTTGGTCTCACATACAGGAAAGCAGGCGAGCAAGTAACATTCCAAGTACTGTGTCTGACGAAAATGCCATGGTTTATAATAAGCCCCAAACAATTGTTAACTGTTTTGGAAACTATTTTAAAAGTGTGTACCGTCCTCAATACATCACTGAACTGATGGATACCTCTGGACCATAGGAGATGGCAGTCAGTGTGACAGTGATTGGTGATAAGGAAATTCTTAAAGCCATCAAGAAGCTCAAGAACAAGTTTACTGCTGGACCAGATTTGGTGCCATCCTTCTTGATTAAGGACTGTGCACATGCTCTTCTCAAACCCCTTAGAACCTTGTTTAACTTGTCGCTGCGCACACATTGCTTCCCTGTGGTTTGGAAGGTTGCTCGGATCTGTCCTGTTTTTAAGTCTTGGGACCATTCGAGGGTCAGCAACTACAGGCCTATAGCTATCCTATGTAATTTTGCTAAAATTTTTGAGGCAGTTGTGTATGCTCGTATTTATCCTGCCGTGAAGTGTCGCTTGTCACAATACCAGCATGGGTTTATGGAGGGGCGCTCAACACTGTTCACACAGTATGTAAGTGAAGCTTTGGATGGAGGGGGTCAGGTGGATGTCATTTATACAGACTTTTCCAAAGCGTTCGATCGTGTTGACCACTCAACACTTCTGCACAAGCTGCATTTGGCGGGGCTTGATGGACGGCTGATAGAATTCTTTGGATCCTACTTGACTAACCGTGTGCAATATGTTTTTTATAATGGACTTAAATCTGAACCCTTCACTGCTAGCTCCGGCGTTCCACAGGGTTACAATCTTGGCCCACTCCTCTTTTTGTTATTTATCAACGACATAAGCTCTGCAATTTCTGGTAATCATCTATTATTTGCTGATGATCTCAAGTTATACTCCAGTGTTCACGATATTGGTGACTATTCAAGACTCCAGGTGGACCTTGACAACTTGCATCTGTGGTGTGTTGAGAACAGACTTGAATTAAATGTCTCGAAGTGCAAAGTGATGACATACACTAGAAAAACCAGCCGTATAGCTTTTCCCTACAAAGTGGGTGGTATACCATTGGCTAGGACTGAAACGCACAGGGATCTTGGCATTGTATATGATCAACATTTAAGTTTCACTGGACATATTCAAACAATTACAGCATCCTGTTTGAAGTTGATGGGTTTCATTGTGAGGAATAGCAGATCATTTTCCAATTTGGATAGCTTGAAACTTCTCTTTTTGCCTACATTCGATCGAGGCTTGAATATTGTAGCTTGGTTTTTGATCCCTTTTAGCGTGTTCAGATTGGTGCTCTGGAAGATGTTCAGCGTAAGTTCTTAAAACACCTTGTATATAGGGCATCTAGTACCTACCCACAGAGAGGATGTGATCACGGCCAATTGCTGATGCAAGCTGGCATACCCAGTTTGTATTCACGTAGAAAAGTTGCATCTGTGATGTTCCTGCATAACTTGTTTCATGGTAAAGTTGATTGTCCAGACTTATTGATGCAATTAAATTTCTCAGTTCCACGGGCTGCATCTAGAGTGGTGAGAGTGTTTAAGCCTCCAATACCAAGGACTAACTTGTATATGAAATCACCTGTTTATACAATGAGCTCTGACTTTAATAACATTGCAAACTTGTGCGACTTATATTCGGATAATGCTGCGGTTATTCGTAGGGTGGCTATATCTTACTTTGTCGGTTATTAGAACCATTATATGTACTGTTTTGTGGAATTTCTGCCTTGTGATGTTTTGCACAGTATTTTAGTTTTGTAGTTTAGTTCAATTTAGTTTATTTATTTTTTTTAGAAGTTTTTTTTGTTCATATTATTACATATTGTTCTTTTGTATGGTGCCCTATTAATGGGATTATACTGTTGGGCATGTATTCAATAAATAAATAAATAGTTCTGGAGATACGATGGTACAGTACATTACTTCTAAATTCCACACCACATGACCTTGCACTTCTAATTAGAGTAACAGCTATGGTGGCACACTAGTAATAGTATGCCTCTGAAGTCAAGGGTGGCAGCTTCAAATCCCAGTAAAACCAGTAAGTGGTATTGTCTGAGCAAGTTTGATGTTGTTTGGTAGCAGGCATAATGATGCTGGTCCCATGTACTATGTGATGTTTGACACATTAAATAGCCATATGCTCCTTATACAATGGAAGGGATTAGGTAAAATATACTAAAATGGTAAGGTGGAACTGCTGGCGTCTCTGAATGGCCATAGTTGTGGAAACAGGCCGACATTAAAATAAAAATACAAACAAATCAATAGAAACATCATCGAATAAGGGTTATGTTTCAAAGAACACAAATCCGATTATATTATATATTCATGAAGGGTGAGCAAGTTTAATGTTATTTGGTGGCCGGCTTATTGGCACCAGTCCCGTGTACTATGTGATGTTTGACACGTTAAATATCCGTATGCTCCTTATAGAATGGAAGGGATTAGGTAAAATGTACGAAATTATAAGGTCTGCTGGCGTTGCTGATTGGCCATAGTTGTGGAAATAGGCCAACATTAAAATAGAAATACAAACAAATCAATAGAAACATCATAGAATAAGGGATACGTTTCAAAGTACACAAATCCTATTATATGATATATGCATGAAGTGTTATGTTTCAAGTACAATAGTATTTTAATTAGTGAATAAAAATTATTTTTAAGTGATTTAATATAATTATTGATTCTGGAATAGGACATGGCAATGCTGTATGACATTTCAAAAAGCCAAAGGGAGCTTCAGGACATGCCCAAATATGCAGGAAGTCTGGTTATATTAATCTTGAGGATTAACAGTTACTGATACATTCTGTGAGATTATTAAGACTTATGTATACCAAGGATAGTCCACTTGGTGGAGGAGAAGGGAAAATGACATCACATTGCAGTCACAAGTGCCCAGAGAAAGGAGAAACTCTCTACAGCCCCCTAACCCATCTCCCCTAAGCTCAATCAAATAGAGCCACTCTCACTTAATTACGAATGTTTTTGAAACTGTTGATTATACATGAATATTGAATGTACCAATCAGTTCATAAGATAAAAATAAAAACTGAAAAATGCAAGATCGAATTATAGATATTCATTGGTTCATTGGTTGAAACTGTCTTTGCAAGACATCCTTTATATCTGTTTTCTGGTTGTCTATTATTAACCGCTACTGAGGATAAAACTACTAAAACATAAACAATTACAAAGGATACGTGATACTTCTTTTGCAGTATCTATGAACTGCATGTAATTTTGGTACACATTCTTTTTAAGATTACTGTTGATATCTTCTGAACAAATTTGAATTTTTTTCCTCAGGCGCCTAAGTTCTGGTCCTCCAACACAATTCTGAGATAGTTCTCTAACATCTGTAAAGCAGTAGTTTTAAAAAATTATAATACAATATTGGAATGCATACATTTTTCTGGAATAAAGTCTTTTGAACACAACAAAGCTAATGTCGGTTCTCGTGACAATTCCATCCTTTAAGATTTGTTACTTTACCGTCTTCACATACAAATTCAAACTTATTTTAAATAATTAATAATTACAATAATCAAAGATATATTTATTGATATCGTTATTAAATTTGACACTTGACACCAGACACCTACATCAAACTATCAAACCACAACTGTTCAACTGTTGAACTGGTGGTGCCTGATGTACACAGTAATATCTAAATATAGATGAGTTCATCAAGCGCCCACAGTTCAATATTTGCGTATGCGCTCACTAGTCCCTCTGAGTTTCTGCTGAAAATCAACTGTTGCTGATTTGTCTTTGTCAAAGCGGAATAACAGACAAATGTCACAAAATAGTGCTTGAAGTCAACAATCGTTTTCTCTAACCGCTTAAATGTATTGGTAGTCACCGGATGAACGCTTAAGCTCAGCGGTTGAAGCCTGCTAACCTTACCATAATGTTATAAGGCGATTACACCAGGTGTTCGGCAGGTGAATTATTATGTCTAAAAATGTTCTGGAAGAGTTCACCAGGTTTCAGAAGCTGCCAACAGTTGAATGCTTGTCTTGACATTTGTCAACATTTTTTGACATAATTCAACCAAAGTCCAAGTTTACCCATGATACAAATAACGAGAGATATTATATTCAGACCTTTGACTATCTACCTACGGATAGACCAGGCATCACCCAATGCAATGCCTTGTAATGTTTGAAACCAAACCAACATTGAATAAAATGTTTGTTTACACGGTCCTCCACACCATAGGCGTCTCGAGAATTAGGATTGAAATTTTCATAAATACGATTTAAATAATAAAATAAAATTTAAAAGATGTTTAACTACCTATACATTATTTAAGTATACTATTAACTAAAAAGTCTGGACGCAGCAAGTGCGTTATGGTAGTGAATTTTTATAGAAATGATTTCTCGAATAAAATGTTCGAAAGTCTCAATGTTGTAATGTTGTGATCTCGTCACAAGCAATTTTTTTCTATGCAAATTCAGTAAAAAGTGTTTTCAACAAAAATTTAAGAAAAAAATTAAGAAAAAACCTTGCAGTTCTACCAGTTTTTCTAGAAATGACCACCTGATTTGTCTGCTGCCATGTTTTATAGATCTACAACTTGCCGGATAATTTATTATTAATTACATCATGTGGCAAGCATCTAGGAAAATATGTACATTTTCATTGGTTACAAGATGCGGCAAATAAGCCTTTAAACCTTCTTGAATAAATGTATCTAAATTAGCTCCCAAACATTTAATCATGCTTATATTTGCAGCGGATCCATCAAAACTTACGGAAGTAACGACTATTCTTGTTTGATGGATAAAACTTAAAGCCCGATTAAATAATAGGCTTGCTTTTTCTTCACGAGAAATGACAGCTAGGAAGAAACAACCCACTGGAACTTTTCAGTGGTGATTTAAAGCAACTAATAAGAAAAGCAAAACTTCTTTAGCCACTGGAAGCTCGTTTGAATTATTCATATCCACGCCAATAGCTACTTTACCAAAAAACTTTTTTCCTGTCCACTCAACTTGACGTCTTATGAACATCTCGTCGATGACTAGGTATTTAACAAAGTATTTTGCGACCTTTTTCAGCTCCTTCTTGTCTTTTTGAATCCAAAACCGCTAATGCTTCTTTGCAGAATCCAGGAACAATTTAGAAATTGTTCCAGGATGTGGCAAAAATTTCATCAATTTTTCTCGAACGTGATTATAAGCTTTGTTTGAATAAAACTTTAGGGTAATAGCAAACGACCTTACGTCTGGTGAATATTTCCGTTGTGGACATTTTAAAAGCTGTTTAATCAGATCTATTTGTGTGGGTAAGAGGCCTAAAATATTACAAGCAATGATATAAATTCAATAACACTCAAAAGTGAGACGTTCAGGGATGTTTCTGTATTTTCCGTAAAAGCAATGCGACTTTTAAAATGCTCAATCAGCGATTTTTGGTGACAAACTCTTAAGACGTCTTTTCTGTTTGCGCAATATATTTATTTTCCTCTTTTGTTTTCTTATTACTCGTTTAGCAATAGACCATTTTTTAAAGATGTTTTTGGAGTTCCTGATAAACCGGAAATATCTACAAAATAACGAAGTTTTTTCCTAAAAAATGGACGATATTTGATAAGTTTTCGGTGAACGGAGTATAATTTTTTTTAATGGTTTCTAGTATTTTTCCCTCAATTCTAAGTCCAGGCATATTAACTTACTTTTGACCTGGAGTAATGTTAGCTTTTGGTGTTAATTTAGGAGGACTGCCAAGTGCCGCACCTGTTGAACATGATAGTTCCAAGGCAGTCAGAGTTGATGATAACGATGATTTATCTCTATTTTCTTCAAAACTATGACTGCAATTTTTATCGGGTAATTTATTAATTTTAACAATATTAAAGGTTTACAAAATAGGAAGTTAAGAAGAATTCTTCACCTTCTTTTCGCGTGAGCAAAAGCTTATTCATGCCAGAAATAGAAGGCACTGGAGAACTTAAAGCTGATGGAGACGCTGCGTTTTTAATACCCTTCTTCCACTTGGGTAAATAATAAAAGTCTTTATTAAAATGCTGTGAACGTAAATAAGAATATTTCGGCAGCGTATCCGATTTTCTATTGAAGGCAGCGCACCATGTTTATTTTCTTTCTTTAGTAAATGGAAACCTAAAAATAGTGCCAAACTGACGTACCGCCACTGAAAATATCAAACAGCAATGTCCTTACGCAAGCAGAGACATCGTTGCCACATCCTCAGGTAATCTTCTACAAGCAATATACTTTTTCATCATTTTGCATAAACAAAACTCAAAACCTTTATTGCAAATCACGGTAACACAAAAATAAATTCTCAGTATACTTGCATACTATTCACAGACAAATACAAGCCACAACTGTCGATTAATACAAATCTAGATACTTCACATGCAGCAAGATAAAGATTTTAAATTGAGTTTTTTTGGTTATATTTACATAAAGAAGGGAGAAACTAAGTAATATAACGTTAGTAAATATTTACATTCATAAATAAGCCCTAATGTAAGTGTAATGTCTTAAGTAACAGAAAAGTAATAAATTTATCATTCTCAACTTGTCATAATATTCGGCGATTTAAGGATGAATTATCACATAGCGGCAACGCTTGAGCCACCACCCAATCAGAGCAGAGGACCGATGTAAACATAGAGTCCATTGAATGTTGGCTTCAAACAATTCGTCTTTTGTAAACCACATACTTCTATCCTATCTCTTTTCTTTTATTTTAAAGTGACACATAACATGCAGATAAAAATGGTGAGATTTCACATCCTTTATACCATCTCATGCTCAAGTAATTTACATTTGATCTATCTATTTATTATTTTATATTAATGACTATAAATGGCAATGCATTTTTTTATTTTTAAATTAGCCAGTCATTAATAGTTGTAAAGGTAAGTTAATATCACACCGAATGTATAGATAAATAGTAAAAGTTGTTCGACCAATATCCAAGGGCGTACCCAGGATCAAAAGTAGGGGGGGGGGAGGCCATGGTCGTTCAGGTTGTAACATCTTATCGCGGAAAAGGCGAATGGAACCAAAATTTTAAGAAAATTAGGTATAATTATAGCAGTGCTTTATCAACTAAGTTATTACAATTATTTGCTTGAAAAAAAAATAATTCTAGTTACATGTCTTATAGTAGTATAATTTTTCTTGGATTTGTACAAAACTTGTTCAAAACTCTCGTTTCAATCCAGTCCTGATTTTCCTTGAAGAATTTCCGATGGACGCTCATCAAACACAATCCAGTCAGTCTGTTTTCTCCCACTGTACTTCTCAGCCAGGTCTTTACCCTTCGAAGGGCACTGAAAGATCGTTCAACAGTAGCCGTAGTTGATCGGAAAGCACTTAAAATGAGGAGTGCATGCCTTGTTGCAGGGAAAAAAATATTAGCCTCCTCCAAAAGTGCAGCCACTTCAATACCCTTTAATTTGTCTCCTGCTAAATCCTTCTTTTTCCACAGATTATACCACAAATCTAATTCTGCAGAGATATCACCCAACTCATAAAACTCCATGAAAGATTTTGCATTTTTCTCCAAATCTTTTGAAGTCATTTTTAGCATGTATGAAGGATGAAGATGGGATAAGGCAAAAGCAGGTGTATTTTCGTGTGAGAATCTAACATTCAATGATAAAGTTAAAGAGTCAAGATAAGGGATGATCAACGACCGTCTCCAATATTCAGTCGCAGTTTCAAATGGCGGATTACTTCTGTGTATTTGCTTTTGAACAATTCGTGGGACTGTTAACTCAACGCCGACTTTCTCCGCGATATCATGTGATTTTTCAAGTAATTCATCAGAAACATGTTCAATTTCTTGTCGATCCTTCTTGATGACATCAAGGATTGCACCAATATGTTTCCTCACCATAATCAAATCCATATTTTTACTTTGTAGAACGTTCACAACAGGTTCCAAAATCGCAGAGTACTTTGCAATCATGACTAAACCTACGATGAAAATTGGTTTAGTAACTGCACAGTGCAATTGATAGGCAAATTTTCTTGTAGCATAGTTTCCTTCGACCGAGAGATGTTCTAGCGCATTGACGATTTCATGGAAGCTGCCTGAAAACTTTCTAATGCTCTTGTATTTCTCAGACCATCTGGTCTCACTGAGCATTGATAGATTAGGAGCCGAATTCCTGCGGGCTGGCGACTCACGAAAGAAGGATATTGTATCCTTAACGTTTTTTTTTAATTTCAACAACACACCACGTGGGCTTACAGCCTAAATACTATCGTACCGTGGGTGTTGACAAGGGGGAAAGAGGCAGCTTTTTAATTCTGGACTTGAAGGTTTGGAGGTTCGGAGGAGAAGGAAACACATGTGCCGGCAAGGAATTCCACAACTTGGAAGTCCTCGGGACAAAAGAGCGTGCATAACAAGATGTTCTGAATCTGGTGACCTGGACAGTAAAAGGGTGCATTCGCTCTGTTCCCCTGGTAGATCTGTTGGGGGCAGCAGGTGGGGGAACTATGGAGGAAAGCTCCTCTGAGCAGTGCCCGTGCAGATATCTATAAAAGAGGGAGAGGTCACCAACAGCACGTCGGTGGGCAAGGGATGGCAGCCTTTGGGTGAGGGTAGGGTCACCGATGAGACGTATAGCTCTCTTTTGAATAGAGTCTAGGATAGCGAGTGTAGAAGCGGCAGCGGCACCCCATATGTGGGAGTAGTATTCGAGGTTTGGCCTTATTTGTGAAGTATATAAGGTATAGAGATTAGCTGGTGAAAAGTATTTGCGAGCCCGGAAGAGGAAACCTAATTTCTTAGCAGCCGCTTCTGCAATTGATGTGACATGTTGGTGCCAATTAAGATTTCGATCCACAGAAATGCCAACAAGAGAAAATGACTCATTACTTTGAATAACTTGGTTGTTAATTGTGATGGGTCTAGGGCTGGTGTATCTCTTGTGAGAAAGAAAGCAAGACTTAGTTTTGGTGGGGTTGAATTGCACAAGATTTCGACTTCCCCAGTCTAATATTTTTTGGAGATCCACGGAGACAGAACCCTCCATGAGTCTGCGATCCTCATCTAATCGTGCTAAAGAGACGGGCTTAGAATATTGTATATTTGAATAGACGGTGCTGTCGTCCGCGTAGCTGTGAACTGGGTTGGATGTGCTAGAGAGGTCATTGATGTGGAGAAGAAACAAAGTAGGGGCTTAAGCTGAACCTTGAGGAACTCCTGCATTAAGTGGATACAGTTTAGAGGAATGGCCATCCACAACAATAGATATGCTCCTGTTGGAGAGGAAATTTGCTGTCCAGGTACAAAGTTTTGGTGGTAGGTCATAGGCAGGAAGTTTATTAAGCAGCGCTGCGTGCCAGACCTGATCGAATGGTTTGGATATGCCTAGAGCAACAATCTGGGATTCGCCGTGTTGTTCCATAGACTTGTTCCAAGAATGGGTGACAAAGGAAAGGAGGTCGGCAGTCGATCTGCGCTGACGAAATCCATACTGTCTGTCGTGGATTAGACTGTGTTTTTCAAGAAATTTTAGTAATTCGGTGTTTATATACTTTTCCATTACTTTAGAGATGACTGAAAGGAGAGAAATAGGCCTGTAGTTGATAGGAAGCGCTTTGGATCCTTTCTTGGGGATGGGTTGTACTCGAGCAGTTTTCCAGTTACTAGGGAATATGCCTTTATTATAAGATATCTGAAACAGACGAGTCAGGACAGGAGCAAGCTCTGGTGCGCATTTTTTGAAAACAATTGCTGGGATCTCGTCAAGGCCAGAGGCTTTTCTGGTATTAAGACAAGAGAGCATCTTTTGTACCTTTTTAGTTTTGAAAATGATATCCGTCATTTTATGCGCGACAATTGCAATTAAGTTTCTTATTTCCGGTAGTTTGCTAGCATCACTGACCACAAGATTTAGTTTGTGGCTTAAGCAATGGAAAAATAAAGATTTATTGTACTTTTTCTTCAAAATGGCCTGTACACCATCTTCTTTTCTAGCCATCGTAGAACATCCGTCAAATCCAACACAATTCTCTGCTGAAAGATTCTGATCAACTAAAAAACTCTGAATTGTGCTAGCGATTGTAGGGGCCTCTTGAGATTTCAGCTCAACATAGCCTACAAATTCCTCTCTGATTTTTCTTGATTATCATCATAAAACCGCAATCTGATAGAAAGCTGTTCTTTTCCAGCGATATCTCCTGTTTCATCGGCCATTACAACGTAAGCTTTTGCTTGTTTACAATCTTCAATAATTCTTTCTTTGACAACTTCACCACATAATCTTATAATCTCATTTTGAATTTTTGATTAAGTGTAGACTGCATTTTTTCGACATGTATCCAAATGATTCTTTAGCTTCACATCACCACAGTCAATTCTCAAATTTAAAAGGTCAAAGAAAACCTCCCAATCACCTTCCTTTCCTCTAAGTGGCAAATCATGAGTTCCCCAAAATATGATACGAAATAATTGATGACAATATTTGTTCGTTTTCTTCAATCATCTTCTAGTGACCACTTTGCAACTGTACATCAACTGGAACATTTTCAAGGAACGCTTTTGCAGCAGCTGTTGAAGTTTTGTGGTAGTGACTGCCGACGTGTTTTTTACAATATTCATGTATATCTTTAAACTTCACGTCCCAGACAGCACAGACACATTCTGAGAATATACAAGGAATGTTTCGAAAGAATATTCAAATATCCCCAAAACATTCTCACAAGGTACAATATATATTCCTAGAACATTCTATGAACATGACAATTGGACAGATTCTGTCATACTAATAAGGTCCTCAGAATGTTATTTAGAATACTCTTAGGAGCTCCCAGTATGTCCTGAAAATGCCCCACGAACATTCAATGAATCTTCTCAAAATGTTCATACATATGCTCATGGGAACATTGCTTTTTTTATAAAGATATACAGGGTATTTCGCATAAGAACCTATACAGAGCAGGGGCATGTAGGGGAACCTAAAATATGGTGATTTTATGCAACATACCCCCACACTAAGTTGCACCCCTGAGAAGTTATAGGCCTTCAAAATGGGGTTAAAATTTCGAAAAAAATCAATACCTCAGTAACACTTCAACTTATAAAAACCAAATTTGGTACACGTTTTGGGTGTACCAAGAGCATTAATCGATGGTGAGTAGATTTCAATTGAAGCATTTCAAAGGGTTCAATAGGGTGATGAACCCATAAAATATAACATAATTTTTTAACATATTGGCGGATTTAAAAAATTATTATTTGATTTTATGGGGAAGTAAATTCAAAACTTTTTCCGCATATTATTGAAAAAATATTTGTCGTTTTCAAGAAAATCCCGAATAACTGAAGACATTTTATCAATGTTATTTAAAATCATCAAAAATTCAATAGACGCCTGTAAAATTATCATTTTGAAGAATTTCTATAACTTATCGGTATCAATTTTTTTTATTTCTATTGTTTGTTTTCTAATAAATTATACTTATTCACACTTTTTCCCCGATTAACAAATTTGACGTCGCAAAATTGGCGAACCCTTCGTCGGTGTCAACTGTAAGAAATGCTTTAAAGCTTGTTTCTTTACTGCGACTGGGTGGCTCTTAGTTCTTGATAACCTGACACCATGTTTTGGTTGCTTCTGTACTCTGTGTTGTTTGTACACATTGTTCTCGGTGTTCACGTCACATTATTATCGTTAATTAATTATGTTACAATATAACCTAACATCATTCAATATTCAAGTTGACATTAATTTACATTTACGTCTGTCGGCCTATCGGCATCGGCCATCCTCCCTTCGGTATGGACATGCGCTCTATGCCTAAATATTAAATATACAATATAGATGATATGTTCTGCGCCAACCTCCCACCTCCCGCTACTGAGCATGCGTGTGACGTAACAAATATGGTGGTTGTATTGAGGATGACGTAATCTACAAAATGAGATGACGCAATCCAAGATGGCGACCAAGATGGCCGACCGGAAGTGAAAAAACTAGGAAATTTAAAATTTTAGCTGGTAGGTGACGCCACTAATCAAAGTAAGAGGCTCCACCGTTTTGATTTTTGCAAAAAGTGACGTAACAAATATGTCGGTTAGCGCAGGCGCAAACCTAAATTTTTCGTTTTTGGTTAAAGTCCTAAGTGTGGGGTGTTGTTTTACTCGTCTTGGCAAGCAGAATTCAAATTTAACATTTACGCATGCGCAAACCCAAATTTTTGGAGTTTTAGGTCTAAACCTTAGGTGTTTGGTCTTAGGCTTAGCAAGCAGATTTAAAAAAATTTAGAATATGCGAATGCCTGGCATGCTCGATATGGCAACATAGCAACAACTACGTGTGTAGAGCAACCTTGACACGTGACTGGAAATGAGTCATATGTTTTCAGAGAGTGGCTGGTAAATGTATGTGACCTTCTACAAATGTATGTGACCTTCTACAAATGTATGTGACCTTCTACAAATGTATGTGACCTTCTACAACTGTATGTGACCTTCTACAAAAATGCAAAAAACAACGATGACGGTTAAACGAATTTGATAATCAACCTTTGAGGGGCCTCTTTCAATCGAGTATATAAATATGTTTTGTTAGTTAGTTTTTGTGACAGGAAATGAGTCAGATGTTTTCAAATTTGATAGTGACCTTCGACAAATATAGTTTTAACAAACAAGCCATAGCAACAACATCGATGACGGTTAAATGAGTTTCAATAACAAGTCAAAAGTGGGGGTATAAGTATATATAAACATTAGGTAGCAAGCAAGCACATCAGTCGTTGTCTGCAGTCTACTCACAGTAGTTATATATATATATATATATATATATATATATATATATATATATATATATATATATATATATATATATATATATATATATATATATATATATATATATATATATATATTAGTGTATTTGTTCCGTTCAACATGTATGGTATGGATGTTAACAACGAACCTATTAATAACAATGTTTCTGATTGTTATTGGGGCCAAATTGATGCAGCTCTACGGCAGAATATTAGTGATATCAAGCAAGAAAGTAGAATGCTGCTGGAAACAAGGTATACCATTACTCCAGCTCGTGTTGCAATTGGTATATCAAAAGCAGCCGGATTGATTCCAATAATTAAAATTGTAAATACAAGCCTATATCCACCAAATCAAAATATAACAATCTCATCTGGTTCATGGGAATGGGAGTATTTTATTTCAACATTGAAAAACACAGCTGAAGAGTACTTTACCAAAGCTAATAAAATCGAACCTGAAAATATTGGAATATATACCATCAAACCTATTAAAGTATTAGACAGTAAAGGTATATCAATCTCAAATGATTTTATTACTTTTTATTTAACCGAAGATGCAGTTCAACGGCTACTAGATTTGGTTGAAATCATCAACGAAAAGCTGAAGTATCTAACCGATTTGAACTTTGATATTCGACTTAGTGATTTCCTCTATTGTGTTGCTGATGTTCTCAAATGTGTTAATAAGACTACGTGACGAGGAGGTGATAAAGCTTATAAAAGCCATGTTAAAAGACTATGAATCCTCATTCCGAGTTAGTATGTTAGAGTGCTTACACTTTACAAAGAAGCAAGTACTTGATCGTTTCAAAGAAATACACACGATATATAATGACTCATCTTAAAGCAAGCTTCATCACCCTGACAGCACTATGTCAAAATGTTTTTTATATTTACAAACCTCCAAATGCGAAGGAAGTAAGAATTTGTTTTGATGACTGCATGATATGGTCAGCTCTTACAGCAACAACATATCTACACAATGATGAACTTATACAACTTTCAATGTACAACATGTCCAAAAGCAAGTCTGAAGTGGTGCAATACAAACTTATGTTTCTGTTTGATGATGGTACACGTGGTGAGACATCTGATTGTAGAACTCTTGTATTAAATAATTCTTACCTGTTCACTTCAAATTATATTTCTGTATTTATAGCAACTGGTTTTCTTATATCTCTTGCATTATTTATGTTGATGTACTTTTGTTTTAAATATTACACTGTATTTAAGGATATGTATCGTAAACATGTTTGTTAATATATCTATTTAAACGAAACACATGTGTTTTATTCATTAGTTAAGCTTCTGTAGTTAAGATGAGATATTGTGAGTCATGCTCGATACAAGTGAAAAAGAATCAATTTTCTGGACATTTACGTAGTGAAGCTCACAAAGCAAAAGTATGTGAGCCATGGGAAGTTGAACAAGTGCATATGCTAGCTCAAGCTTTTAAAAATAGAGTGGCTACCTATCGTATTAACTTAGATGGTAATGACATAAACTTAGCTATGGATACTGTGAAACATAAAGTGTTTCATCTAATTGAAGCTTCTTTAGCTAAACATAATCAAATTAAAATGAACTTGGAATTGTTTGGTTTGTATGTGCTCCAAAGTCGGAATATAAAAGAAATGAAGTCATTCAATACTAAAAACAAAAATGTCACAGTTTCAACTGAGTTTGAAAATATATTTAAGGAATTCAGCAGCGAGATTTATACAAAAGCTTTGGAGTTTGCAGAAGCCGAAAGTGGATGGATGTTAGAGCGACCAATGTGGTTGGAAATAAACATTAATAAACACAGTTTTAAGCCGTAGAGTGGGGGTTAACATCTATAAATTGTTGTACACATACTCTGAAGCTCATTCAAAATTTAGTTTTCTTAGAAGTAAGACGTGCTTCAGTCTGCTCTTGAGTATCTAAGTGTTTAGTAGTGTGTTTAAAATGGCTACATTAAGTGATGTGTGCTACCAGCAAATTAAAGACAACTTCTGGTATGGTTTATTTGGAGACTTTCAATTAATTATTGATAAGAACACTGGTTATTTTAATACAACTAAACTATGTAAAAATGGTGAGAAAAGATTCAGACATTGGTTGGAAAATAAGAAAACTAAAGAGTTGATTGCCTATTACAACGGTCAGCTGAAGAAACATTTAGGCAGCCAGAATACCGATACCCTAAATATTTCAACCGAAGGTGTCCACTTAGTCATATCTAGAGGGCCGGAATTCCGGCCCCCTAGATGTGCCGGGAGCAACATCTCAACTAACACCTACAACCGCTACATACTTGGTGGACTTTGGTGAAACACATACTGAAAACAACTTGATATCTGGTACATATGTCTGTAAAGATTTGATATTAAATTTAGCCTGTTGGATATCTAATCCTTTCTATGAAAAGTGCAACCAAATTATTTTAGATTTTTTCGTAAATGAATTTAATCAAAAATACAAGGAAAACCTGAAAGAAATTGAAGTGAAATTAATGGAGATAGAGGATGAAGTGCAACGTATGCGAGAAGCAGATGCTAGAGTCACAGAACATATTGAAGATATATCTCCAAAACCAAGCAATCCCGGAAAAATCAGTATGTTTGGTTTAGTTTCAAGAAATGAGAAAGACGCTAAGTACCCGTATCATGCTATACGAAACCAAAAGAAGAGTTTTAGAAGAGCCGTCAGAAACTTTAAAAATAAATATCCCGACTCCGAAGTGGTTCTAAGCATGTTGTATGATCCAAATTCTATAAATCTCTTTAATAGAATAAAGACCGAAGTAAAATACCTCAAGACGAATAGAAACGATCTGCAGATAGTTGATGTGCCACAGGAGAAGTTTATTCAGGACATTATTGATTTACGCCAGAATTTTTAAAGTTTCACTTGACTTAATTGTATGTATGTAACAATATGGAAAAATAACACACTAATTTTAATAACGCCTTTTTTTTAAGTATATTAATACATTAAATATATAAGTAAGCTTATTTAACATCATCTGAATTTATCCAAGAATTATGAGATTTATCAAAGCCCAACCATTTTACATAGAGTTTCTTGCCTTTCTTCCTCAAGATGCGTTCAACCAGATACATGTCTGTTTGTTTAGTCTTTTGTAGTTCTTCCTCGTAAAATCCTCCACTGATAGGCTTGCCTTGCATGTCTTCAAGAAAGTATGTTACTGGATTTGTGAAATGAACACTAACAATCTTGAATAACTCTGTTGACCAGCGAGGTGTATACACCTTTTCGAATTGAGCTTTTGCTTTACTTAGACGTACAACATCACCCGCTTTGAATTTATTCTGATCAAACACTTTAATATTTGAATATGTTTGTTTACGGATAGCTTCTTCATTTTTCTTATTAACATCTTTAGGTTTTACACCAGTTGTTCTATGAATTGTAGCGTTGAAGTTAGCAGTGGCATCAGGTAGTGTATTTAACCACTTGTAGGAGCCAAACAAGTTGAAATGTTTGTAGATCTCTTTTAAGGTACGTATAACTCTTTCCACTATTGCAGCCTTTTTCACACTATAAGTGCTATAGTGATTGATGTTATATTTTTTCATTAAGGCATTAAATTTGGAGTTATAAAACTCCTTACCAAGATCAGATTGAATGTTAGAGGGCGTTGTACTATTAGCTAAAATATCAGCCATAGCTTTAGTCACATCTTCAGCATTTTTAGATTTAAGTGGACGAGTCCACACATACTTTGAAAAACAATTGATAACCACTAAAATGTACTTGTAACCAGAGTTTTCGCGATGATAGTCTTGAAACTCTGCCAAATCAATCTGCCACAAGTCATTTAAACCTTTAATTATGGTACGTCTACGTTTGAAGTTGATTCTTGCTGGTGTGTATAACTCATGTATTACTTGCTTCTTAGCATCAGATGGTTCAACTGTTTTCCTCTTCATGGTGATGATGGATTTAACAGTATCCACTTGTTATGTAAATCTTTTAGTTTGTTGTCTATTTCACCCAACTTCTTCTGCAACTTGTTATTCTTTGACAGATCAATGTCTTTTAAAACTTGAGCAGTTATGTCCTTAGCTAAATTTTTCAATTTATTTTCAAATTCGTTTTTTAAATCTACCAACTCTGGTTTGTGTACAGCTTCAAGTAAGATGGCAATTATTCTTTGTGTTACTTCGTCTTTGTTTTTCTGATAGTCATCTATCCATGCATCTACAAATTTTTTATTTACACCATCTGTTGGATCGATTGGATCACCAACGTTACACAATCTATGACTTTGCAAATAAAAGTCACCACTTGTAGTTCTTGGGAAAAGTTCTCTTTTGATGATTTTAAACTTAAAGCGTTTATTGGACTGGGAACGTCCGAACTTATCGAGACATTTTTATACTAAGCAATAGGTAGGTATGTATGACATATATGTAGGTTTACTAAGCAATAACACTGACTTCCTTTAATTCTTCAATGATTAATTGAATTTCGTTGTTATGAGCATTATTACCAGCAACTTGAGAAGCTACTAAAAGTCTAAGTCTATCAACCAACTCATTTATGTCATCCCAATAGACATATTCTATTTGTTTGTTATTTTGTATCATATAGTTGTTGCTTACATTCTGAGCTCTAGGTTCGGTTTTTTTGTTCTTCATTAAGATGTGTGTCGTAACCAAAACCTTGAGGAGTTGAGGAACTTCGTCCTCGTGGGTTTATAACTGGTTTTATTAGAGTCAGATACTTTTCCGAGGAACAACCCTTGGTTCGTGCGTTGGGATCGTAGTTCATTTTATGAACACTAGTTGCTTCTAGAATATCTCTATAGTGTTGAAGATCGTCATAGGTATACCCTCTAGGTGTTTTCATTAATATCAATTCTAGCAGACCTTGTGTTTGCGGATATCTCCTTTGACCTAGTCGTATGTCATTATCAGTAAAGTCCAAGTGTTTGTTGCCAAGACTCCAGCTACCAGTATCTTTAGCGTAGCGAGCACCATACGCTTGATCAATGGTAGCAAGTCTCGGTGGTTCAGTAAAATACTTATCCACATAATACCGAACTCGTTCAGGATATTGCTCCAAAAATTCTTGATATGCCGGTTTGTTTGTGATAGTTTGTAGATCTGCCTCAAGCTCTTCAAATGTTGGGATATCCTCATCGGAACTTGTCTCCTCCCCTGGTTCGGCTTAAAAAACTTCATGGTCTTTAAGGAACTCAACTTTGGGTTTCTTTTCTGGTACATCAGCAGAAGCTTCTTCTTCTTCTTTGGTTTGTTCAGCCGTTGGTTGCAGTTTAAGTACCGATGTGTTTTTAGATATTTCACTTAGTGGTTCAACAATTGGTTTATATAAACGTTGTAGGATCTCATCATTCTCAACTCTACCAAGCTTAAGCATTAAATGTTTTTTTCGAATGTTTTCGGCAAGTTGTAAAATCTTTTTCTTGATTTTTCTCTCTGGTTTACCCATCACCTCCATCTTACTAAAGTTATTTGTTTCAGATCGTGTTAAGAGATGCAAACAGTTCGGTGGTTTAAGGTGTACTAGCTTCGAATTGGTGGTATGTCTACCTATCTAGTTGTTAGACAAGTTGTTTTAGACAGGTTGTTTTAGACAGGTTGTTTTAGACAGGTTGTTTTAGACAGGTTGTTTTAGACAGGTTGTTTTAGACATGTTGTTTTAGACAGGTTGTTTTAGACAGGTTGTTTTAGACAGGTTGTTAGACAGGTTGTTTTAGACAGGTTGTTAGACAGGTTGTTAGACAGGTTGTTTTAGGCAGGTTGTTTTAGACAGGTTGTCTGTCTTGTTAGATAGTTGGTTGTCCTGCTAGACATCTCTTTGTTGTTGTTGGTTGTAGTCAATTATATTAATATGTAGCTATCGAATCCTTTTCTATATCTCCCTCTGTGTACTTCGTTTTCTTTTACAATCACCAACACACCATACTTATTGTCTTTCCAACACTCGCAGCATATATTTTTAAATTGTTTAAAGTCCATATCTGTCGTTACATGATCGTCGTAGATGTGTTTTAAATTGGTTTCGTCTTGTTTGAAGAGAATCAACACATTGGCATTGTCACGTATTAGATGTTTCGGTATTCGAGTATATGTTTGACAGAGATAGAACGAATCAATATTCTTATGTCTTCCCATACTAAAGTATGCTCTCATTTTATCTTGTTTGTCACAAGCTACATCATCAAATATAAACACAGAGTTACCCAAGGCATCTGCTGGATCTAATATTTCATCGTTTTCACTATATGGATAGTAACCAACATCTTTTGTTGCCTCCAACACATCCTTTAACATCTTGTATTTGGGTTGATATAGAGACTTTGAATATACATACACGTTATCAAACTTTAAACCGTTCGGTTCAAACAATAAACTTAGCATAACATTTGTTTTACCACACCCGCTCGGACCACATATGATACATCTAACTGTGTTTGGCAAGAGAGGGCCATGTTTTCGTTGTTGTTCTGATGATGTATCAACAACATCGTCTATATTTGTAATAGGTGAGACAGAAGCGTGTTGGTACGCATCTTGACTTAAACTAAACTATATTTTCGGTAAGTATAAATATATATAGACAGATGCAAGTGAGTCATATAGTTGGTATCAATGTTGGTGTCACAGGGTGAAGGTCTTGTAAACACAGCTATTAACAAGTTACCTGTTAAGTTACACATACCTGGTTATCAATTTTGCGGTCCAGGTACTAAACCTAAAGAACGTATTGCCAGAGGTGATCAAGGTATCAATCTGCTAGACCGTGCTTGTAGAGACCACGACATCGCTTACTCTCAATCAAAAGAGTTAAGTAATAGACATCGAGCCAACGAAGTTTTGGAGAATCGAGCTTGGGAGAGAGTTAAATCGAAAGACGCAAGTTTTGGTGAAAAGTTAGCCGCTTGGAGTGTTACAAACACCATGAAAGTTAAAAGAAAGCTTGGTATGGGTCTTGATGTAACCAACTCAAAACCGAAGAAGAAAGTTCCCTTTAAAAACATTCTTAGTCTGATTGGAGAAGTTATAAAAGACAAAAACCTTATTCCATCAGAGAATGCAGTGTTTGATATCGCTCATGCAATTGTTAAACAGATTGGTGGGCGTAAGAATGTATTGAAACCTCGAGTTATTCCAATACCTAAAAGCGGAGGCTTCCTCCCACTGTTACCTCTTATATTTGGTGGTCTATCAGCTCTTGGTGCTTTGGGTGGTGGTGCTGCTAGTATTGCTAAAGCCGTAAACGATGCTAAAGCGGCTAAACACAAACTGGAGGAAGAAGAACGCCACAACAAAACAATGGAAGCTATCGCAATGGGTAAGAGAGGTAGTGGTTTGAAATTAAAACCGAAATGCAAGAGACTCGGCAAAGGTCTATATCTGAAGAAACAACGTGGTGGCTATGGTTTGTATCTACAAAAGCCAAAAAACGAATAGGTCGTTTGCCAGCAAGACCTCTAACAGATGAAGATCTTCTGAAGTTTGCTGGTAAAATGAAAATCCCATATTTTAGAGGTGTATACATGCGAGATAGTCTACCTCGAAATGTACCACGTAAAAATGAATCGTTTATCATGAATTTACAAACCAACAAGGAGCCTGGTAGTCATTGGGTTGCAGTGAGGAAACGTGGTAACACAGTCGAGTACTTTGACTCCTATGGAAACTTAAAGCCACCAGTCGAGTTGCAACAGTACCTTAAAGACTATACTCTAATGTATAATCATAATGTATATCAAACATATAATACTTATAATTGTGGTCACTTATGTTTAAAATTTTTAAATAAAAGACTCAAACAGTAACCTCTGTGTATCAGTCATGTCGCAAACCTTTGTGTTGAAAGACCGCAGCTCCCATCTGTCAACAGACTACGATCCACCAATTGAATTGGATCCAGATGGTAGTTATGCTGTTGCTTTGATAGGCTTTCACACATACAACAACATACCTAACATATATAAAGGTAAAAATAAATTTTATGTAAAAGAAGTAGGTGCTTGGAGAACCATCACGATACCTACTGGTGCATATGAAATAACACATTTGGAAAACTTGCTTCAAAATGAGCTTGTTGGTGCTGCAGCGACACATGAACAAAAGCAGCTAGTTTTGATTCTAAGACCTAATCCGAACACCATTAGATGTGAAATAAAGTGTTTCACAAGTACCAGTTTTGAAGCTGATGATTCGATTGGGCGAATGTTAGGATTTTCAAAGCAAGTTCTTCGACCAGGTGTCTTCCATGAATCTGATTTACCTGTTGAAATAGTGGATGTTAAACAGATTCGCATAGAAACTAATATTGTGTCTGGTTCCTACCATAACGGGAAACCTTCACATACGTTATATGAGTTTGCACCGATGGCTGATCCTGGTTATGCAATCGACATCATGCGTGAGAATCTAATTTATTTACCAGTGAACAAGCAAGAGATTTCAAATATAAGCATCGACATCGTGGATCAAGATTCAGTTCCTGTAAACTTTCAAGGTGAAGAGGTGTCTGTTCGTCTGAACCTTAAAAATATTGTCTAGAATGCTAGTCTTTAAGGATATAAAAGCAAGTGAATCTGCCAAAACAAGTTCAGTACAGTTATCCACTTCAAAGTGTACACTTCGCTCTGATAATATTGAGTTCCTTAAAAGTCTTGGTTATCATGTCATCAAAACTCAAAATATTCAAAGACCTCGAGTTTGACGATTCCATTGATCGAGAAGAGCTTCGGTCTTACTATTCGTCAACTAAAACCTTTGGTAACAGTGATGAAGTCGAAATAAACATCAATAAGCAAGATGCATTTGTATGTCTAGCAGAGTCGGTTCTAATAATCGAAGGTGCTCTGGAACCTTTAGAAATACAAAATGCTGATGGTGAGTGTTATATGTCAAATAATGGAGGAGTCGCTCTGTTTGAATCAGTGTCTTATGAATTAAATGACAAGGAAGTGAAGCGAGTACGAGACCCATACACCACAACAACTATCAAAACCCTGCTTTCGTTTAGCAAGAATGAAGCCAAATCTCTTAGCAACGCTGGGCTGAATGTATCATCAGATCATATCACCTTAAACGACAACAAGTTTCACATACTCCTGCCTCTTTGGTTCCTCTTTAGTTTCTTTCACCACTTTAAAAGAGTTCTCTGCGGTAGACATACTTTTCGATTTACGAGAGCTCGAAGTGATGCCAACAGTTATTATAGTACTGGTAGTGCAAGATCTAAAATTACTGTAACCAACATGTTTAAAAAGCTAAACATGTATTTCCAAACGATAAAATGAAATTGGAACTGATGGATAAAATTGCAAAAGACACATCTATATTTCTAGCATACCGCAAGTGGGACATATATGAGCTACCCGCGCTTAGAGATATTAATAAAGATGTGTGGTCTGTTAAAACTGCAACAAACTTAGAAAGACCTAGATATGTGATTATAGCATTTCAAACAGATCGAAAAGATAATGTAAGCAAGAAAGGTGACTTTTTTGATAATATTGGTATGGTAGATCTACGAGTGTTCCTCAATTCAGAATGCTACCCTTATGAATCTATGAATATGGATTTCGAAAAATCTAAATATGTTGAAGCTTACCAGATGTACACAGATTTTGAAAAAAGTTTTTGTTATAAAAACATAGCAGAACCTCTCCTAAATTATGATGAGTTTAAAGATCGAGCTCTATTTGTAATTGACTGTCAGCACCAGAATGAGTCAATCAAGTCGTCAACAGTGGACATCAAAGTGGAGTTTATGAGCAAAAACAATTTTCCCAATAGAACCAAAGCTTACTGTTTAGTTATTCATGATTGTGTATTTGAATATAAACCTCTAACTGGTATTGTAAGAGCTGTTATGTAATATTTTAGTATGTAAGTCTCGTAAATTAATCCTAATAAATTAATTGTGTTTAAATCAGTTGTTTTATTTTCAACCTTAAACTGCTAACATCTTGCTTTCTTTAAATAATATCATCTGACTGAGATGGTAAACATATGACTCATTTCCTGTCACGTGTCAAGGTTGCTCTACACACGTAGTTGTTGCCATATCGAGCATGCCAGGCATTCGCATATTCTTTTTTTTTAATCTGCTTGCTAAGCCTAAGACCAAACACCTAAGGTTTAGACCTAAAACGCCAAAAATTGGGGTTTGCGCATGCGTAAATGTTAAATTTGAATTCTGCTTGCCAAGCCGAGTAAAACAACACCCCACACTTAGGACTTTAACCAAAAACGAAAAATTTAGGTTTGCGCCTGCGCTAACCGACATATTTGTTACGTCACTTTTTGCAAAAATCAAAACGGTGGAGCCTCTTACTTTGATTAGTGGCGTCACCTACCAGCTAAAATTTTAAATTTCTTAGTTTTTTCACTTCCGGTCGGCCATCTTGGTCGCCATCTTGGATTGCGTCATCTCATTTTGCAGATTACGTAATCCTCAATACAACCACCATATTTGTTACGTCACACGCATGCTCAGTAGCGGGAGGTGGGAGGTGGTCTCAGAACATATCATCTATACCTACTTACCGTAATCATCATCTATCTTCTGCATTAAATTTTATAGTTATATAATATTATAAGGATATCTCGAGCACATTCTCAGCGAATATTCCGAATAATGATATATTCTCAGTATATTGGTGAAAAATTTTCTTAAGATGTGATTGAATGAATGTACTCGGAATATTCAAGATGCAGTTTGAAATTCCATAAATGTTATTAGAACATTACGAAACAAATATTCTGAAAAAAGAATGTTCTCACATTGTGAGAACATTCTGAGAATATATTGTGCTGTATGGGGTATGACCTTACCATGAATGACCCCAAAACTCCTTTAACTGTAGCAATACTAGGAGGAAAAAGAACACAGTGCATACATAGAGCACCTTTCAAACGACTTGAGTACACCAACCAAGGATATTGATCTAACCAGCGGCGGTTAAATTTTCTTTTCAAATGGCTAGCATCAGAACCAAAATCGTAATTTGATGGTGGAACCCAGGGATTTGTAAGCAAATCCTTCCTTTTTTTCTGATGGTAACTTAAGGGCATGACCAACATAACGACCAATGTCATTTTCATGGTAGCCATCGTATTCTTCAATCGTTTTACATGTCCTAGGAACAGCTACATGTAGAGGTGAAGAATTACTAGACCCTTGTTCCATAATAGACACAGAATCCGATGGTTCGGTCAGTTTAGTTCCATCTTCATCACCATCACTGCTTCCACTTCCACTACTGTCATCTTGATCCTTTTTCCGTTTGAGAGGTTTTCTGCCTGAAAATAATAGAAATTGACATAATTAAAATTTCAATAAAACAGGCTTATCCGTTAGTTAAGACAATACGAAATTCATTGCTTTAACCTATATCAATAAATCCAGCAATAGATTGAAATCATTTTTATCAAATTTTAATTTAAATATTGCATTCAGAACAAACATTAATCTCAGTAAATACATTAAGAACAATAAATCAAGGAGTTTGAAAGAAAATAAATCAGGTGTCTATTAACTAAATTGCGGCAGTTGCGATACATTTTATATCGGAAAAACTTTTTAAACTCGTATTTCAGGGCACCAAAGAAGTTTTGATTTGGATAATGGTATTTCACATTACGCGACTCATTTAAGAAATGAAAATCATAATTTTGATAAAGTGTAAATCTCATTTTGAAGTAATCTTCATTCTATTATATGATAAATTTAATTTAAAATTTTGTTTTCTACATAAATTGAGAAATTACTCAACTTACCTTTTTGAAAACAATTTCTTATATCCATTTAGGCAGCCTCAGTGTTCTCCAAACGTAAATAAGAAGGTAAACTAATAAACTATTATGGATGTTAATTGCACTTGTTGATATTAAATCCATACGTAAACATTTAATATACTTTATTATTTCACTAACTGAATAAACTATATGATACATTTAACTATAACAATTACAACAGTACATGAGTACATAACAGATAACTGACCGAGCGTAGAGGACGTGTGTTTACTGTAGCGGTTGGTAGCGAGGAGAGAGAGAGAGAGATCGCCTGGTGTCTCTTATATGTTGTAGTTCTTGACAGCTGGCTGTCGCATAACGTAACGCAACGTTTAACTGTCAAGAGTATTTAGGCAGAAACATAGAGTAGTGTTGACGGAAACACTGCGGTCGGAACCACCGCAACATACTCCCCTCTCAGTGGCAACGCTATTAGTTCACGTATCTTCGTGGAAATCGAACTCTACGTCCATGGCGTGTAGTTTGAACGGGAACGGGAACTTCACTGTCACTTTCAGTTTCACTAGGTGTTGGACTTTCACTGTCACTTTCAGTTTCACTAGGTGTTGGACTTTCACTGTCACTTTCAGTTTCACTAGGTGTTGGACTTTCACTGTCACTTTCAGTTTCACTAGGATGCCTCTGAGGCTGGAAAGTTGTCTTTTCGTTTTCACAAAGAATGAATGCGGGTTTAAGACGGTCAACAGAAATTGTCTCTTCTCCGTGTGATTTCTTGATTTTGAAGATTTTGTCAGTTCGGGATAACACTTCAAAGGGGCCGTCATAAACTGGTTCGAGGGTTTTTCGCGGAATATCAATGCGAACAAAAACAAAAGGAGCTTCCATAAGCTTAGGATGGACAAATACCTTTTTTGCAGTATGATGTTTAAAAGGTACTGGTCGAAGTTTCCTTATGTCTTCTTTCAGCTGAGTTATAAGTGGTGGAACATCATGAGCTTGTGTGCTGTTGAAAAAGTCGGTGGGAAGTTTGATTGATTCTCCGTAGACTATTTCAGCGGGTGTTGAGCGATATTCTGGAATTATGTACGATCTGAGTCCTAGTAACACAATTGGCAATTTAGCGACCCAGTTTTCGTCCATATGAGCTTTCAAGGCCTGTTTCAGAACTCTATGCCATCTCTCGATTACACCATTTGCTGCTGGGTGCTAAGCTGTGGTCTTGATGTGGTCTGCACCTAGTGTTTTAGTGAGGTGTGTGAAAAGGTGGCAATCGAATCGTTTACCTCTGTCTGTGGTGATGTATTGCGGAACACCGAAACGAGAGATCCGGCATGATAAAATAGTGTTCGCTACTGTTTCTGCTGTAATATCTGACAATGGAATTGCTTCGGGCCATCGAGAAAATCTGTCTATTATTGTTAACAGATAGCGTTGACCTTGTGATGGTGGTAATGGCCCCATAATGTCAACATTTATATGCGAGAATCTTCTCATGGCTGGGGTGTATTGTCCAATGGCACTGGAAGTGTTTCTCCATATCTTGACTTTCTGGCAGGGAATGCAAGTTTTAGACCAAAGAGATACATCGCGTTTCAATTTGGGCCAACAAAATCTATCCTGGACCAGATCGACTGAAGCTGATATGCCTGGGTGAGATAAATTGTGGATAGAATCGAAAATCTTTCGGCGAAATTTGAGCGGAATGAATGGGCGAAGTTTCTTTGAAGAAGAATCGCAAATAAGATTCAATCCGTTGTCAAGAGGCATGTTTTGAAATTTGTATGAGGAAGATTTAGACTGCAGAAGGTGTTTGAGTTCCTCACAAGATGACTGAGCTTGCGCAATTTCTTGGAGTGACACAGTGGAAGAAAGTGAAATTGTTTCAATGCGAGAACAATAGTCTGCGGGAATGTTTGTAGGACCTGCTATGTAGCGAATGTCTGTGGTAAATTGACCTAGGAAGTCTAAATGTCGTAGTTGCCTTGGAGATGCTTTATCGACGCGTTGTTCAAAAGCGTATGTCAAAGGTTTGTGGTCCGTATAAATGGTGAAATGGCGACCTTCTAGGGTATATCTAAAGTATTTAACTGCCTGATAAGCAGCTAGAAGTTCGCGATCGTAGGTGCTGTAAGATTTTTGGGCTGAAGTAAGCTTTTTAGAGTAGAAACCTAGGGGTTCTAGTGTTTGATCACGTAGTTGTTGGAGGGAAGCACCTACGGCATAATCAGAAGCATCGACATGGAGAATCAGTGGTAGCGAAGAAGACGGATGAGCTATTGGTGTAGCGTTTTTTAGTGCCTCTTTCAAACGATCGAATGCTTCTCGAGTCTGAGGAGTCCACTCGATTTTACGTTTGTCGCGTTTTTTGGGATTCTGGCAGAGGTCGAATAGTGGTTGCTGAATTTCCGCAGCACGTGGAAGAGAACGACGGTAGAAATTTATGAGACCTAGAAATCTTCTGAGTTTTTCAATGGTATTGGGAAGAGGTAGGTCGGTAATAGCTTTGATGCGTTCAGGAAGTGGAAATAATCCAGATTTATTTACACGAAAACCTAAAAATGAAATTTCGGCGACTCCGAATTCACATCTAGATGAATTGATACGGATGCCGTTGTCTTGAAGTGTCTGAAAAAGTTTTGCTAGATGCTCTTGATGTTCTTTTTCAGAGGCTGATGCAACGAGACTATCGTCAAGATAGGAGTAGGCAAAGTCAAGATGTCTTAAAATTGAATGTAAATATCTTTGAAATGTTTGTGCTGAATTACGAAGGCCAAATGGGGTTTTAACAAATTCGAATAACCCAAATGGAGTTATGACTGCTGTTTTGGGAATATCTTGAGGTGCTACTGGGATGTGATGGAAAGCGCGAATGATATCTAATTTTGAAAAAATACGTTTGCCATCTAACTGGGCATTAAAATCCTGCAAATTTGGAATGGGATATTTGTCTGGGATTGTTTTAGCGTTTAGTGCTCGGTAATCCCCACATGGTCTCCATGAGCCATCCTTTTTTTTGCACCATGTGGAGGGGGCTTGACCATGGACTTTTGGAGGGTCTACAAATTCCCAAGTTTATCATGTGCTGAAATTCTAACTTTGCTTGAGCTAGCTTTTCCGGGGGCAATCTTCTAGCTTTTGCAGTGACAGGTGGTCCTTCCGTACTTATAGTATGGAAAAACTCAACCTCTGGAAGGTTGCTAGAAGAAGTTTCCTTAAAAAGGTCAGGAAATTGTTGTAGCAATTTGAAGTACTGGTGTGTCGGGTCTACAAGATGAATTTTAGAATTAATTCCTGGTGGTGGGTTAGCACCGGTCTTAGAGAGGTTTGTCTTTGTATCGATTAAACGTCTATGTTTCATATCCACAAGTAAAGCAAACTCTGCTAGGAAATCAGCGCCTATAATTGGTTGCTTGATATCGGCAAGTGTGAAGGGCCAGCAGAACCTACGGCGTAAACCTAGATCCAAATCTAATAGTTGTTCGCCATAGGTTGTATAGGGGTCCCGTTTGCAGCATACAAGGTACGTTTCGATTGAAATTTCCGTTGGTCGTGAGTGGGTGGAATAACTGAAATATCCGCTCCAGAGTCGATTAGAAATTTCATATTGGAGCGTCTATCAAAAATAAAAAGGCGGCGTGTTAGGTGGCTCTCGTCTCCTGCCGAGTGGAGGGAGTGCCTTATTAGTTTTCCGACACATGTTTTGCTTTAAAATTGGAAGGTTGGATGCAGCGTTTGGCCTTGTTGCCAAATCGTTCATGATACCAACACGTGGAGGTTGAGGAATTTGCGGTTATGGAATTTCGAGAAAGCTTGGGTCTTTCTCGGGAGGTAGATCGGGAACGCGTTCGCAATTCGTTGACTGATGCTGTTAGCTTCTCTTATTGCACTTCTAACTTGGCTAGCTTGTCGGGCTCGCGTGACTGAATTTCAGCCACGTTGTATTTATCTCCGGAAAATTCCACGATTTTGCCTGCTGTAACCGACAAATTTTCTAGAGAATCGTTGCTCAAAGCCAAAATCGAACGAACGTTGACTGTTAAACGTTGTAGAAATAAAGTTTTAAGGATATCCTCTTTAATCTGACTACCGGCTAAAAACTTCATTTCGCGTAAAAGTTGCGATGGTTTTCTGTCGCCTAATTCTACTGTTAAAAGTTTATTTATTTTGCGACTTTCGCACTCTTCAAATTCTAATAGAAGATGTTTCATTAGATCTGAATAGGGGGTTGATGATAATGGTTGGGTTAAAAAATCTGAAATTGACTCTGCGACATCAGGATCGAGTATAGCGAGTACATGACTGAATTTTGTCTTTTCAGAACTGATCTGCGATATATCGAACTGGGCGTCAACCTGCATTTGCCAGATTTTCACGTTACGTCTCCATATAGGAGGTAATTTTATTGCAACCCTTGCCATGATATTGCTGCTTGACGAATCTTCGGTCATTGTGAAAAAAACCAGATAATTTTTAAATTAGAAAGGACTGACCTGTTTAGATATTCGTTTTCTGGTAGGCATGGGCACGTGCGTGGAAGTTAGGCGACGTCGGCTGGAACATCAGGCTCGGCATCTTCGGCTTGCGGCACGGGGTCACCAATATGGATGTTAATTGCACTTGTTGATATTAAATCCATACGTAAACATTTAATATACTTTATTATTTCACTAACTGAATAAACTATATGATACATTTAACTATAACAATTACAACAGTACATGAGTACATAACAGATAACTGACCGAGCGTAGAGGACGTGTGTTTACTGTAGCGGTTGGTAGCGAGGAGAGAGAGAGAGAGAGAGATCGCCTGGTGTCTCTTATATGTTGTAGTTCTTGACAGCTGGCTGTCGCATAACGTAACGTTTAACTGTCAAGAGTATTTATGCAGAAACATAGAGTAGTGTTGACGGAAACACTGCGGTCGTAACCACCGCCACAACTATAATAATTGGTTGTTTAAAAAAATACTTAGTAGTAAACACCTACAGTTCAACTAACATACAAATACTGATCAAGTAGCGGCGGGTGGGTCAGTTTATATAGTGATGCGGACATGCGGAACTCTCTAGATCGAAGGGGAAGGCGACGACGTTTCTAGAAGATTTCCTTTTCTCTCATTGGCTGCCGCCTGTAGACTAGCGATCTCTCAGTCTTTCTCGAATCCCACTAACTGACTGACAGATTTCGCTACCAGTCGCTAGATGGCTCTAGATCAGTGTAAAGTTTTGCGAGATGTACGATAATTATCTTATTTGTTTGTGGTATTATTTTTTTATAAGGATTTATTTTTTTGCTTCCAGGCTTGGGGGGTAGGGGGGGTGACAGCCGCCCCTCGCTGGGTACGCCCTTGCCAATATCTCTTTCGAACAAAAGCTGCCGGCGGTGCCGACATTGAAAGAAAACAAGAATGGCGGAATTTTAATTGAGGGACTCCGGGTAAATATAAGCGGATGAAGTTTGTTTGGGATTCTCCCTCAAAGACGTGCTGCCAGTAATCTGTGCCACCTAATATAAATGTAATTTTGGTCGTTCAGATTACACATTCTCTAAAAGACGCTTACCTTGTTAGTGAAACGATCGTCAAGTCCTTAAAAATGTTTTGTGGTAAATTTGGGATATCTAAAGTCAAAGTGTACTTATCAGTGCTCATTACAGATTTCTATCTTCACTCAGTAAACTTGATTGTCGTTGAATTTATTCCTTGCATTTTTAAAGTAATTTATTTTTTCAAACACCAGTTGAAATTTTGTATAGTGCTGAATAGAGATTTTCTGTTTCTTAAAAAGACAGGCTTGTTTTTAGTTATGATTTTATAAATGTGACAAGTGACATTAATCAGCTGTACATGTATAATTTTGATGTTTAGATGTCAGATGTCAGTAATGTCAAAGTCAAATGTGTGATTGTGTAGTCTAGGGACGACACAACAATAATAAGAGTCTAATGATAAATGTTTTAATGCGTTTTAAATCAATTCACAAATTGTTATTCAGAATATGACTGAAATAGTAATGGTAAATGATTGGTGATAGGACTTTTATGTTTTAATTTTTTCTATCAAACTGGTTGCTCGCGTCTCGCTTGTATTTATTGTTATTTCATATTTAGAGTTAATAAAGTATGGATGAGGAAATTTTAACAACTTTAAAAATTTTGATTATTGGGGAAAGCGGTGTTGGTAAATCAAGGTAATTTAAATACATTATGGCTAGAAAATTACTACTTTCTTAAATTATTGTAGTATACTGCTGCGATTTACAGAAGATAATTTTGATCCTGAGCAAACACTGACCATTGGAGTAGATTTTAAAACAAAGAAATTAACAATAGATGATAATACAGTTAAGCTTGCAATATGGGATACTGCTGGCCAGGAACGATTTCGAACGTTGACTCCTTCATACTATAGAGATGCCCAGGGTGCAATTTTAGTTTATGATGTAACAAACTATGCTAGTTTTTCTAAGCTTGAAACATGGCTAAATGAACTGGAAACTTATTCCACCAAAACAAACATTGTGAAAATGATTGTCGGTAATAAAATTGATATGGTAAGTTATAATAGGTAACATTTCAACTTGTGACTGTTGTGTATATTTGCATGTGGACTGGTGCATGTAGGTGTACAGGAATATGGACAAAATTGAAAGTACCTGTTTATATATTTTTTTCTTAAATTTGCAGATTACATCCCGAATGCTTTTCAATTTTTTTTCAGAAACATGCCTAGGACCCCCCCCCCTGGATGCACACCACAAGAAAAAAATCTTGTTCACACCCCCCAAGGAAGTTATGGGACCAGGAGTGAATAGGGGTGTTGGGCAAGGTAGGTACTAAAGAGGAAGTATGAGCAGAAAACACACAGAAAACGGCTTGAAAGCTGTCTTTTTCATATCTTGAAGCCATATCCACCTAAAACCCAGCCTACCCCGTACCGCATCCCTGTTCCCCAGGTCCCCTAAGTTCCTTGGGGATATGAACAATAATTTTTTTCTTATGGTCTATGCAGCAAGGGTGGTTGTATGCGCGAGAGAGGGGAAGGAAAATCCCCAGGACGAAACACCCTCCCCCTATCCCTACTTGCGACGAACATGGATCCAACCACCATTGTTGCATAAACCACAATAATAAATTTCCTGAGAGCAGCCCTCGAAAAAGTTACTGGACCTGGGGCGAATGGGGGTGCTGTGTGGGGTAGGCTTGGTTTAAGTGGGATGGAGCTTCAAGATGTAAAAAAGACAGCTTTCAAGCCGTTTTCTGCGTATTTTGTGCTCATACTTCCTCTTTAGTACCTACCCTGTCCAACACCCCTATTCACTCCTGGTCTCGTAACTCCCATGGGGGGTGTGAACAAAAAATTTGTCTTGTGGTTTGTGCTGGGGGGGGGGGTGGGTTTGTCCCCCTAAGCATGTTTATGAAAAAAAGCGTTCAGGAGGTAATTGCAAATTTACCATTTTTTGTTTCAGTATTCGCATATGAAACATGGGCAAGGCTTTCTTTTAAAGACAGTGTCTCATGTTTCATAAACTGCTGGAGGTGAATAATTCGAATTTCCTGATGCAGTTTCATCCTCTGAATTGATTAGTGATATATTTGATATAGTTTAAGAGAAACAAAATGGGTTAGGGTTATATAGGAAGTTTCTTCTTCCCCTGGTCTTCTGTGAGTATTAATGTGATCTGATTTTTTCTTATACATAATTCTCAGTAACTTCACAGAATCTATCAGTAATTGGAACTCGCAGGAATATTTTTGAAACTGTTATTTATATGTAAATATCGAATGCACCAATCAGTTCAGAAGATAAAACTTCATCAGAAGAATGCAAATTTGAGTTATCAATCTTTAGCATGGCAGCTGTAGAAGTTATAGAATTCATTAGAACTAACCCTGACCAGAAGAAATATGTTCTTGAAGTGTTTATAGGTTTGGAAAAGCATTTGATATAGTTATTGGATATAGCTATTAAAGTCAACTCCATCGTGTTATGAAAATTCAATCACTTACGTACATTTAACTTATGTATATATCCAAATAATGTAAACCATTTACAATTTATGTCCATTAATATAGGCAGAAAGTGTATTGCTGTGTGTGGTCGAATATAAATTGTACTTTCTTCAACGATTTAGAAACAAACAATATGAATATGAAGTGAAGCTCTCTATGTAGCTTACGAATTAATAGAATGAGTCCAGGTCTTCATTTTTGCAGGTCCCATTTTTCGAAAGGTGGGACATGCGCAAAATACACTGTAATTATGTCAGACCCTTGTGACGTCCAGGACTGCACTATTATATTTTAAAATTGCATGGTAAAACTAAACATACCGGCTGCCTTGAAGTTGCAACCTCAAAAAACGAACCTAAATATAAACATACTTAAAAACTACACATAAAAATACAGAAAAATTGTGAAACTAGGATATTAAACAAAATTGTTCACAAGACGATTCACTGTACGCCGAATTGTTGTTTCCTTGTTAGTTTGAAGGGTAGCAACTCTAGATACACCATCGGCACCTGTGTGAACTTCGATAATATGGCCAAGGATCCACTCATATTGAGTTAAATCCCCTATACAAATGTCACAGTGAGAACCAGTTTGCCACATTCCTTGCTGCTGAAGACTAGTGATATACTTGTGGGACCTGTTATGTCATTGGGATTATTTGACACTTGGGTAAGAGGACAGGAATTCATGCAAGTCTTCACCTCGACTAGGATGATGTATAACTCCTTGAATGTGAATTTATTGTCATTTATAATCTGTGAGTCCACGGTGTCACGAATAGTTACTACTGTTAGTGGTAGTTGGGTTTGAATTAGAATGTAATTTTTCTGTACGTGCACAAACCTCATAGTACCCATTTTCAAAAGTTTCAATTTCCCTGTTATCAATACCTGAGCTCCCCTCGTCATTATCATCTAAAATATTGTGGTTGAAAGGAAACTATTGAAACGTGATAATGATTTGATATTAGTCAGTCATCATGTCATGTGGAGAATTCAAGCAGAAATAGTAAATTAATGTATTGAAATATACTGATTTTTATGAATTCTGTCCCAAAAATATAAAGTTTTCAACTAATTCATTATTTGTAGAATAATTCCCACTATAATCATTAGAAGCTCTTATTTAGGCTGAAATATAGTGCAAAAACTGGTCACTTGATTGAATGAAACATGGGTAATTAAAGTGTATTTAAATAAACTTAACTTAAACTTTGAGGTATACTTTTGTCTTTGCAATAGTTAATAAATGATTTCTGTAAACTACATTGGAAAAATTAACTTTCTTAACAATTTTCAAAACACTGATTATGTAATTTAAATAAACTTTGCCATGTACTTTTGTTTTTGCAATAATTAATAAATTATTTATGTAAACTACATTAGAAAAAATAACTTTCTTAATAATTTTCAAAACATTGAATGCCTCAAGCTGATAAATATGTTCATTGTACTAAAAGCCTGATTTTAATAAATTAATTTTCTTTTCTTAGTATGTAATATAAGTATGGCTATTTATAATATATTTTTTTAATATTAGTGTTTTATGCAATATCATCTCATATGTGTCATACTAACTTCCACTAACTGATTGCATTCTAAATTATAAGCATTTACACTAAAACATTAGGTAAAAAATTATTTACTTTAATAATTTTAAAGTGTCCTTAGCTGAAAATGAATAATTTACATCATTTTTTGTTTATAAATTTGTTTATAGATTTACATCATCTTAAAACATTTACCAATTTTTTGTGGAACTAATGTAAAATGTAACAGAAAATATATCTACATTTATCTCATAAACTAACAAAACTTTTTAAAATTCCTAGTTATTAGTAAACACCCTTTACTTCACAATATATTGTGAGATGTTTCAGGTATATAATAATAATAGATTTTGCAGCACCACTCGGTCATAATATCCAAGACATATGCAACAAAAATAAGTAAATACACACAATTAGCGGAGGAAATAAAGTATATGTGGGAAGTCAAGAAAATAAAAATGTGCGAATGGTCTGACGACCGCAGCCATGAAAGAAGACAACACACACACATAAGTCAAGAAAGTTGTCATATACCTGCATGCCATGTCCGGAAATGTTCTGGTCCATGTGAAGTTCATACATCAGCTGGAGCAATTACAATTGTTCCATATTCTACCTAGTATCCAGAAAACCTTCTTTTTCAAGACCTGCAGAATAGTTATATTATTCCTGTCCCAGAATAGTGAATGCTAAATAGTTCGTTTGCACATGTATTCTAGCGTATAAACACTGCTTGAGCAAAGAAAAACATATATAATAATAATATTGATCATAATTATACAGCATATCAGTACAAATAAGTCTTCGACTTGTGAAGTAATTTAACATAATTCAATTAAACGTGCTCGTAAAAAGTGTTTGACAACCATTTTCCAAATTATAAACTCCAAATTTTGACATATCAAAATTCTAGAATTTAGTTCTCACGGTTTCATTCTCTATCTTAAAATTCACACAAAACCTTCACTGCCTGGTGTTCCTTATCATTTAACAATGCTCCACCACAAGACATTCTTTTCATAATTATGTTTAACGTAAATTGAAATCACATCTAGCCAGTTAAATATTTAAGAAATTTAAGAAACAACACGTTTGAAAAATGTCAAATAATTATCATATCTTGTATAGTTATTGTATTTGATTTTATAAATTATTATTTTGGTTTAATACCTCTACTACAAGCGGACTTTTTTGGTAAGAAATTCAGAACTCATTGCTTCATAATAATCCGTATTTTAAAATTATGTGTTTAAATGTGACCAAAAATTATCAGTATGCTTTAATTTCTTAAAAAAAAAAAACCTTTTAGTTTTTTTGCACTATAAAACCTATTAAAATCATACTACTATGGTGACTTAATAGCAAAGCTATCTATTAGATAAATGTCATTTGAAATTATCAAGTGTTAATTGATTTTATTCGCTTTTTACTTCGATATTAAAGAGGTGGAATTGAGTAATATGGCAAATTACACTAACGACGAGTATGTTGATATGTTGCAAGCATTTTTTGAATGTTACAAGAACTGTGCTGCCGTCTTAAGACTTTATCATGCCATATATCCTAATATTTTGTTTGTTAATGTAGCATCATTTTAAAGCCATGGTTTAGTACAAGATCACAATATTCACTCATGGTCGGATCAAAACCCCCACCAAGTTTGTAAATCGAGGTTCCAGCATAATTTTTGTTTAAATGTATGGGCAGGAATTACATCAGATTATCTTATTGGTCTGTTTATTGTTCTCAGCGTCTCAGTGCAGCGGAATATTTGAGACTTTTAAATGAGCAACTCCAAATATTGCTTGCAGACGTGCCACTAGCTATCCAAGAGCCCATAATACATTAGCTGTTAGGTAATGGTTACATTTAAATTTTCCTGAGGAAGTAAAGAACGACAGAAACACTTTGGCAAGGGTATGCTGTGATATGCACAATAAACCAAAGGTTGCAGTGCTATCGAGGCGACAAGCCCTGAGGGAAAAAGGGTATGCTGTAATTTTAATCATAGAATTAGACTGTCTACAAAAACAAAAAAAATGGAAACTACTTCGAGAACATCCTTTAAGATATCTTTTATTTTTTGATTGTTATTTTTTTATGTTTTATGTAACTCTTGGTTTCTCTAGTTTTGTTCTTTTCTTCAAATAGTCGCTGTTAAACTGACAATAAATATGTAATTTGCAACAATAATTTTTTTTCTGTTATCGCAAAAGATTTTTTTTAGTGTAAAGTTCAAATATCTTCATTCGTAAGAAAATGCATTTTTTATGGAAAGTAAAGACCCAAAGAAAAAGTAGTTACGGAAATTATCCAATTTAAACAAGTGTATACTAGATCACTTTGCATGATATTAATAGGTTTTTTTAAGTGCAAAAAAACTAAAAGGTTTTTTTTCAGGAACTTAGACTTCATGAAAATTTTTGGTCACATTCAGACAAATAATTTTAAAATACGGATACAATATGTAAACAATGAGTTCTGAATTTCTTAACAAAGAAGTCCGTTTTGGACGTTAATATTCTTTGAGGTATCAATCCGAAACACTAATTTATAAAATCAAAAATATCTCCCCAGCGGTTGACTTAAGCCATTTTCAATAAGCAATCGTTTTTGTTCAAAAAAGTTCAATATTTCATATTTTGTTACTAAAAGATGTATACGAGGGCTGAGAAAAAGGTTAATCTATATTTATTGCATAACATTACCCGCAGTAGGCACCCCAGACAGTCAAATGGTTATTATATTATTTTTCCAAGCCTGAAAAAATGTCTCGTTATAAAATTTGAAACATGGCTTAGTAAAACTTTGGAAATTAATAAGGAAAAACCTTTTTTTTTATTTGTCACTTTCACACTGTATCTCTTTTATTATGTGACTTCGGATATAGGTATGTTACATTAAATCAACTGATTTTCACGAAAGGAATCTCTGCTATCATTTGTGCTACTTCATTTGAATACACCATGTATATATATATATATATATATATATATATATATATATATATATATATATATATATATATATATATATATATGTATGTATATAGGGTGCCCCATAATCAATTGCACATTAGCTAAGGGGTGATAGCTGGCACAAAAATAAAGCGATTGGGCTCAATATGCTTTAGTAAAATGTTACGAGTTTTCGTCTTACATGGTGTTTAAATAATTTTTCTTACAATTCTTTTTTCAAATATATTGAAAGTGGTTCAACATATTATAAGAAATGTGGCCTGGTATTATTAGGCATCATGCGTAATACGATGATGGTATCAATTTCACCACTGTCGCTAGGTGGCGCCACCGACAGTAACACTGGTTCATTAATATGGTCATAATTTTGTATCCACCCTGTATGCATATTTTCGAACAAAAATAAAGAAAGCCCATTTAGTTTCACACAAAAAATGTTTACTGCTTTGAAGTCAAAAAAGTTGACCGTTTTCAAAATAAACGTTCTTTTTCAATGAAATTAAATTAACGATTATGCGCAAACATTATGTATTGAAGGCTTCGATCTTAGTGCAAATTATGTGTGTCTGCTGTAGATACTTTCTAGCACAATAAAATGTACGTTATCGAAAGAAACATTCTTAATAAGAATTCAACAAAGCCACTAAATAAAATAACATCTAAAAAATATTAATTAAAAAGAGATAGTTAACAAAATGGATATCGGGAAGATTGTTACAAATTGCATTAATCGACCTAATTAAATTAATCTAAAATTAAACTGCAACTTTAGAAGCAAAACAGCAATAAATCAGAGTAAGTGCTCAAAGTGTTCACCATTTACAGCAAAGCATTTTCTCCCTCGTTTATTAAAATTAACTGTCACTTTAAAAAATGAATTTTGTTGAGCTCTGATATCATTAACACCCTGTACGATATTTCCCCATAATTGCCGACGGTTATTTATTTTATCTTTTTAGACCAGTGACTTTAAATAACCAAAAAAGTAAAAATCTAGTGGATATGTCAGGACTATACCCTGACCATGGGTGCACACTACCTCTACCAATCCACCTTTGACGGTAAATTTCATCTAAATAATTTCGCACATCTCGGATAGAATTTGCTGGAGCACCATCATGCATGAACCAGGAGTCACTCCTTAAAGTTAAAATCTAAAATGATTGGCAAATTTTCTCTCAAAAACAAGACATACGTTAAGTCTAGGTGGCAGTTCAAATGGTCTCACAATAAAATTTCCAAGAATGTCACACCAAATGTTTATTGAAAATACATGTTGAAAATGATGTTCGCAGATAGCATGGGGATTTTCAATCACATAGGTATGGCTGTTTCGCAAATTTAACATACCTCTTCTGGTGAATGGGGCTTCATCAGTAAATAAAATTTTCTTGTAGAACATTGGATCCTCTAAACAGCATTCTCTCATAAACTGGCAAAATTGAAGTCTTCTGAAATGATACAGATGCAGCTTTTCTTTGCGTATGCTTCTGGACACTGAAGATTTGCTTATACCCGTTGCTGCACTAACACATCTCATGCTGGTTTCCATGTACAATAATAATAATAATAATAATAATAATAATAATAATAATAATAAGGTTTATTGATAAGTTGTAACAGACATTTACAATTAGATACAAAAGGTTACCAAATACATATACACAATAAAAAAAATGGAATAAACATTCAATGCAAAGAAGTAATTAACAAATCAATAAACGTGCATGTCGTACATTCTAAAGTAATTAGTTATCCTAATAGCTATAAGACTTGGACATTTTCGCAGAAGCAAACTTGCTTGTTAGCGAAAATGTCTTATGCGACATGATAAACAAACTGAAAAATACAACTCAAAAAACTATCATAATTAGTGTAGAGTATCATATAGTGAACAATATTTGGCAGCGTTCTACAATTAATAAAAGTCAAAAACAGCAAAACTAACTCCATATGCCCACACTATACAAAACACAACACACAACAGAATTATGACTGTCAAGGAAGTAAAACCCAGAGTAATTGACAGTCTGGAGATAAAACACCCTTGAGAAAAACAACAAACACAAACAACACCGCCACAAGTAATGGTGTATTGACCCGTCTGCTGTAACACACCAAATTCTTCCCCCGCCGCAGCGAGCGCCGCCAAACATCTCTCCCGACAACAATCAAAACGACCAATCACATTGTGTAACTTAATCCCATAACCGTGATAACATAACATTTTAAAGCTTCAACCGGCTGCGCCTGACCATCGATCAACCGACATCGCCCCAAAACCCAAAGACTCCCTCCGCAAAACGAGAGACAGAAAATAAAAAAGGTATAGGTACTTTAAAAACCCAGAAATACAGACTCGCTCAGTAATCTGTGGTCAAATCATACTCAGTTATATTCCATCCATTCACATACATACTTGCTCGTGCGCGCTCGTTCGTAAACTTCACACCTTCATTCACACACACACGCTCACATCCACACACACACACACGCGTAGTCTCAGACACATACATACTCGCACATATGCACACTATGATTGATTAAAATCAAGATCTACCAGAAGGCAACCACCCGACTGACAACACTCCTCTGTGTATTCAGCAGCCATAGTTGAATCCCTTTTTTATAAAGCCTATAAGAATTCGTAGATCTTATATCAAGGGGCAGGGTATCAAAGAGTCTCAAACCAATATACATAAAACTACGCTGACCAATCCTTTTTTCCGCCCTATACTTCTTCGTGACAATATTTTTGAACCTCGTAGAGTAAGTATGTTCTGTAAATCTAATAGCACCTTTGTGTCTGTAAATATACAGTAAGATAGCAAGACAGTACAGTTTCCGCACATCCATCACTCCGGCCTCCGAATACAGCGCATAACTGGGGTAGGTAATGTTTCTGCCATATATAATTTTTAATATCCACCTCTGAGTTGTTCCAACTTTTCTCAAGTATGTTCCTGATACGCTTCCGCACGCCAATATGCCGTATAAAAGCTGTGACTGAATGCGAGCAAAGTAAATAGTCTTAAGGTAAGTGATTTCCAGAAATTGCTTTAATCTCTTAAACATTGAAAGGAAGCTCCTCAGTTTTGGATTACTTGATTTGTCTGCCTGTCCCATCTCAGATGACAGTCAATATTCAAGCCAAGATATTGTATATTTTTTGTTTCACTTATCTGATCAGAACCTACAGACAAGTTCCCAAGTCTTGGCATTCCACTGGCATATGAACTGAATGGCATGTACTTAGTTTTGTCCCAGTTTATGGACAATAGGTTTTGGTTAAACCATGTTTTTAATGCTTTTAAGTCTGTCTCTGCTTCCTGTTTCAGAGATAACCAATCCGGGGCGGTGTACAAAATAGCCGTATCGTCAGCATAGCTGACGATCTCTCCTTCTGACGGTAAGCGAAGCATATCATTTATGTATATGTTGAATAGTAAAGGCCCCAACACCGTGCCCTGCGGAACTCCACACTCCACCTGTTCATAGCAGCTAAAGTTATTTTCTATTTTCACACATTGTTTGCAGTCGGTTATGTAGCTCTTAAGCAAATCAAATATTTCCCCCCAAAATCCAGTCATATGAAGTTTAGCTAGCAATTTTAGGTGGGACACCATGTTGAACACTTTCGCAAGGTTCAGAAACACACACAAGGTTGGACGGCTCTTATCCAGACTGTCATAGAGTTTTGAAGTAAGAAATGCCATGGCATCCTTAGAAGATTGTCCTTCGTGGAATCCAAACTGGCGATCGGATAACAATTTATATTTTGTAATAAAAGACACATTTCTCAATTTTAAGACTTTTTCGAATATCTTTGCTATATTAGAAATAAATGTTATCGGCCTATAATTGCCCATTTCAGTGGGATATCCCCTCTTGAAAATGGGGGAAATGATACCGATTTTGAACGTTTCTGGAAATGTCCCTTCACATATACATTTGTTGAACAGGTAAGTAAGTGGTCTGGTTATCTCATCGCGTATTGTCCTCAGCACTTAAGCCTCCAGTCCATCGTAACCCGGTGCCTTTCTTTCCTTTAGTTCAAGTATCTTCTGTTTCACTTCGCTCTCCGTTATCTCATCGATATACATGCTGTTCTCGATTGTACGTTCATTTGTCTGAACAGTAAATAGATTCTCTTTGGAAACTTCGGCTGCTAGTCTTCCACCCACTTCTCTGTAGAACCCATTAAATGCGTTGGCGATAAACTTTTGACCACAGTATCGCTGATCATCGACCGTGATCACCTCTATCCGGTTTCGCTCCTTTTCCTTGGATCCACAAAAATCATCCACTGTCCTCCAGGCAGCTTTTGAACTGTTGGCACTGTTCTGTATTGCCTGTCTATAATAGGAAGCTTTTGCTGCTCTAATAATCCCTGTCAAGGAGTTTCTGTATTCTTTGTATCACTCCTGTAACTCCATGTCGTCGCGACTCTTCTTTGTCATCCTGTACATTTCGTTCTTGGTCTGGATTGACTTTTATCACAACTTTAGTTATCCAAGGATTCCTTGGAATGGGTTTTTTGAGTTTTCCGTCTTATAATCGTACAACCAGCAATGCACACCAGCAGTTGGTCCACAAATGACTTGGCCGCATCGTCGGCACTGATATGCTGACACATATCGGTCCACTCCTCCTTGATTAAATCCGCTTTAAGTTTCTTATAATCTATTATCTTCACATAATTTGCTTCACATTCCTGTGGTGTCCTCATATCTGAATTTTTTAACTCTAAAAAGGCCATTATGGGATAATGATCGGTTATCAGGTTTTCAAAAACCACAGACTCTATGTCACACTCTGCAGCGGGACACCTGATGAATATGTGGTCCAGGCATGAACTCGAGTTCCCCCGTACCCTGGTAATGGTGTTCACATAAGACACGTGTCCAAACTCATACAGTGTGTTCAAATACACATTCGATATATCGCCAGTCTCCAGTATATCGATGTTGATGTCACCTACAAACATACTGATGTTGTGTGTGCCCAAGTGATCAATGCAAAAAAAAGCCGTAAAGATCAGAAACAAAAGTGGTGGCTTCTGTAGCTGGTAACCTGTAACAGCTAATTATACTCACAGTTTGGCTTTTGCAACTTATGTCCACTCTCAGTAAGTTAGTACACCCTAGGGGTATAACTCTATGAGTGTATTTCAACGTGTCTCTAACGTATATAACCACACCATCATTTTGGTTTAAAGCAGCATTGTTGTAAACCATGTCGTAGTCCCACAGCTTATAAGCGTTAACATCTGTAATTCACCACGTTTCTGTAAGTACTATGATATCAAATTTGCAACTTATATTCGCAAGCATAATAAACAATTCATCAATATTCTTATCAAGGCTACGAATGTTATTGTGAAAAATGCTCAGGTCAAATCTCCCACCGCATATTTTCCTATTAAATTCGTTAAAATCTTCGACAGACTGTGTACTCACAATGTTTGCACCATAATCTCTTATATATTTATCCATGGCAGATCCCTCCTTTCTCCTCTCTTCCTCGCACAGGATTTCAGAAACCGCAGCTCAACAAATATTCCCCACACACTCAACAGTCACACACAACATACACACAGCAAGAGAAACAAAAGACAAGGAAAACAGAATCCCAAACCAACACAAAAGTCAGAAACAAACCAAAAAGGCAAGACAAGTAACCCCCAATACAACCAGCAAGCCATGTAGTACACGTCACAAAATTTTGCATAAGAACAACTTATATAATATCTACCCTAAATTGTTTCTAGATTAATAAAATAAAACAAATATTAGTTATAATAATAATGATGCGCACAAATTTAAAAAATGTAATTAAAATGTGTCAGATATACCTAAAAATGTATTACTCTATCACCTTATATAATCAGAATATAAAAATAGACTCACAAAATGTTATACACAAATCTATAGACACAAATCAGAAAGCATATTATGGCAAAAAACACACAGTTACTATAGATAAATAAAATCGCGCAGTACAGTGAAAGAAACGATTAAAGTGTCTTAAAAATTAACCACAGACGATAAAAATTAACAAATCTAACAACTAGATATATAAGTAGGATTAGAAAACAGAAAGTCCCGAAACCAACACGAGGAATTATTCACATGATAAAGCTAAAGTAGAAAAAGTGAACAATCTCCTATTTCTTCAGTTTCTTGTCTAAAGAGGAACTTTGGGAAAGAGCCCGGACACCTGTCTTGGAGGTGGCTCTAGTAATCACCTTCTTACTTGCAGTGGGTGTCCTATCCCTCGATGAACCTCCAGCCACCTGTATGGCCTGTCTTGCGACTATCAGTGTTGATGGCGCGCTACTTGATTGAGTCTGCTCTACAGCCGATTTCTCTTCTCTCTCTATGTCCTCGAGCTCACCAGGTTTATATACACTATCGCTAACGTATAGTGAACCCCGCTTTATGTAGGCTTTAAACCCTTTAGACTTTGCCAGTCGTAAGTGGCTTCTGAGGAGGTATTGTTCCCTCTGTTGACTCGATGTTAGATTGTTGCTTATATATACTCTAGAATTTCTCAACTTCTTGATGTTAGCAAACACTAATTTGTTATAAGAAGACAATGTAAACTCCACTATTATGGGTCTATTCGCGCTATCCCTTTTGCCAACAATGTGGACCCCATCGACGGCCTGTAGGCCCAGTTCGATATTAAGTTGACTCTCAATTTTTTTAACAATGAATTCTCTCAAATCCTTCCCGTCATATTCAACGTGATCTATTCCATTTACAACAATATTATAAGTTTCTAGTCTTCCTAAGAGATTATTCTCTAAAATATCTAGTCTTCTACCCAGGCTCTCCAGCAGTTCTCTATTTGACATTTTTCCATTCAATTCAGGCATTCTATATCTCTTCCGTTTATTTAGTTTTAAATTAAAATTTACGAATTTCTTATCTGTCACCAGTAATCTCTCTACAAGATAACAACATTCGAATATTATGCTAATATTATATGAATCTCATGCATTCTCTATCGTTAAACTATTCTTTTAGGTTGAATAGAAATGATGCTATTTCAAGATATATAGACAATTTTTTAAACTCTCTACGAACTATGATTTCGTCTTCCATATCAGCATCAATTACACTCGATCTTCCTGCATTTCTCTTTTTGGGATGAAATGAGCAAGTTTCAGCGAATATATCATACAGTGCGTTAAAAGATTTATGGCCTGGTTGCCTTCTACCAGGATAAAGCTCAACATAGCACTGTGCTGCTCTGCATGATCAAAAAATTTTCTGCGCTTAAAGACACCATATCTCGTATTTGTGAATTTGAAAAATCATTATGACGCGGCATTTTAACGCAAATAACAATAATAAAGTGACAGTAAAGATACTTGTTTAACGACAGTCGATTTTGAGAAGTTATAGTAAACAAGCCTCTAGATGCTACCATAACATACTTAGCAACAAAGTAAATACAGATTTTTGGTTTCCATTGAAAAAGTACCTTTATTTTGAAAACGGTCAAGTTTTTCAACTTCAAAAAAGAGGATCTTTTTTGTGTGAAACTAAATGGGCTTTACTTTTGTTTGAAAATGTGCATATAGGGCCCGACAAAAAATTATGACCATGTTAATGCGCCAGTGGTGAAATTGATACCGTCATCATATTACGCATGATGCCTAATAATACCATGCCACTATTCATAAATCTGTTGAACCACTTTTAAGATATTTGAAAAAATAGGTTTAGGAAAAATTATTTAAACACCCTGTAAAATGAAAACCAGTAACATTTTACTAAGGCATGCTGAGCCCAATCGCTTCATTTTTGTGCCAGCTATCACCCCTTACCTAATATGCAACTAATTATGAGGCACCCTGTAATATATATATATATATATATATATATATATATATATATATATATATATATATATATATATATATATATATATATATATATATATATATATATATATATATATATATATATATATATACAAGGTGATTCACAACACAATGGACACAGAATGTGTGTGTGTGTAGAGGACCTCAAAACATGCCGACTTTTAACATAAAATTTTTCTCTGATGCCCATGGTTGGTGAGACACTGACCTCGAAAGATTCTTTAATAATTACAAGAAACAGCTGTATCGAAGCAGTGCCCTAACACAGAACAACTAAATTTGGTAGATGGTTTTCTTTTATCAACATCGTTATTTGACAAAAATTTGAAGTAGATGTAAACTCAAAAAGTGGTGAATTAGGGGTGGGTCACCCTTTTAATAATATGATTTTTTTAAACCGTAATCTGATTAAAAGTCAGAGTCCATCAGTTTTATACAAAATTAAATTTTCTATCTTTTTCTCCTCCTGTCAATTTTTCGACAAACCACCCGTTTTTGAGAAAATTAAGATATTTTAGAGTCGAGATCAAAACAAAACTATGTCCCTTGAAAATTTTATTAAACAGTAAAGTCATCTTTTGCTAGGTTACAGTCGGCATCAAATCTGATATTACTTAAATTTATTAAGTTTTACAATAATCATTGTCTTGTGTTCCTTGTTTTCTTTTGTGATAATAATTTGTTGCTCAAAATCGCTGGAAAATTCTCGGGTAATGAACAGGTTGACATGCTTATGGCATTAGGCTTTTGCGAGGGTAATTGCCGCAGAAGTGTAGAGGTATATCGAAGATTTCCTAATCGTAATATACCACATGGTGTTTTTCATAAAAAATGCTGAAGGAGGCGTTCATGCAGTGAACGCACGAACTGAGGAGCGTCTTCTAGACAGTAATGAAAGTGAGCCTCACACCAGCACCAGACGACTATCTAGGCAGTTTCATATAGCATAGCCGACAGTCCATAGAATTATCCGACGCAATTTGCTGCATCCCTATCAGCTTAATTGCAATAACTCCTACCGCAGGATTTAGAGGAAATACTGTTTTTTTTGTAATTTCATCTTACATCAAACATTGATTTTCCCAAGACCATTCTTTTTACGGATGAAGCTTGCTACACAAGGAGAGAGATTACCAATGAGCACAACTGCCACGAATATTCGGATGTAAATCCACATGCTACAGTAACCCACTATTTCCAAATAAAATTTAAAATAATTGTGTGGGCAGGTGTTGTTGCAGGACATTTGGTTGGGCCGGTTATTTTACCAAAACGCTTAAACATCACAACATATTTGCTTTTCTTGCACAATGTTCTTCCTGAGCTACTGGAGCTGCCCTTACAACTGCGCAGTGAAATGTGGTTTATGCATGATGTGGCGCCACGATATTTCGCTACAAATGTTCGTGGATTTTTAAACCAACAGTTTCCAAATCTATGGATAGGTCGTCGAATTAATTGCCCTCAACATTGGCCAGCACGATCAACAGACTTGGATAAATGTGACGTTTTTCTCTGAAGGGCTTTAAAAGAATCTGTGTATTTGACATCAGTTCAAACTGCGGAAGATTAGTGGAGTCGCATCAATAATAAGTGGACCATTATTAAAAGTGACATCCAATTACTTAACAGAGTCGACTTTAATTTTCGACAAAGGGTGCAGTGAGTGTGTGAGAGAAAATGGAAGTCATTTTGAATAATATCTTTAGTGATTTTTTAATGGTTTTTATATTTGTTAGTTTGTAATAGCGTTTGTTAAATTTCAGATATGTTAGTGTGTAATAAAGTCTTCAAGAGACATAATTTTGTTTTGATCTCAACTCTAAAAATCTCAATTTTGTCAAAAACGGGTGGTTTGTCGAAAAATTGACAAGAGGAGAAAAAGATAGAAAATTTAATGGATGAACTTCAACTTTTAGTTAGGTTAGGGTTTTAAAAAGTCCAATCATTGAAAGTATGACCCACCCTTAATTCACCCCTTTTTGAGTTTATATATACTTCAAATTTTTGTCAAATAACGATGTTGATAAAAGGAAACCATCTCCCAAATTTGGTTGTTCTATGTTAGGGACTGCTGCAATACAACTGTTTCTTGTAATTTTTAAAGAATCTTCTGAGGTCAATATCTCACTAACCATGGGCGTCAGAGAAAAATTTTAATAAGAAATCGGCATGTCTTGAGGTCCTCTACACGCTACATGCGAATCACCCTGCACACACACACACACAAATATATATATATATATATATATATATATATATATATATATATATATATATATATATATATATATAAATGGTATGTTATGTAGCCCACTACATGCACGGGGCGTTGTTCCACCCGTCGCTTAGGAAAAGTATATAAAAATTCAAATACATGTATTTTGTTATTTTGCTTAGCACTTTAATGAGCAACTAGAGAGGGGTAATGTCGGAAAAAACTAAACTTTTATATATGTTGTGTACATTGTGTGGCCCTGTATATATTAATATATCGCTGTTTAGCCTGCTCAAAATATACATTATATGCTTGTGTACGTTGTTTGGCCCAGCAAGGTTGCCTATGTGATTGCCTTCTATTAATAGTTTCTCAAGTTTTCTACTTTGTGTGTACCATACCGGATCGTGAGTGCCGTAGCCGTCACTTGTATTCTGAATGTATCCTCTGTCTTCTAATATTGTGCTTACTGACTGAAGGTCGGATGACATCTAAAATATAAAAGAATCGCTATTTAGAGATGAAGGTATTCAAATAGTGGAAAAATGTTAAGTGTCAATGCCTATTAAAAATTTAATTTTGAAAACAGTCGAAATTGTACTGTAATAACATAGGATCTTTCATGTTGTATTTGGTAATTTAAATTTATTGTAGCTATTGACAGCAACAGGGATTTTTTTTGTAAGGAGTTACAGGTAAGATTATGCAATAGATAATTACTCATTAACTTATTACTGCCACATCGTCTTAAACATGTGGAAGTATGGTAAAAAGAATGGATATCCAAAAAAAAAACGTTCAAGATTTGTGAAAAAAACCTGATCTGATATTGTGTCTAAGTTAAAAAAAACTGATTTAAAAGAAAAAAATGTGTCCGTCAGTCTGTAGGTTGGTCTGTCCCGCTATAACTTTGAACGGGATTGAGCTATCAACTTCAAATTTTGTACACAGGTTGCAGTCCATCAACGAATAAATCGGATTATTTGCCATTTCATAAAATTTTTGAGAACATAAATTTAAATATTACGATGGACCTAAGTTATCTACCACAAATTTAGTACAAGGGTAGGTATTTACAAGTGGATAGTCTGGATTCTTTCTGAGTAAATTGCTTCATAAGAAAGGAACAAATAGGTGCGTTAAATTTGACACTTTTCTATTAACAATTGAGTAATATATTGTTTCAGAAGTTAGTTAAAATGAATTAGATGACCTCAGAAGCTCAGGTCTACAAGTCACAAATTTTGTGTCAGGAGCAAGTGGGTACAGAAATACAAATATTACTAAGCATCTGACTTTTTCTAATAAAATTCAAATCCGAGTTGATTATGGAGTTAAATACTTCTTTTCATTGTAATAAAGTCTTTAACCCCAAATTTGTTTCATGAAAAAGTCGCCATATGTCAAACAAAATCAGGCACTTTACACAGTGGAAATGGAACTAAAATATGCCAGCTGGTAATAATTGTGTAACGCTTTTGCAACGCCAGATTCGAACCTTTAGCTTTATCTATTAAATGATCCAAGCGGAGGAAGTGAGTTATGTTAACGAATTTAAAAACATTTTTCAGATGCTTAGTTTAGTTTAACCTTCACTTAAAAACTTTAGTTTAGGTAGATGGTATTATGGATTACGGAGTCCCAAAAAAAAATTTCGAAAGCAGATTTTCCTTTTTTAGAGAAATTGGTTTAATCAGCTATTTTACACAAACCTACCAGGTTTGGTCAAAATCAAGTAATAATTTTTAAGTTGTTATTAATTGTTCAACTAAATAACTGCAGCTTCGGTGGCACAGTGCTAGAAATAGGTACTTCTGAATAGGTTCGAATCACGGTAACTTCTCTTCAGTATGCACTGTATTTGGGCGCATACTATCTGTATACTGCGACCAGTTAGTTAATAGTTTACAAAGAAACCATAAATATATCATATTTTTAAAATAAATGTTCAATTTGATTGTGACTACTTCCATCACCTTAACTTTTCAGAATGTTCCACATAGTTCTATCGGCATATAACTTATTTATTTTAAAAGGAACACCCAGAAATTATCGCATTTTTTGGTTCCTTTTAAGGAAGTTAACTTGACTGTATTGAATACAGCTGGCCATTTTCAAGGTATTCACTTGTTATTGTATATATTTTTTCACTTACAAATACTCACCAAATTGTTAGTGTTAAACAATACAAAGTAGTTTGTGATATAACAAAAATAAAAGAACATGCATTTTTGAGCTGTGTGGCGATTGTGGTCTAAAAGCACACCTATATTTGGCGACTTGTATTTTATAATGGACTATCATTTAGAATTAAGTAGGCTAAGTAAGAAATCAAAACATAAGACTATATTCCAGTGTTTTGTAGAGTAAAACATTCTATACTAGGGTGTTTGAAGATTCAAAACATTCTTTTTTTATCTGAAAAGGAAAAACATAGGACATCCTTAAGTACTTTAATGTGTTTGGTTTTCTAAAAAATTATCATGTTTACAAAATCTTTGTATATAAATAAACAGGCCGACATTTTTAAACATTTGCGACTTTAGCAAATAATTACTAGAGGCTACGTACTTACAACTGCTTAAACCTATTACTGAACACTTCCTAACTCTAGATTGAGTCAATTAATAACGAAAGGAAACAAACTTTTAGGGAACAATTGCCGTTTAAGAGAATTTGATGTCCATAGGCAAGAAACCACCACTCTAGGTTTCATAACGCACAGCATACGTACACACAAAAAATTACTAGCCTGAATTTTTTAGTAAATAGGTTATACATTTTCCTTGAAGTAAAAATAGATATACCAACGAATAAGGGTGTTATGTTAAGAACGTGGCCGAATATAAGGGATATATTGCTTGTCTAATGGATAAATTAATTAACAAACAGAAAACAAAGAAAATGTTAGGAGAATCAACGACCTTAGAAAAGAGAAAGCCCAAAAAAATTTTGTCTACCATTTGAACCGCGAATCACGAGTGGTTTAGATAGAATTTTTAAGAAAGCCAATTTGCAACTACCACAAAAAATACTTTAATAAACTTGCTAGGTAACCCAAAAGACAATGATAGTACCGCTAAAATGTCGGCAATCTATGAAATAACTTTTAATGATTATGATCTTAAATACGTCAGGCAAACAAAAAGATCTTTTGAAATTAGATTTCAAGCACATTTAGCACAACAAATATACCGTACTATAGATAGATCTTGCGTTGGCTAAAATACTTGGGATAATAATCACCCCGTAGATAAAGATGGCCTAAAATTGATCAAAAATGTTGGGCAACGAGGACAGCTAAACGCTTTCGAAAGTATATAACTTATACTAACATAATAGTCATAAAAGTTGTATGAATTTGGCACTGCCGCCTATGCGCAGTTTATTTATTGACCACTTTACGAGAGATGCCGACAAAGAGAGTGTGGTAAGAATGATGATTACCGAATTCGGGTAGAGGGAATTTCCAGTAAGCAAAGCAGTTAAAGTTTTGTTTTGTTTGAACCACCCTCAATCATCTAGGCCGAGTATCTCCAGAGAATATGAACACAGTTGTAGTCGCCACATTTAGAATTTTGCATCCTCTAATGATGCTTACTTGTTTAGTGGAAGGATCGTCAGGTTTTTTAAATGTGTTGTGGTGATTTGGGTTCTCCAAATGTACTTATCATCATGGGTTTCCATTTTCACTTAGTGAATTATATCCATGGTTAATCTGAGCACCATTAACTTTGGATATCTTTGGAGTTTGTGTAAGCTATCTTTTTTAGAAAAATAGGTCACTTCATGAAATCGTTAAAAGTTATTTGTTTTGTTAAACACAGTAGGTACCAATATTAATGCAGCCAGCTAGATTTTGTTTTATTTTTTATTTAGGTAACTTAGTGCTTACTAAAAGCAAAAAATAGCAGGGTTCGAATATTTGCATCCAGGTATGTGTTGGTGGGGGCGTATGTGCGTGCATGTGTGTATAGAACGATTGTGTAGACAAAACAACAGTGAAGGTTTGGACTAGGAACTTTGTTTTAGGTGTATACAATATGTGAGAATAAAATAGGGTGATTATAAAACCAGATATATTAGAACATTTCTAGATGTTTTTTCCTTTTTCTCAAAATCAAATAAAATCGCTTTGATATTAGTTATATAAATATATTTTTTTGTAATACGATTTGCCATTGGCTTAAAAAACTCAAATTTAACCTCTTTTGTAACTCTTCTCTAAACCCCCTTTTAAAAGGACCACCGTTATCCTTATAATGTTTTACCTCTATTAATATTTGATCAAATTGCAGATTTTGTTTTATTTTTTATTCACTTTACTCGTTGAAGATAGTTCAGTAAAACAGTGTGATCTCCAAACAAAATTATATTTTTTAATTTAATTTGAAAACTTTTCAGGTAACTTAGTGCTTACTAAAAGCAAAAAATACTAGGATTCAATTCTTTGCATGTAGGTATGTGTTGGTGTGTGCATATGTGTATAGACGATTTTGTAGACAAAACAGCAGTAAAGGTTTGGGCTAGGAACTTTGTTTTAGGTGTATACAATCTGCGAGAATAAAATAGGGTGATTATAAAACCAGTCCTTTTAGAACATTTCTAGATGCTTTTTTCTTTGTCTCAAAATCAAATAAAATCGCTTTGATATTAGTTATATAAATATTTTTTTATAATATGATTTGCCATTGGCTTAAAAAACTCAAATTTAACCTCTTTTGTAACTCTTCTCTAAACCCAGTTTTAAAAGGGCCACTGTTATCCTTTAAAATGTTTTACCGCTATTAATATTTGATCAAATTGCAAGACAAAAAGTATTTTCAGATGAACTTATGATATGCAAACGACACTTGTAATTAATTTCTTGGGCTAGGAACTTTGTTTTAGGTGTATACAATCTGCGAGAATAAAATAGGGTGATTATAAAACCAGTCATTTTAGAACATTTCTAGATGCTTTTTTCTTTGTCTCAAAATCAAATAAAATCGCTTTGATATTAGTTATATAAATATTTTTTTATAATATGTTTTGCCATTGGCTTAAAAAACTCAAATTTAACCTCTTTTGTAACTCTTATCTAAACCCAGTTTTAAAAGGGCCACTGTTACCCTTTAAAATGTTTTACCGCTATTAATATTTGATCAAATTGTAAGACAAAAAGTATTTTCAGATGAACTTATGATATGCAAAAGGCACTTGTAATTAATTTCTTGCTAAATTCGATAATTTCAAAATGCGGCCAGTGCCTGTGTATGTAGAACAGTTTTGTAAACAGGGAACCAGAAGTCTTTATGTTAACAACTTTAGTTTTGGTCCATAGAATACCTGCAAAATAAAGTAGTTAAAAAAGTAGCAGGCTCAATTAGCTCATAAATTTTTTTATTTTTTTATTTAAAACTGTAATGGTACCCTATACCTATTTGTTTACTGGTTAAATAAATCTTTATACGAAATATAATTTATGTATCTTTATAAAAAATATATCTGACCTTTTTTGTGATATTTTCGCAAAACCTCTTCGTTCAAGAACAGCAGTATTTTTTGGAAAACCTCTATTGTTACTAATTAGTCACTAAATAAAAATTGCTGCACAATGGGCTTTGGAAATGTCAAATTTATTAGTCTCTTGTCATGTTCCCCTAAAGTCAAGTAATTGAAAACAGCGACCTATTGTTTATATATAACGCTCAAAAAGTTAGAACTAATGACTCAATTTTTTGATGCATACAAGCTTGTGTAAGTGTCAAGATAACCAGTCACGTTAAGGTTTTTAAGATGCTTTTTTGTATTATTTTCTTAATTAAAATAAACAATATATGTGCATTATTGGTTTCTTCAACAGCCATTTAATACATATTTCAGTCTAAAATAGCTCAACTGCTACAAAATTTTGTAATTTTTAGTGAATTTACTTTAAAAAAATTAACTAATGAGGAGATCCTGACTTTTATATTTTGAAACAATTTCTTCAAATGACCGCGAACTGGGTCCCTAGAACCCATATCCAGGGTCAGTTTCAATTTCTGGATGCCCTTACTTTGTTATTTACGGAGATATAAATTCTTTTCGAAAGAAAACACAAAATTTTCCGGGAAAACATGGGCCCATTTTCCTGACTAACGACATTATCCAAACCACTTGCAAAAGGAAGGTATTTGCCAAATTTGATCAAAATCGGACCATATTTTTTTTGAGTTATCGGTGTGATACACACACACACGCATATATATATATATATATATATATATATATATATATATATATATATATATATATATATATATATATATATATATATATATATATATATGTATGTAAAGGGTGAACAATTTACCAAAATTTAGGTCTGTAAGTTTAAAGAAAAAAAAAGGTTTTCCTCAAAACGTAAAAAGCCGCGATTTGAAACGTCAAAATTGGCAACATTTAGGTAAAGAACCTGAAAGAAATACGGATTATGTAAAGAGTCTTCTGCAAACCCTTAAGTTTCTGCTTTAACCATTATTGTCCTTCATTTTAATAAAATATTTCCAGAAAATTCATTGTAATTAGACACTTTCTCTGATGCTTTGGAAGTTGCTTTAGTTCAGTTTATGGTTTAACGGTCTATAATTTTTAGCTAATTTTCGTAGAAAAAATTCGTTATAGAGGAGACCGTGGCTTTTGAATCCTAAAGAGATTTCTTCAAATGAGTGCAAACTAGGCCCCCTAGAATCCATATCCGGGTTTACTTTCTGTTTACATATAAACAGGGTGACTCATTTCTACGGTAAAGCTCAATATAATTGTTATTATGCAAGATACGAGAAAAAATCGTATACGTTACATATAGGGTGTCTTGAGCTGCATCTTATAAAATTATTTTGTCAATCACAGGTGGCCTATAAGTCGTTGGTGATACCTACATTTATTTTTTGAACATTTCTTATTGCATTTTTGCATTTTTCATCGAAATATGATGCATGTTTGTAAAAATAAATCGAGACGCAGTAAGTGCGTTTTGGTAGCGAATGTTCATTAAACGCTTCAAAATTCAATAACGCAATTTGCTATTAACCTAAGGTTCGTTAGCTAGTTTTCTCGGAAACGTTTTAAGTTTATTTTCGGAAAATTTTTGTACATTTTCAAACAAGTTATTTTGATAAAATATGGTACATTGTTCCTACTATATAGGTTATACCGGTGACCAAATTGATGCCTGCTTGCATTAATGATACATATTTGATATTAAAAACATTTAAATGAAAATTCACTTCCATAACACACTTGCTGCGTCCAGACATTTGCCTTATTTACTCATTTTTAAATAATGACAATTAATCAGAAAAAATATGGTATTAGTATAGTATAATGCAAATATTGCACGTGACACATCTTTTATATAAATTTCTTATAAAAGAAATAACTAAATATTCAATTATACTATGTAAGTTTCAGTTATAACTAACTGGTATGGTTGCATTTAATACAAACAAACCCTTTTGTTCAAGTTGTCACACCACACCCTATAACTGTAAAATGTTTCAATAAGATGAGGTTACTGACCAAAATGCCACAAAGTAAAGTGGAATTATGAATTTATCTCAGAACATTTTCTTCATGTTTACAAATATGTTATCTTTTTAAGCGATGCTGCCAAAAACTACTTTTATAACATTAACTGAATTAGATACATAATATTACATTCACACACAGTAATAAATAAATATAGTTGAAGAAGTTCTATTTTAGAAGTTAAAATTATTTCAGACTTTTTGCTGGTAGTAAGCATACAATAGGTTCCTGTTCTAGACGACTTGTTTGCGACAAACATAACTGCGAGTCTATACATTGTTGCCAAATATTGTGCCACATTGCTTTCAGATAATATAAAATTGGTGTATTTTCTTTCAGTGTCTATAGTTAAGTATCGACGCGCCCTCTTCAGTAGAGTCCTTTGAATCAGCTGGTGTATGTTTTAGGTGTAAATAGGTCGTTATGAAGATCAATAAAAAAAGTTTCTGTTTGTCTTGTACACATGTTTTTATATAAGTAGACACATTCCTAGCGTCAATACGCTGTTCAGCCGGCGAGTGGGATGAACAATGTTTTTTCCGGCTTTACAATGACCGTTTATACCTTCATTGGGCCACACAATAACCGTTTATACGTTTATATATATATATATATATATATATATATATATATATATATATATATATATATATATATATATATATATATATATATATATATATATATAATTTATATAATTATTTTATAACCCAATTGTCTTGTATAATACCATATGCAATTTTAGAAAATAATTACAAAGTTTTTATCTGTGCCACACTGTACTAACTTTTTTTTTAATTTTAGGAAAACCGTGAAGTTAATAGAGAAGATGCTATGAAATTTGCAAGAAGACATCAAACTTTGTACATAGAAGCTAGCGCAAAAACCAGAGATGGAGTACAGTGTGCCTTTGAAGAATTAGTTCATAAAGTAAGACTGTTCTTTTTTATGTCAAAGTTAATATAAAACTAAGATTCCTTCATTTATGAAAATCCAACTATGTAATCTTTTCCTTTTGCAAGTTGTTGCATAATGTTATTATATCTATTTGACTTTGTCAAAAAGATGCCTTTTCATGGAGAAGCGTGTTTTTCAAGAAATCCGTTTTAGAGGTTCTGTATCCAAAAATTGTGTCCTTGAATGAGTATGTAGGACGATTTTGTCAATATGATAACTTTTGAAAGCCTTGCTAACGACTTCGTTTTTGGTGTATGGGATTCTTGTATGAAATAGTGAATAGAAAATCAGCCAGATCAGAATGGTGCTAGATGCCTTTTTGTCCTTTTCATAATAAGAATGAGAACCTCGGTGGTTCAGGGGTAAGAACGTGTGCCACTGAAACGACGGGTACTGGGTTCGATCCCGGGGTACTCCTTTTACTTTTTCAGTACAAACTGTAAAATTAACATCAACCGAGGTTCTGGCATTGTATTTGAGCAAGTTGAATGTCTGCACGTTCCGCCCTTCGGGGGGGGGGGGTAAAGCCGTCGGCCCCGTGTCCATGCGTTGGGCACGTTAAAGATCCCTACCCTCCTTACAGAAAGACAGGGGTTCGGCAAAATTTCCAGGATAGTGAGGTGAAACTGCCCCTGGCGTCGGAGATTGGCCATAGTCGCGGAAATAGGCCGACGTTAAAGAAACAAAACACACACACACACACACAATAAGAATGATATTTTTATTGGTTGAACAAGTTGTTTTATAAAATGTGTTTTGATATGTGCTTAGAAACCCTTAATACAACCTCTCTTGTTATTTTTTGCCTAACCCATACATTTCAAACTGGCAGCTTTTATTAAAAAAAATACAGCCTTTATTATATGAAAAAGAAAACTACTATCAAGTATACACTAAACTCAAGCATTTTAAAATGACTGCCAATATGTTATTTATATGAAGAACGATTTTATAAAATTGTAACTTCAAGACACTTTGAGCTAACAACTTTCATTTTGATACACATAATCCTTGTAACATTGAAATGTAGTGGTTTAAAAACCAGCTGGAATGATTGTTTTTAATATGCTTTTTTGTTTGTTTTTTTTTCCAAATTTTTGTACTTTCGAGCTTAGTTCGAAGAATTAATATCTAGAATGTTTTGTAATAAATTTTCAAAAACTCAAATTTAATCTATCATGATTTTTTGCTAAGTCCACTTATTTCAAAAAGGCAGCTACTTTTTACATTAAAAAAAATTACCGCTGTTATTTTTGGAAATTGGCTTTAGAAATGTTGGATATCTGTTATTGCTATTGGTTTATCAAATGCTATATAATAGGTTTTGCTTGAAAAAACTCAAATATAGCCTATCTTGTCCTTGTAAATATTTTCCTAAATCCCTCATTTTAGAATGATGGGCATAATGATATAAATATTGGAATACGATCGCAATGTAAAAGTTGTATAAAACGGAACTTAATTTCGTTCTAGTAACATTGCTCAAAAAGTCAAATAGATATTCAGCATTCGGTAATGTCTAATGCAACCCGTGGCTTTTATCATCTATATGAAATAGCCACAATGGTTTTACTTACGCTTGTACTTGGGTGAATTCTATTTTTATTTTTATTTCAGATAATACAAACACCTGGATTATGGGAATCGTTTTCATCAGATGGAAATATTCACGTGGAAGATAAAGATCATATTCCTCAATCAAGTTGCACATCATATTGTTCGCTTATATAGAGATATGAACATAACATCATATCTAATATATTGTAGCTATTTTTAATAAAAATTGTGAGCCTAATATCATTATTAAAATTAATAAGTACTGAAATTAAATTGCTATTGTGACTATATGTTTATTAAACCTACTATTCTGTCCCGAATCAATACATAAGATACATGTTGTCAGACCAAAACTGTCGCTCTCAGACCTGTTCTCTTAACACAGACCCAAATCATACTTGTGAAATTGGTTTAACTATGTGTTCTTATTAGTGCTCGCCATATGATTAACTAATTCCACATTTTGAAATTAGTACATGGAATTAAAAGTTCAGTAGGGCTTATTTGAGTTGTAACTTTTTATTTCAGTATTTATAAAATATAAAATCGCGATCTCAGTAGCTCAGCAGGTAGGACATCAACTCGCAGGGGGTAGTTGTGGCTTCGTATATCACTACAATCCTATACTTAAAAAATATATTTCATAAATTCAGTGCATACTGAAAAATATTCCATTGATTCTGATTGACATGAAACAGCTTCCTGATGGAAATAGGCTGTCATGAATCAAAATCCTGGTCTGTCAAAAGTATTTGTATGCATGTTTTAAATTGTGTTGTTATCACAAACACCAGTATATTCTTTGTGTAGTACATTGTATATTTAATTTGTCATAATATAATAATAATAAATAAACAAACAAAAATAGTGAACTCTGTAATATAAATAAAGAATGTGTGATTTGTAATATTAGATAATTTTCTGTACCTAGGAAATAAAGTTACTTTTATACCCATATTCACAAAGAATACTTCGCTTATAAGAGAGGTAACAACTTTCGAATATTAAATTTTTTTCTTTAAATGATAGGGAATTAGAACCTTTGGCATCTATTTCCGAGCCTCCTTCAAATTTATGTACATAGAGATTTATGGTTTATTTAATTACACCGGAAAATTATTTACGGAGGCTAAGCTCATAGGCCAGTCCAGAATCTTGTTTTTCCATGGAAAACAGCTATATATTTGAAACTCGTCAATTTATTTTTACGAAATGTAACTCATATATTGCCTACAAACCACAGGTGCAATGTGCCAAAATTCAATTTTGTTAAATAATTGTAATCAAAGTTTTTGTGCACTAAGATTTAACAGAATTTGGAAAATGTCGTGAATGCTATTTGTTGTAGTTAGGAAATGATGTCACTGTGCAGTAGATAGAATAAACAATGATGCAGTCACTGTGATTGCTTAACCTACAAAATGTCATACGATTTGAATGACTTTATATCATCAAACTTGTTTTATCTAAAAAGTGTATGTCTGCAGGTTTTTAGGAAGCTAGGAGCTACATTTCACGATGCTATAAAAGGGGTGGACACTAATGTGAGTAATCTCACTTACATGGATTATGTTGTTATTCTGTGATTCAAAAGTAGTTTTGTAGTGGCAACTCTGCCAGTTGGGTTGAGTGGAGTCAAATCTGGAAGCATCAAGAAGGTGAATGAATTGGATACTGAGGTATAAAACGTTTTGCAACTCGATTTATTGGATATGTGCCATCAGTTTGACAACAATAATTTGGTATACAGGTCTAACGGGCAATTCTTACTCTTCCAGTGATTTGTTTTTTCAATGAGGAAAACATAGAAGTAAGGTGTCAGGTGTCGCTTCAGTAATTCCTGTATGAAAGTTTCAAACATTTGTCAACGTACATGTTGCTACGGACTTTGCAGACAGCATCTGAAATTGTTGAGTATAAATATATAGGGAGTATCGAGCAATAAGGTGGACCAAATTGATGTTATGTTGCATTCTTATTCATATTTTTCAGCAAATTTGGTTTTGTATCAATTAAATTAGATGTGCAGTCTGTAACTTTTATGGAATGCATTGAGAAGTGGTTTGAGGTTTCCATTGATGTGATTGGTTTTCCGACCTAACTAGGACGTTAAGCGGGGACTTGCTGTAATGATACGAGGTTGAGTACTACATTTAATCTTGTATTTTATAATACATATAATACAACCCAAATAAATAATTACAAGGCATGTAAGCAATGCTTATGTGGGCTCATAACTAAACCTACATACATACAATGAGAGAGAGAGAGAGAGGTTGAACCCAATCAACAATTCAGCTGGCAAGACCTTACGCCACAGAAGAGTGTAACCCATTCTCAACACGTCCTGTACCATGCGGTTGGTACTAAGAGGAAAGAGAGGACACCCCAGAAACAGGATTAAATGTCATATGTTCAGAAACACATAAACCGTTTACTTAAGCTCGCTTGTACACGCCCACACACATACACAGTAACACACAGCCCTTCACGTTCATGCACAAGCGCGCATGAAAGCATGCACACACACGCCACTATTTAGAATTTTGCTTATCTTGAAACATTAAGTTTTCCAATAAAGCATTCTAATTTTTTGATGAGATACTTTCAATTGTTTAAGTCATTTACTTCTTGTACCCTATGAGTGATCTATACATTCATATTTTACAACATTGTTATAAATGAACTGTAGCATACCAATAATATACAAACTCCTTATGTCAGTGACTCCTGTAAGATCATTATTGTATAACAGGTATGCTATCTTCTCTTTAAGAATAGTCTTAATAATAATATTTTGAGTCATCTCCAATGTTGACAAAGTGCCATCATATGCAGAACGCCAACAAAGCACACTGTACCTTGAAACTCATTTAACGAGTTTGTTATAAACCAAAAGCATATTCTTTGTGTCCAGTATATTTCTCAGGGCATAAAACATGTGTATACATTTTCTCAGCCTCTTATTTATATGTTCAATATATGATGTTTCCATTTTAGATGCTGGTTTACAATCACCCCCAAATACTTCACACTCAACCATTTCCACATATGAATCACTAAATACTATTTCTATCCCATGGGTAAGTTCCGGTCTTCCTGTCTAACTTGGTGAAAATACCGCATACTTAGTTGTCGTTATTGAGGTATAGAAAACTGTCATTAAAACTGGTCTGTATACTGTTAATGATATTTGTAGCCCTGAGAAAGCAGTTTGAAAATATTTAATGAAGCTTACTCCAAATCTGGAAAATGTAGACAAAATATAAGTGAAGTAGTGTATGATGGTGGCAGAGCTACTGATTCCTAGGATATTTGCAGTATATTCAGTACGATTTTCTTGAGTGATGATTGTAAGAGACAAATACTGGAGGATTATGTTGCAGTAATCTCTTTAAAATACTTTTATTGCTGTATCCGGTGAATAGAGTTTGAAAGATTGCTTCTGAGAACTGTCGGGCCATTGTTTTATAAATAAGTTATGGGTTGCTTTCCAGACGAGCTAAAAATTCTTAAACTAATTCTACTTTTTAAGAGTAAAGGCTTCTCTGGATCCAAATAACTATCATGAAATATGCTTAGAAATTTAGCTGGCAAAAATTTTTGAAAATGTAAGATTAACTAAATATCTGAAACAATTTGGACTATTTAAGCCATTTCAACATGGGCGCAGACAAGACAGATCAACGATTACAGCTATAGCAGAGTTGATGCATTTGCATATGAGTCATTAAATAATAAAAAAACACCCGACAGCATTTTTTGGTATAAGGAAAACTGTGTCAGACTTCCCTAAAAACTGTGATATGCAACATTATAATACAAGAGCAAAGGATCACTTGCATTTTTATTATTCATGAATTCATGTAAAAAATGCTTTTTTTTCTGTTGCAGTTTTTAAGTTTTAAGATGTGATAATGTTTTGTAATATAGAATTTATATGTAATGTGTTGTCTTTTTATCAATAATCTATGTATATGTATGTGTATTTTAATGGCATTTTTGCAATGTTCATTTTAGGGGAAGTACGGCTGTGATGGCACACCGGCTATGTTGGCACACCTCTGATATTCACCACTTCTTATGCAGCCAGCGATACAAACGTGTACTGTACTTGAGTAGTGTGATGCGAAAGCTGCGCCGCGTAATTTTAATCATCATAGTTTAACTCATAAACTTTATACAATAAAAAATATATTTTGGTAAGCTTCAAGTTCATTTTTGTATGTTCTAGTATGACTAATAATTCACTTAAATTTAAAGGTAAAATACTTTTATAGCTACTAAATTGTTTCGTTGTGCCTAACCTATAATGTGGCATGTTTGCACGTTATTTATTTACACGGTTGCCGTTCTCTATTCAATTTTCTAAAGTAAAGGGATTTCGGCTATGATGGCACACCAATAATTGGTTATGATGGCATAGTGTGCCATCATAGCCAAACCATCAACATTATTGATTAAATATAATTCGCTTAGTAAAAGATATTATCGTTGTATTGCAGCCATTAACCCCCCCCCCCCCCTCTTGAAATCATGAACAACAAAAAGCAAAAAATTGATAGGCAGAGCTGGTCTGAGGAGAATATGAACCAAGCAATCAAAGCTGTCCGGTCTAAAGAAATGGGATGGAAATTGGCTTCCAAAACATTTAATGTACCGAAAAGTACTCTAAGGCGAAGAGCAGAGGACAAAAATAAAGTATTACGTGGTAGCAAAAAGGGTTTTTTAGGCGGAAGTGTTAAAGTTTTCTCCGATGAAGTTGAAATGCAACTAGTTAATCACGTAAAATCGTTGGAATCTAGATTTTTTGGCTTGACGTGTTCTGATTTAAGAAAACTGGCATTTGAATTAGCTGAAAAGATGAAATGCAAACACAGTTTTAACCAAGAAAAGCGAATGGCTGGATGGGACTGGTTTCATGCTTTTGTAAAAAGGAATCCGTCGATTAGTTTAAGGCAGCCTGAGGCCACATCACTAGCGCGGGCGCAAGCCTTTAATAAAGTTACAATAAGCAAGTATTTTACTACCCTTAAAATTATTATAGATCAATACAAGTTTGAGCCTGACCAGATTTATAATATGGATGAATCGGGATTATCGACCGTACAATCAAGAACGGATAAAATTTTGGCCTCAAAAGGACGAAAACAAGTAGGGTCGGTAACGAGTGCAGAAAGAGGACAACATTTTACTGTTGTATGCTCCATCAATGCCCTTGGAAATTACATACCTCCTGCTATAATTTTCCCGAGAAAAAACATGAAACAGGAGTTGTTGGATAATGCGCCCCCAGGGTGCGTTGGATTCCCTCAAGAAAGTGGTTGGATGACTGGGCAAGTTTTCTTTTTTTGGCTAAAACATTTTATTAAATTTGCAAAACCCTCAGCTGAAAAGAAGATTCTATTACTTCTCGATGGCCATTCCAGCCACAAACACCTAGACGTGCTAGAGTTCGCAAAGCAAAATAATATAATTTTGTTTTGCTTTCCACCACACTGCACCCATAGGGTGCAGCCATTAGATGTTAGCTTCTATGGCCCTCTAACTACTTACTATAATCAGGCTCTTAGAAGGTGGCTACATACTCATCCTGGTCGAACAGTAACTCACTTTCAAGTTGGTCACTTATTCGCAGAAGCCTATACTCAAGCTGCTACCGTCGCCAATGCTGTTAATGGCTTTCGAAAAACAGGGATATGCCCATTTAATGAAGATATATTCCCTGACTGGCAATTCCTTCCTTCAGAAACAACCAATGTGGCAGAAGACAATTTATCATCTACTTCAGGAGAACCATCACAGTCTTCAGTGCAAGAAGTAACATTACTACAATCCAAAGCGTCTACTTCATGCAATAATCAAGTTAACCATGCTGAAGATGAACAATCTTTTCAAAGAGATGAAGAGTTACCTAAAACTACAACTGAAGGTGATATACAGGAAGATGTTAATTGTTCAGTTCTAATATCACAAATATCTCCTGTTCCGCAAGTAACTTCTCGACAAAAGCGAAAAAGAAAAGGCGGCGAGGTAGGAGTATTAAATACAACACCTGACATTGATATGGCAAAAGCAAGACACGATGAGAAGAAAATCGTTGAACAACGAAAAGCTGCTCGCTCTGCAAAGAAAGTGTTGAAAATACAGGAAGATGATGATGAACCAGAAGAACCTTTCCCAGCAGACGAGGAAGAGGATGATGTGGGTTGCATATATTGCAATTCTTTATTTTCATTATCCAGGCCAAAGGAACCCTGGATCCAGTGCCAACATTGCAAGAAGTGGTGCCACAATGCATGTGCAGGTATCGACAGAAAAACTAAGATGTTCATCTGTGAATTATGCAGTGACTAAATTCCCTACCGTTTTCAATGATTTTAAATTACATTGTTTTATATGAAAATTATTTAATTTTTTTCGACGAGTATATCATAATGACAGTTTATTTATTGTATTCTTAATATATTAGTGCAAAAACAGATTTTATATCTTCAATAACTTTTATGATTTCCTGAATTTTTTCCTTAAATGACATTATATAACAGGTTTACTTTAACAAAATGTTTTATTATGAATTTCAAATAACATATCATTTAAATTAATTGAAAGCTGTTAGTGTGCCATCATATCTGAACATGTGCAGATATGATGGCACACCACACAACTCACATAAATTTAATTCTCCCCGGTTTACATAAATGTTTAGAAATAATTTATTTATTATTAGTTAGTAAACACTTTATTACACATATAACTGCAAATATACCTTAATTATCACAAATTTAACGCAAGTTACAAGTGATCAAAAAAAAGGGGGCCATCACAGCCGTACTTCCCCTATATTTCTGAAGACATTTTAGATTGGACTAGTCTGATAAGTTGTATAATTTGAAATACAAATAAATATTGCTATTATTATAGGAAAAAATGTATATTATTACTGTAGAGCAAATAAATAAGTATATTTTGGTTATTATAGGTCTTCCTCTTTCATCAAAACTTCTTAAAATGACTTTGTCTTTTTTTATAATAAGCTATTCAATGACAAAATATAATCTGTGACACCCTAAATATTAGTTCATAGGTTTTGTAGCGGGGTTTGTGCAGGCGAATGATATTATATCGTTTTCCGATGCTGACGTGATAGTGAACACGTTTATTTGTCTCCAGGCTATGATGAGGCACATTGTCAATGACACTGTTTGGTGTTAAGTTGGAAATCAATTTTTCTTTAAACTATTTCTTATAATTATTTTAGTTCATGTGATCATGATTTCTGAGTGCACCATAAGTATTTATCAAAGGTAAGTATATAATTCAATTGAGGCATTTGAAAGAGTTGATTAGGGGTGATGCACCTTTAAAATGTCACAATTTTTTAACATATTGCCGGACTTAATAAATTATGATTTCATTTTATGAGGAATGTAACTTAAACTTTTGTTACTCCTGTTTATTCCAAAAAACTTTGTTTTCAAGAGAACCATGAATAATTAAAAAACATATTTTATCAATAGGTATTACTAAAAATCATGAAAAATTCAATATTTGCCGATAAACTTGTGTATATGTCAAATTTGACAATCATGAAATAAGTGTGAATAAGTATAATTTATTAGAAAATGAACAACAAATTAAAAAAAAATGCTACTAATAAGTTATAGAAATTCGTCAACATGATAATTTCGTAGGCATCTATTGATTTTTGATGATTTTAGATTTTAAGTAACATTAATGAAATAGATGTCTAGTTATTCGGGTTTTTCTTGAAAACGACACAAGTTTTTTGAAAAGTAACCAGGTAAAAAGTTTTAGAATTTACTTTCCCATAAAATGAAATATTTTTTAATTCCGCCAATAGGTTAAAAAATTATGTCATTTTATGGGTGGATTACTCTTATTCAACACTTTGAAATGCTTCAATTGAACTCTACACATCAGCGACTAATGCTCCTGGTACACCCAAATCGTCTACCCAATTTGGTTTTTCTAAGTTGAAGTATTACTGAGATATTGTTTTTTTTTTAAATTTAAAACCACATTGAAGGCCTATAACTTCTCAGTGATACACCTTAGTATAGGGGTAAGTTGCATTAAATCACCATATTTTAGGTCCTCCTACACACCCCTGCTCTGTGTCGGTTCTTATGCTAAACACCCTGTATATCTTTAAAAAAACAATGTTCCCATTAGTATATGTATGAACATTTTGAGAAGATTTATTGAATGTTCGTGGGACATTTTTAGAACATACTGGGAGCTCCTAAGAATATTATAAATAACATTCTGAGAACCTTGTTAGTATGACAGAATATGTCCCATAGAATGTTCTATGAATATATTTCGTACCTTGTGAGAATGTTCTGGGGGATGTTTGAATATTCTTTCAAAACATTCCTGGTATATTCTCAGAATGTGTTTATGCTGTATGGGTAGTCGCCTAAGTTTGTTTTTGATTTGTAAATCAAAGTCGAATTGTATGTGAAACCAATTTTACCTGCTGCAACTACTATGGCCAATCATTGTCCCTTGCTGATGGGTATGAGTAAGCCCTCTAAAGAATCTGACAAAGTATTTGCATGTGACCCATGAATATGTTTGTAGCATATATATAATTGGTTGACCTTTTCGATATTATTGTTTCATCCGTCATAGACCATTTAGTTGCAAGTCATGAATATCATGAAGCTCCATTAATGTTTTCCTATTAGCTTTTGTCTTTTCACGAAAAGTCAGTTTTAAGGACTTCCGCTTCAGACTCTCCTTGCAGCCTAGCAAAAGCTGTGGTAAACGAATTTCAAGGTTATGGTACTCTTTTTATTGTGTAGTACTTCCAAGTGAGATACCATAAAAAACCTTGATCGAAATCATTCAAGTCTGACTTAGTTTATTTTTCACTTTTTATGATGAAATGTCTTAAACATTGATTAATAATGGATTTTACAGTTGATAAACTAACTCCTGTGGCTTTTGCTATGTGTTCATCAATTTTAGATTCTCCTTCATCATGAATTTATGAATGTTGAAAATGATTTCACAATATTGTACACCAAGAACTTTTTGCTTTAGTAACTAATTGAATTCCAGATTTTAAATTGTTTGAAATTCACAACAAAAATAAAACAAAGTAACAATAATAATAAATTTGTTGGTTTTGAGTGTACTGGATCGTTTGTCATGCATATACAATTAAAAGCCTGGACGCAGCAAGTGCGTTATGGTAGTGAATTTTCATAAAAATGTTTTTAATAACTACATAATAGTTTTTTTTAATGAAATGCATCAAATTTGGTTACCAGTATAACCTGTAAGGTTATTTTCTTGAGTGCCAGGATAACTCAGTGAAGAAAGTTTTCTACTAGATCTATTTATTTACAATTTGAAACCCCTCTAGCCCCTTTTTAAAGTTTAGTTCCCCACCTTAATTACCTAAATAAAAACCTGTTAATTGTTGACCAAGAAGTTGACAACCTCTTTGTTATTGACTTAAGAATTTAGGATTTATCCCAATATTGTACACTTTTAAACAAATATTTTATAGTGGCCTTTCCTGATGTTTTGATGGTTAATCAACTAGTTAAAGACAATGATATTACGGTTGAGAAAAAAAAAGGTTAATCAAAGTCGATACTTACTCTTCCTGAGGTAATTTTGATCAAAAGCTTATGTTTTTTAAACCTTCAGTGCAAAATTCTGGGCTTGCTATCGATAGTTATTAATTAGGTATCTAGATAACACTATAATTATAATGAGTAAAGATTGGAACCTGTGATGAGCACTGATAAGTACAATTTGGAGAACCCAATTCATCACAATGCAGTTCTTTAGACCCGACGATCGTTTCGCTAACAAAGTTAGCATCAGCAAGGGGATGAAGAAACTAAGTGAATAAATACTAGAACTACTATTTATTGTTAGTTGCCAAGCAGTTGCGAACAGTGTTCTCTAGGAAGGTATACAGAGAGACCCCCACTGTTGAGTCTTAAATCCCTGTAATTAAAGCTGCATACCTGCCTTTGTTATACTGTGTATTGTTATCAAATATTCCTTCTAAGGACACGCTGGTTATTAAGATAACAGTTCGAAAATGGACTGCATAGAACCGGACCTACCCTTTTCATCGAAACATTTTTTTAAAATTTTTAACGATATATATATATATATATATATATATATATATATATATATATATATATATATATATATATATATATATATATATAGTGTTACAAAGCACTTCAATAGACGTAGGTGCGGTGTTGCCACATCTCCAGAATTTCCCCAACATCTGGGAATTTTTGCACAGTCTGGCAACACCGCCTGCCCACCCCCCCCTGGGGGTGCCTGGGGTGACCCCCCACAGGCGAAGTCTCAACCCTCTAGGACCAGAAATAACGAAGTTACCAACTTGTACCCCGTCGGAACGGATAACTGAGGTCTGCACATTCCGAACACCCTGTATATACACCCTGTATACGCAGAGAAACCCTTACACCCTGTATACGCAGAGAGATCTTATAGTTCGAGAAACACCTCTTGTGTAACATAGGAGTGGTGACCACATTTGGATCATCCTGTATATATATCCCCCTGTATACACACGGGACCGATCTGTATTCACAGAACCTTCTAGTAAAAGAAGGTTCTGGAACGTTCTGGAATGGAATGCTCTAGAAAGGAGGGGAAGGTACGGCGAGTATATAAAAGCGAAAGCAAGCCAGCCCGAGTTAGTTCAGTTCAGTAAGAGAATGTGGTAGTGACTTGAAGAAGCAGTGTAAAGTGTTAAGAGAGTAGTGACTGTAGTACCAGATTAGTGACTTTTGTTGAGAGTAGTAATTGTAAGACCAGTAAATGAAGTGTTTTGTGAGAGAGACATTCTAGAAATTTTATTGTATCCATATTTAGAGTGTAAATAAAGTTGTTTTGTTAAAATTTAAAGTCTCACTTATCCAGAACCCGGAGAAAACGTAACAATTTGGTGTCAGAAGTGGGATAAGTGAGTGAAGAAGTGAACAAGCAAGCTAGTTGTAAATGGTAAACACCAGATCGACTGACTACGACAAGATGGCTGAAATCAAAGAGTTGATGGACTTACTGAAAAGACAACGCGAAGAAGACGAGAGAAGACGACAAGAAGATAAAGAAGACGACAAGAGGCAACGCGAAGAAGACGAACAACGGCGACAAGAAGATGAAAGAAGACGGCGCGAAGAAGAAGAGAGAAGACAGCAAGAGGAGGAACAGAGGCGACAAGAAGATAAAGAAGAGCTCCGAAGTATGTTCCACAATATGAGAGTCGATGTAAAAGAAGAAATTGAACAGATCAACGAACAAATAGAAAATGTGGACAAGAAAGTAGAAAATGTGGACAAGAAAGTAGAAAATGTGGACAAGAAAGTAGAAAATGTAACAGAGGATTTGAATAAACGATGGGAAGAAGTGGAAGGGTTGAAAGAACAAATGAAGATGATCATGAAAGGAACAGAATGCACACATAAAGAACTGACCGAACAGTTGATTGTCCAGACTGATAGAACTGAACCAAGAGGAGTTACTGGAATGGCCCCAGTTCAAAATCGCCCGGAGGCGGATGTACCAGCCGTGCAGCAGCCTCATGGAACCTTGAAGCCGCCGACTTTTGACGGAGAAACATCGTGGCCCATGTACAGGAGGCAGTTTGAGGCGGCAGCTCTCAGCAATGGGTGGAGCGAACAACAGGCAGCAACTGCTCTAATTCTCTCGCTTCGAGGTAAAGCCCTAGAAATCCTCCAGAACATCCCGGAGTCGAAACAGCAAAACTACTTAACAGTGATACAGGCCCTAGATTTGAGATATGGTAACAAGTACATGAGCCAGGTCTACCAGACACAACTAAAGTCAAGGGTCCAGAAGCCAAATGAGACGCTGCAAGAATTTAGTGCCGAAGTGGAGAAACTTGTGCGACTGGCATATCCCCAAGCCCCAGAAGAATTTGTCAACCAGATAACCGTCCAGACCTTCATCGATGGGGTACTTGATAATGAAATGCAACAAGCTTTAAGGCTCGGAAGGTTGAAAACACTTACGGACTGCGTAATTTATGGCTTGGAATTTGAAGCAGCGAAGAATGCATCTCAACCTCGCCGCAACAGGCTGCGCGAAGTGAAGGAGATAGAGGACTTTGCAGACACAACAGCGGAACTAAGGCAAGAAATGAAGTTGTTAAAAGAAGCCATAAGCAAGCTCACAGCACCGGTTGGGGCACGTAGGATGAAAGCAGATTGGTCAGACATAGAATGCTACAAGTGTGGTAGGAAAGGGCACATAAGTAGGCAGTGCTCACAAACCCAACAGGTGGCTCGCAGAAGACAAGAATACACCAACAGGGAGCGCCATCAGGGAAAACACCTGACGCCAGTGTAGGTGGGCGACACGTGGCATGCGAGACCCAAGGCCCCAAAGTCAGGGTCTCCACTATCAGACGCTACCGCGAGAGCCTCGTTATACCTGGTAGCATAGACGGGAGACAATGCAGTTTCACCATCGATACTGGCGCCACTAGATCCGTTGTACGCCCAGACATGTTGCCAAATATGTCGGCACTCACGACCAACAAACAGCCTGTGTTGGAGACAGCGAAAGGAGATAGGATACCCGTGCATGGAGAGGCCATTGTTTACATTAAGCTGGGCAGTACTGAGCTGCAGGTCAAGGTTGTCGTCGCAGAAATCGTCGACGAATTTATTCTGGGCTTGGATATAATGGAAGAGTTTGATGTCTTTTCAGTGGACTTCCAAAATAAGATTTTGAGAATCGGCAACGAAGAGTTGTATTTATCTCCAACAGCAGGCGAAGCTAATCCCAGGGTGAGACTTATTGTCGACGAGGATACACGGATTCCTGGTAACAGTGAGAAGATTGTCAGAGCCAGGCTAGAGAAGAAACTTGATGGTATGACTGCTCTCATAGCGGAGCCCCTAAAAGATAGGCATGATGGTGCCCTCGTCGCACGATGCTTAGTAGACCCGAAGAGGACAATACCCATAAGAGTGGCTAACGTGCAAACTAACAGGGTCACATTGAAGAAAGGTGAGGTTATCGCCACTTGCGAGCCCATTGACCGAGTGACGTTGTCAAGAAAGGTGACACCCACGGCATTAGACAGAAGACTGCCAGTAGAAATGGTAGAGCGGTTCAAGAATTCTTGGGGCCAATTGAACGACATGGAGATGGAAATGGCCCTGAAGTTCGTATTGGAGGAGGCCGATATTTTCGCTCAAGATAAAATCACAGGTCGTACGAGTCTAGTGCAACACAGAATTAATACTGGCGACGCAAGACCAATTAGACAGCCGCCGAGAAGACTGCCTTTTGCCAAGCAATCAGAAATCAAGGCGATGGTTAACGAAATGCTGGAAGATGGTGTGATTGAGGAGTCTAATAGTCCTTGGTCGTCCCCAGTAGTTTTGGTCACCAAGAAAGACGGCACTATGAGATTTTGCGTGGACTATAGGAAGCTGAATGATGTCACCAAGAAAGACAGTTATCCCCTGCCCCGGATCGACGACACTTTGAACACTTTGGCCGGATCAAAGTGGTTCTCTACATTAGACCTGAAAAGTGGCTACTGGCAAGTAGAACTCCATAAAGAGGATAAGGAGAAGACTGCTTTTTCAACCGGGAATGGGTTGTACCAATTCAAGGTCATGCCATTCGGCTTATGTAATGCTCCTGCCACCTTCGAGCGACTAATGGAGTTAGTGCTGAGAGGACTGACATGGGAAACATGCCTGGTGTATCTCGACGATGTCATGGTGATTGGAAGGACTTTCGATGAACACCTGTCGAATCTGAAGCAAGTTTTCTCCAGGCTGAGAGGTGCCAATCTGCAACTCAATCCCAAGAAATGCGTCCTCTTCCAGAAGAAAGTGAGTTTCCTCGGACATGTCGTTTCTGAGAAAGGGATAGAAACTGATCCAGAGAAAATAAAGGCAGTAAGAGACTGGCCTGTGCCGAAGAACAAACATGAGGTCAGAAGTTTTCTGGGACTTTGCAGCTATTACCGACGCTTTGTGAAGTACTTCAGCAGCATTGCGAAACCTCTGCATAGCCTGACTGAAAATAAGGTCGAGTTCATCTGGTCACCAGATTGCCAAGAGTCTTTTAGAGAACTCAAACATCGTCTTCTCACTGCTCCTATACTGGCTTATCCTCGGGACGAAGGACTGTTCATACTGGACACCGATGCTTCCCAGTATGGCATTGGGGCAGTACTCTCACAGCTCCAAGCCGGAGAAGAAGTTGTGATAGGCTACTTCAGCAAAACGTTCGGAAAAGCAGAAAGAAATTACTGTGTAACCCGGAAAGAACTGTTGGCAGTTGTAAGATCCATCGAACATTTCCACAGCTTCCTGTACGGAAGAACATTCCGCGTGAGGTCGGATCACTCTGCTCTGCAATGGCTTCTGAACTTTAGAAATCCCGAAGGACAGATAGCCCGATGGATAGAGAAACTGCAGAGCTACGACTTCCGGATTGAACATCGAAGAGGAAGAAGTCACGCCAATGCAGACAGCCTGTCAAGAAGACCATGTTCAGTGCATGAATGTAAATTTTGCGAGCGACAAGAGAACAAAGAGATCGACAAAGTAACTCATCAGATCAAACAACTGGTGGCAGGACAGGAGAATAACACCGATCTAGACGTAAATCTTGAATACATCAGAGACGCACAGAAGACAGATCCAGACTTGAAAAATATTAGAGAATGGCTACAAAAGGGGAAAAGACCTGAGTGGCACGATGTGTCCCGGTTTGGGGCGGAGGTTAAAGGCTACTGGCTACAATGGGACTCCTTGTGTCTAAAGAATGACTTGATCACTCGAAAATGGGAAACTGCCGATGGTAGAGACTGTATATACCAGACCGTTGTGCCAAGTGAGTGCATAGACAGTGTTCTTCAAGAGTTACACAATAGTAGAAGTGGAGGCCACTTTGGGGTCAACAGGACTCTTGCCAGAGTGAGAGACCGCTTCTATTGGATAAACTGCCGAAGAAGCGTGGAAGAATGGTGCAAAAGGTGTGACCAATGTGCTTCAAAGAAAGGACCAAAGACCCGATCCAGAGGAAAAATGATGCAGTACATCTCAGGTACACCGTGGGAGAGAGTTGCCGTAGACATCGCAGGACCTTTTCCCATCACAGAGTCTGGGAACAGATACATAATGGTGGCGATGGACTACTTCTCGAAATGGCCTGAAGTTGCGCCGATCCCCAACCAAGAGGCAACGACCGTGGCAGAAGCCCTGATGGAAAATGTCATATCACGGCATGGCGTACGCTTGGAGATTCACACCGACCAGGGCCGGAATTTCGAATCAGAGGTCTGGAAGAGCCTAATGGACTTGCTAGGCATAAAGAAAACGAGAACAACGCCACTCCACCCTCAATCAGACGGCATGGTAGAACGGCATAACAGGACCATCAATCAGTATCTTGCTATGTTTGTTGACGAGAATCAGAGAACCTGGGACAAGCTGATACCTCTGTTCCTCCTAGCTTACAGAAGCTCTCAGCATGAATCTACCGGCTACACTCCATCCATGATGTTGACCGGCAGAGAGATGCGGCTACCAATCGACATGACGAGACCACCACCGAACGAGGACATAGCGGACCTAGCTACGTTACCTGAGTATGTCGCCGACCTAGAAGGAAAACTGCGCACTATACACAGATATGTCAGAGATAGGCTCCTCTTAAGCAGTGACCGGATGAAGATGCGCTTGGATCGCAGAGCAACACCCCATACATTCAAGGAAGGTGATGCAGTGTGGCTATACCAACCAACAAGGAGAAAGGGCCTCAGTCCCAAACTTCAGAAACCATGGGAAGGGCCATACTTGGTGACTAAGAAAATTAACGACCTAGTCTACAGAATCCAGCTGTCTCCAAGAACTAAACCCAAAGTTGTTCACATAGAGAGGTTGAGTCCCTATCGGGGCAACGAACCCCCAAGTTGGCGGCCGGTAAATACTGTTCGGGACGAACAGTCTTAAGGAGGGGGGCAGTGTTACAAAGCACTTCAATAGACGTAGGTGCGGTGTTGCCACATCTCCAGAATTTCCCCAACATCTGGGAATTTTTGCACAGTCTGGCAACACCGCCTGCCCACCCCCCCCCCTGGGGGTGCCTGGGGTGACCCCCCACAGGCGAAGTCTCAACCCTCTAGGACCAGAAATAACGAAGTTACCAACTTGTACCCCGTCGGAACGGATAACTGAGGTCTGCACATTCCGAACACCCTGTATATACACCCTGTATACGCAGAGAAACCCTTACACCCTGTATACGCAGAGAGATCTTATAGTTCGAGAAACACCTCTTGTGTAACATAGGAGTGGTGACCACATTTGGATCATCCTGTATATATATATCCCCCTGTATACACACGGGACCGATCTGTATTCACAGAACCTTCTAGTAAAAGAAGGTTCTGGAACGTTCTGGAATGGAATGCTCTAGAAAGGAGGGGAAGGTACGGCGAGTATATAAAAGCGAAAGCAAGCCAGCCCGAGTTAGTTCAGTTCAGTAAGAGAATGTGGTAGTGACTTGAAGAAGCAGTGTAAAGTGTTAAGAGAGTAGTGACTGTAGTACCAGATTAGTGACTTTTGTTGAGAGTAGTAATTGTAAGACCAGTAAATGAAGTGTTTTGTGAGAGAGACATTCTAGAAATTTTATTGTATCCATATTTAGAGTGTAAATAAAGTTGTTTTGTTAAAATTTAAAGTCTCACTTATCCAGAACCCGGAGAAAACGTAACAATATATATATATATATATATATATATATATATATATATATATATATATATATATATATATATATATATATATATATATATATATATATATATATATATATATATATATATATATATATATATATATATATATATATACTTTCATAAGCATCAAGCTGACGCGACTGCCTGACATTTTTGAACTTGAGATTTTCTTTATCTACATGATGATCATTATCCCAAATATGCTGAGCAGTACATGATTTGTTAATAGTGCCATATCTCAGTTGCGCTAAATGTTCTTTAAATATAGTTTCAATAGTTCTTTTAGTTTGCCCAATATATTTAGGTTCACAATCCTTACACCCTATTTCATAGATTCCCGACACTTCTGTGGTTTTACCTTTATCCTTTGGATTACCTAGCAAATGTTTTAATGTATGTTTTGTAGAAAATGTTAGCAGCAAATTGGCTTTCTTAAAAATGCTATTAAAACATCTCGTAATTCGCGGTTCTAATGGTAAACAGACAACGGTTTTGTCTGGTTTATCTTTTCTGTTTACCCCATCTGAACATATAAATAGTAGTTCTAGTCTTTATTCACTTAGTTTATTAGCCCCTTGATGACGCTAACTTTGTTAGCCAAGCGATCGTCGGGTCTAAAAAACTATTGTGATGAATTGAGTTCTCCAAATTGTACTTAACTATAATTATAAGTTGAAGAGCTTAGAAAAACATGGTTGGGAAATTTAAAAAAAAAAAAGAAAAGTAGAACATAACAAAGGTTTTTATTAATTAATTAAGACATAAAAAGTGATATAATGTGAATTTCTCGAGTTGAAAATAATTCAATTAGTAAATACCGATTTTCAAAAGGGTCTTATATAGTAAATTTCTTAAATACCAATATACGTATCTGGTCAGATAGGTTAATTTATTTGCCACTGCTGTATGCTTATTTGCAAAATAAATTAAATTTGAGCCTAATGCTACTTGTTTCATTTTTTTTATGTTACTTGAATTTGAAAGAATCAAAATTCTTTGCATGATGAAAATTTTTTAAAAGGTGCTAAGGAGACTACGTATTCCAATTAAAAAAGGGGGGCAGCAGTTCTTAACTCAATAATTTTTAGCTATATAAAATAATTTAATTTAATTACAGAAATTTTTGCAAACAACCACAGGTTACAACTTAAGTAAAAATAAATAACTAACTAACTTGCCTTTATTTGACTCCTTTCTTGTTCAGAAAAACTTTATTAGATGTGTTAAGAAAAATGTCGGAAACTCACTCAATTCAGTAGAGACTCACTTTTACTTCTCGAATTACCATTTGTCAACAGCGTGTAGGCTCGGGACGGAATATCCAGATTACACATTTATTGGGACTCAAAAATCACGATCTCAAATTTACAACATTACCTTCTATTGCTATATTGTTCACCCCAAACCCAAATTTCCAACATTAAAAATGGGCAACGAAAAGACGAGGCTTCGCAACAGAGCCTGGCAACTTTTATATTTTTGAAAACCTGTCCAAAACTTATTTTGCAGCCTGTACCCAAGACTGATTTTATTTTTTTATTGATAATTGTCCGAGAATTACTCTTTGGCAACTGCCCGAGACCTCTGCAATTTAACAAGAAAAAGACCTAGAAAATTCTGAAATTTATATAAAAGAAGAACTCTTATCTTACCATTCATCGAAGGAATGAGGACTAGACACAAATTTATCAACTTCAATTGAAGCACCGTTGAAACACAGGGACCGTTACTAGTTTAACCTGATAACCGACGCTTCTTTGAACACATCTCGCGCGTGTTTTATAAAATCCACAGCTTTGATTGGCTGGTTACCTCGAATGATGTGTGACCGTTTATAACGACATTTAGTGATTCCCAGGGTTGTGTTAACTCTGTATTTTTCCTCTTGAAATTTGTGTCCTACTTTAACCTTCAATGAAGGAATTATCATCCTGTTTATCCCAAGAATGAATAGGACCCTTATATTGAATGCGTAGTAAAAAATGGCCTCGCTCCTTATATTACCAAGAACTAAAATTTTTTTTTCCATCAATGGTTCTATATTTTCGATATTGTTCATAGTTAAATCTTTTTACGGTCCCTTAATAATATTCCTCTTAAAAATCTTTACCACGGACAATACGGTGTGTTACCAAGTAACGAATTTTCATAATTAATTGTGATGATGATCACCAAGTCCGCAGGCTGTGATGGGATTTTTCCGGCACTGCTCCAGAGCGGCCTGGATACACTGATTCCAAACATAAGGGAGGTATTCTGGGCCAGCCCGGCGTGGTGCTACGTCCCAAGGGCCTGGCGCCAGGTTAGGGCGATCTTCATTCCCAAGCTGGGAAGGGAGGACTACACGCTGGCCAAGGCGTACAGGCTAATCAGCCTTACATCATTCCTGCTTAAGGCATTAGAAAATATAGTAGATGAAACGTTTGAGATTTCTGCCTCTTCTATCGATATTTCTATTGACATGGCTTCATAAATTGCTTCGTTAGTACCTCCGCTTGCAACCTTTCATCAACCAATATGTTTTAGTCGAAAATCACACACTTTTGATATCAAATTCGCCTGTCGAACTGTTCGTTACAAATCTTCGTTTTTTGCTACCGCATGGAAGCTTTGAAATGCCCTCTTAGAGGGGCACGGGCTTGGCCTTTCATGATCGGTTTCATTATATATATATATATATATATATATATATATATATATATATATATATATATATATATATATATATATATATATATATATATATATATATATTGTGTCACCACGATAACTCAAAAATGAATCATCTGATTTCAATTAAAGTTCCCACACGTGTTTCTTTGCTGAATTGCTTGGAGGGGTTCGTTATCCAGGAAAATCCGAGAGTGTTTTCGAGAAAATTTTGGGTTTTCTTTCAGAATTTTTTTTGGACCAGCTAAAGATATTTTAACCAAATTTGGTATGCAAGTCACTCATATGTAAGTACAAAAAAACCAACTTTTTGAATTTTATGATTTTTCTTCTATAAACGTCAATCTTGTGATTTGAAACGTCAAAATTAGGTTTTAAACAAATATTCTAAAACAAAGGTGGGTTTTGGACAATAAACATTGCAAGAAATATGCTTAATAGGGTCTTATATTTCTGTTTCAATAGCTGTTGTTCTTCATTTGACAAAAATATTTGCAGAAAATTTATTTTATATAGTTTCTGATACAAATGTGTTATAATTTTTATTTAATAAAATAAATTGAAACAGTTCCTCTCTTTAGTCAATAAATTGATAAACGCACAAAGTATATACAACTGGTAGTAATAGTTTGGATACAGTAACACATTTTCCTAAAATTTTTTCTAAATTTCATAAACTAACTTTATCTCAATCAATAGAATCCAACTCTGGTATGTAACAGAAACTTTATAAAGCCACCCTTGTACAGCATTTTATCAAACCAAATGTATTGTTTTTGTATATAATTAATTGTGATGATGATCACCAAGTCCGCAGGCTGTGATGGGATTTTTCCGGCACTGCTCCAGAGGGGCCTGGATACACTGATTCCCAACATAAGGGAGGTATTCTGGGCCAGCCTGGCGTTGTGCTACGTCCCAAGGGCCTGGCGCCAGGTTAGGGGGATCTTCATTCCCAAGCTGGGAAGGGAGGACTACACGCTGGCCAAGGCGTACAGGCTAATCAGCCTTACATCATTCCTGCTTAAGGCATTAGAAAATATAGTAGATGAAACGTTTGAGATTTCTGCCTCTTCTATCGATATTTCTATTGACATGGCTTCTTAAATTGCTTCGTTAGTACCTCCGCTTGCAACCTTTCATCAACCAAAATGTTTTAGTCGAAAATCACACACTTTTGATATCAAATTCGCCTGTCGAACTGTTCGTTACAAATCTTCGTTTTCTGCTACCGCATGGAAGCTTTGAAATGCCCTCCCGGCAGATTGTAGACATAAAATCTCTAACTATTCAATAAGCGAGTAAACACCCACCTTCGCAGAAGAATCAAGTTTATGATGTCATAGAGGGGCACGGGCTTGGCCTTTCATGATCGGTTTCATTATATATATATATATATATATATATATATATATATATATATATATATATATATATATATATATATATATATATTTATTTATTTATTTATATATTTTTGTGTCACCACGATAACTCAAAAATGAATCATCTGATTTCAATTAAAGTTCCCACACGTGTTTCTTTGCTGAATTGCTTGGAGGGGTTCGTTAGCCAGGAAAATCCGAGAGTGTTTTCGAGAAAATGTTGGGTTTTCTTTCAGAATTTTTTTGGACCAGCTAAAGATATTTTAACCAAATTTGGTATGCAAGTCGCTCATATGTAGCGTATAGCATGTACTAAAATTTAGCTCCATAGCTTTAAAGAAAAAGAATCAGTCGCACTGGAAGTCAGAATACCAAAATAATATATGCAATTAACAAAATGTTGCATATTACAGACGAAAATCAAGTTGTTTTGGTGCAGAAAGGTCAAAAAGTACAAAAAACCTACTTTTTGAATTTTATGATTTTTTTTCTATAAACATCAATTTTGTGATTTGAAACGTCAAAATTAAGTTTTAAACAAATATTCTAAAACAGGTGGGTTTTGGACAATAAACATTGCAAGAAATATGCTTAATAGGGTCTTATATTTCTGCTTCAATAGCTGTTGTTCTTCATTTGACAAAAATATTTGCAGAATATTTATTTTATATAGTTTCTGATACAAATGTGTTATAATTTTTATTTAATAAAATAAATTTGAAACAGTTCCTCTCTTTAGTCAATAAATTGATAAACGCACAAATTATTTACAACTGGTAGTAATAGTTTGGATACAGCTAGTGCGTTATCGTAACACATTTTCCAAATTTTTTTTCTAATTTCATAAACTAACTTTATCTCAATCAATATAATCCAACTCTAGTATGTAACAGAAACTTTATAAAGCCACCCTTGTACAGCATTTTATCAAACCAAATGTATTGTTTTTGTATAGATTCTCGTACTTTTAGAAGGTTTTTCGTATTTGAAAGATGTTGAAATGAAAATTTGCTACTATAACGCACTTGCTGCGTCCAGACTTTTCCGCATTCAATACGTACTCTGTACGATCAGGCGATGCAATTGTGAACAATAATAATTGTACTTTGGTTTATAAAGTTGCATCAAAAGATTAAAAACAAAATTAGAAATTTTAACAAATATTTTCGTATATCCACTGTACCAGCGAAGACACACATTAAAAATGTAATTTCGAACAAACATTATATTTTAATGTCACTAGTAGTTTTACTAAAACACTGATTTTTCTAAAATTTTCTTCTGCTCCCATACTTTTTTCGAAATCGTTATTTTCTCCTTTCGGTAATAATAAAATGTCTTTAATTATATACGTTATCAAATTTATTATGTCATACACAATATAAATGCATGTAAAAGAATGGGATTCATTCATTCATTGAAATCTGAAAACGGAATATCTGTTTTTAGAGAATTTTCGTAAAAAAGCTAGTATTCTGAAACAGAACTCCTTGCAGTTGTTGTCGATGGTGTTTCATTAGATGAATTAAAAATTAATGGCGACTCCCACACTTTTTTGCATATAAATAACCTGCCAACAGCTAACAAAGCGATTCAAAGATTCGATGATGAAAGTACTCTTTGCAGTACGTTCTCATTGACTACCAATATCTGCTTCTGGCTTCTGATCAATAACAGTTGAAGTAACCAACTCCCTAAGGATGACCTGTCTAAGATTTTCAGCCAGTACTCTGCAATTATGGTTATGTTTAATGCATCAAAAACAGATAATTGCCTCTTCTATAGAAAGAGTGGCACGCAGGTCCCAGACGTTCAGATGGCTGGCAAAATACTGCCCAAAAATTCACAATTCTACATTGGGTACCTATAATTATTGCAAACAATTTTTGCTGGCACTTACATATTTCCAATATTATTAAATCAGCACCAAAGCTTTGATTTCCGTTTCATGTTAAAATATTGTTTTCGTCACAGCAGATTTTAACACATCATAAAGCACAGAGACGGCCACGGTTGGAATATTGTTCTCATGTCTGGAGTGCTGCCCCAAAGACAACCTTCTCCCCCTAGATTCTATTTGGAGATTTCTGCCTCTTCTATCGATATTTATATTGACATGGCTTCTTACAAATTGCTTCGTTAGTACCTCCGCTTGCAACCTTTCATCAACCAATCTGTTTTAGTCGAAAAGCACACACTTTTAGTATCAAATTCGCCTGTCGAACTGTTCGTTACAAATCTTCGTTCTTTGCTACTGCATGGAAGCTTTGAAATGCCCTCCCGGCAGATTGTAGACATAAAATCTCCAACTATTCGATAAGCAAGTAAAGACCCACCTTCGTACAAGAATCAAGTTTATGATCTCTTAGAGGGGCACGGGCTTGGCCTTTCATGATCGGTTTCATTATATATATATATATATATATATATATATATATATATATATATATATATATATATATATATATATATATATATATATATATATATTGTGTCACCACGATAACTCAAAAATGAATCATCTGATTTCAATTAAAGTTCCCACACGTGTTTCTTTGCTGAATTGCTTGGAGGGGTTCGTTATCCAGGAAAATCCGAGAGTGTTTTCGAGAAAATTTTGGGTTTTCTTTCAGAATTTTTTTAGGACCAGCTAAAGATATTTTAACCAAATTTGGTATGCAAGTCACTCATATGTAAGTACAAAAAAAACAACTTTTTGAATTTTATGATTTTTCTTCTATAAACGTCAATCTTGTGATTTGAAACGTCAAAATTAGGTTTTAAACAAATATTCTAAAACAAAGGTGGGTTTTGGACAATAAAGATTGCAAGAAATATGCTTAATAGGGTCTTATATTTCTGTTTCAATAGCTGTTGTTCTTCATTTGACAAAAATATTTGCAGAAAATTTATTTTATATAGTTTCTGATACAAATGTGTTATAATTTTTATTTAATAAAATAAATTGAAACAGTTCCTCTCTTTAGTCAATAAATTGATAAACGCACAAATTATATACAACTGGTAGTAACAGTTTGGATACAGCTAGTGCGTTATCGTAACACATTTTCCTAATTTTTTTTCTAATTTCATAAACTAACTTTATCTCAATCAATAGAATCCAACTCTGGTATGTAACAGAAACTTTATAAAGCCACCCTTGTACAGCATTTTATCAAACCAAATGTATTGTTTTTGTATAGATTCTCGTACTTTTAGAAGGTTTTTCGTATTTGAAAGATGTTGAAATGAAAATTTGCTACTATAACGCACTTGCTGCGTCCAGACTTTTCCGCATTTAATAGGTACTCTGTACGATCATTATTATTATTTAAATAATTTAATAAATTGTATACTTGCATATATTTCTTGATTTTAGCTAACCTTCTTACGAAGAAATGTGAGTAACATTATTTTGTTTGTTTTTATTACTTTGTATAATGTGATAAATATTATTATTTGAATACTTAAAAAGACATGATACTTGCATACATTTTAGCTCACATTTTTAAGACAAAATTTCATAAGAACCTGAAAAAACTCAAGAAGATTAAGTTGTGGCACAACGCCTAGTAATATTGAGAAAATTTTGAATAAACTTTTTCTGCCTAATAAATCTTTCTATTCAAACATGAAAAAAAGTAAAGAAAAATTACATGTCTGAATTACAAAAGAAAATAACAGAGATTTTGACCAAAGCTAGTATCTCAATAAAATTATTAGAGTTCGGCTGTTTTGATAAACAACAGTTTATTAGACATAATGCAAAATTAATCAGTGCCCCAATAGCAACTTTTATCCCACCAATATTTACACACTGATAATAATGTACAAAGTGAAATCCAATAACAGCCACGGTCCTCAGAGACCAGAACTTTTTTCCTGGAAACAAGGCAAACAAAAAATTGCTATCATACACACACCAATTATCAGTTCAGATACAAGTTTGTATGCAAGGTCCTCGCATCATATGTGAAAATTCAAACATGAAAAATTCACAAACTCTGGTGGGGCATCTGGAGGAATTTGTTAGAAGGATCGCACCCGTATTAGACGGCTCTTGCGAGGACAAAATGGTGTTATGAAAAAATCATATATTTAGGAAGCTGGAGCTTCGCACTACCCATTAAAATGGAGAAAACGAAACGAGGACCTAACACAAGTCCTCGCAACAAAAAATGTCCTCGCAATGCCGTTGTTCTACAGACATTTGTCCTCGTAATACCCCTTATACCAACACACACACACACACACACACACACACACACACACACACACACACACACACACACACACACACACACACACACACACACACACACACACACACACACACACACACACACACACACACACACACACACACACACACACACACACACACACACACACACACACACACACACACACACACACACACACACACACACACACACACACACACACACACACACACACACACACACACACACACACACACACACACACACACACACACACACACACACACACACACACACACACACACACACACACACACACACACACACACACACACACACACACACACACACACACACACACACACACACACACACACACACACACACACACACACACACACACACACACACACACACACACACACACACACACACACACACACACACACACACACACACACACACACACACACACACACACACACACACACACACACACACACACACACACACACACACACACACACACACACACACACACACACACACACACACACACACACACACACACACACACACACACACACACACACACACACACACACACACACACACACACACACACACACACACACACACACACACACACACACACACACACACACACACACACACACACACACACACACACACACACACACACACACACACACACACACACACACACACACACACACACACACACACACACACACACACACACACACACACACACACACACACACACACACACACACACACACACACACACACACACACACACACACACACACACACACACACACACACACACACACACACACACACACACACACACACACACACACACACACACACACACACACACACACACACACACACACACACACACACACACACACACACACACACACACACACACACACACACACACACACACACACACACACACACACACACACACACACACACACACACACACACACACACACACACACACACACACACACACACACACACACACACACAGAGATATATAAACATATAAAGTCTGAAACCGACCTCGGATTTGGGTTCCAGGGGTCCTAGATAGCGCTCATTTGAAGAAATTTGTTCAAAATTCAAAAGTCGGGATCTCCTCATTAATGATTTTTTTTAAAGAAAATTCACTAAAAGCAGATACCATAAATGAATCAGGATTGAGGTTTGAATAAGAAACTTACCTGTATGTTTCTTTCACTCTCGAAGAATGAACTAAACTGGTGTATAATCTAAAGCCAATTAACAAACTCGCTTTTATATAGATTGCGCATGGTGTATAGTCTTAATATACACCCATATATGAAAATTATTACCTGACTCCTTTATATTGATGATACACTTACATGTAATGCAGATTTAGCGGCCGTGAAGCTTTTTTTAATTTAAGAAGTCAGTATCCTCAGAGCAGGCACGTCTGAATCTCATTTATAATTATAGAGGTGGATATAAATAGATATATAAATTGCACGTGGAATTTGCTTATATTCAGATAGAAAGAAAGCATACAATAGTGTTTTTTTTACAACTTAGAGAACATGTATATTATTTTTTAAATGATACATATAACAGTATTTTTTTGATAATAGGTATAGTTTGCCAAAAAATAGACTCATTTACACCTTACATATACAAGAAATTTTGGTAATATGCATAATTTTCTGAAAAAATATACTCAGTATATTAAAAAATACACTTGGAACACGAGTGTGTATTGTTCAACCAACAGCTCCTACATGTATGCAACCCCTGCATACACCAATTCATTTAGGCGGATGTACAATAATATACTGGTCGAGTACATTTCATCCAGTGTGTTGAAGTTTATGCAATAGGCAATTTGCTTAACACCTTTGCATGTTTATATAGTATACCTATGATTAAGTTAAAAGAACCCCTCTTTTGGATTTATAAGACCATTTTAAAGCAAACTAAATCGCTAACAGACTTTTTCTGATATTGGAAAAAAAGCATCTAATAAGAGTTATCCATTTGCAATATCAAAAAAGTGTTGACGCAGTAAGTGCGTTTTGGTTATATATATATATATATATATATATATATATATATATATATATATATATATATATATATATATATATATGTTTGCAGCAAATAAAAATGTAGAACAGTCTTTCCTTGTTTATTATGTAAATTATTTAAAGTGCCCTCAATAATAAATTTTGAAAAATATATTTGCAGCAAATAAGCATTAAATAATTATACAAAAGACAGCTTTTTCCTTGTTTATTTGGTTCATTATTAAAAAAAAAGGATACATTTTGAAAAATAAATTTGCCGCCAATAAAGGCATTAAAAATAATGTAAAAGACAGATTTTTTGAAAATATTTGGCAATAAAAGAAGGAAATAGAAAGTTTATTAAAATCTGGTTTTTCTTTTAATCAAATTGTTTTAATGAAAAAATTGAATAAAACAACACCTATCATTCGATTTTTTTATGACAATAACAGAACTGCCTGCATTCTCCATACTTTCTTTGAATGTGGACACTGTAATTCAGGCTTATATATTTCTTTATATCTACTTGAAAAACAACGATTTATCCATAAGTATATTTATTTATATCTAACTCGACTTTTTTTTTTTACACAAATAACTTTGATGGCATGACCACATATTCAATTTCCAATGATTTTTTCTTCATTGCCTATACACATTTATAAAAAAAGAAGTACCTAACCTTCTGCCCCCAACCATAAATTTTCAAACAATTGTGCAACTATGCATTATAAAATGTGAAAAGGTAGATAATGACAGCAAACATAACTTTTTTGAAAATAAATGCCTAATAATAGGTGGCTTCACTTTAAATCACATTTTTGTAATTAAAATATGGAATAAATCTTATATCAATCGATTTTTTTATATATAGAAAATGACTTTTCATTAAGGTGAGCCACGATTGAGTTTCATACACATTTACATATATAATAATTAATTACCCATAATTATGTTTATTTGTATCTAATAACTTAAACATCTTTTTTTACCATATGTTATATTAAAGCAAAACAAAAATCAAAATCAAACTATACCTCAAAATATTGCTATGCAATTAGGTAAGCCATTTTAAACATATAAACAAACAAAGTGCGTATTGCCCCGCATATGAATTGGCATTATTATTTCAATTTTCCTTATATGTCATGTGTTGCAACTAAATATGAAGCAGAGATCAACATTAGGTTTTATACAACAAAAACGCCGTTTCACACAGTCGGCCAGACAAATACTGAAAAAAGCGATATTCTCGCTTGAATCACCACTCTATTGTAGTGTCGACTAAACAATCTGCTGTCAGTAGAAAGAACTGTCGGCCCAATGATATGCCATGGAACACAATTACTTTGCATGTTCTTCACATATAGTGAGATAATTCTTAATAATGTTTGAAAAATGATCCTTATAACCGAAGAATAGATGCTGGAATGTGGACTGTTCTAGCTGGTATATGAAGATGCCCTCACAGATGTCCCCTTTTTTAAATTTTCTAACAGCTTTGATCAGCCGATTATATTTTTCACATATTTGAATCCATTCGTCACCATCTAGATCGTCCATTATACATAAATATAAAATTTCGTTTCTTAATTTATCTTGTATGTTGGCCAATACCTCTTCAATTGAGCTTGGAGAACTACCAGTTATGTGATCCATTTTTGCTTTCAACTCTCTAGTTAAAAAACTGCTTTTTTTCTATTTCAAGATAAACGATCTCCCTTGCTAATACTTTTAAACACTGAATTACTACAGGTACTCCCGTATATATATATAATATACTATATATACTCATATATATATATATATATATATATATATATATATATATATATATATATATTTCAAGGATAAATTTGTAACCTTGAACATACCACTACCTTGACCTTGGCGGCGCCGCCCGTTCCAGAACATACATTAACTCTCAACTCCTATCAAATTTTGTTTCAACAAACATGCATTTATAAGTCGCAACTTTGATGTTTTGAGAAGTAAAACTAAAATTTTCAAAGTGATTTTTCTGGTAGTTCTTGACCTTTTTGGGTCAAAAAACTTAATCTTGGTCTGTAATTTACAATAGATTTTGTTATCGACACAAAATATTTTGGTTTTATGTTTCTCTGGTCATCAGTGGCACTCAATTTTTTTTCTTTAAATGCCTGTATTTTTTTCCTCTAAACTTAGAGATCTAAATTTTGGTATATAGTATGCTTTTAACAATATAAACCTGTGTACCAAATTAGAATGCCGTAGCTTTATTTTCGGGTACAATTTTTTTTCCGACCTGACCTGACCTGGTATGTGTTCTAAGGGCCTAATTCGCGCTCATTTAAAGACATTTTTTCAAAATTCAAAAGTCGAGATCTCCCTAGTGAATTTTTCTAAGAAAATTCACTAATACACCTACTTTATATTTAATCTAATGTTTGTTCACCAACATTTGTCCCTCCAATTGATATTACTCTGCAAGTGCATGACTTGAGAAATACGACAATAAATAAACTAAATATTTTGACATACATGTTTCAAGAAAACATTCTGAATTATGCAAATATAAAGCCGACGGCGTTTTTTATAGAGTAACCCATTAAAAGATTCAATATTTTAGATGAAACGGTGGTTACAGCACAGCTACTTGAAACTCAACCCCATTTTTTATTTTTGTTGCTGACAAAATGTTTTCCAACACTATGGTGATGATAAAAATTAAAATCTAGATAGAAAACTGCATTATATGTTTGGGCGTATTTATTTTCAAGAAAAACAGATGAAAAAAGGTTGCAGGTGCTACAGAACAGAACTATTACTATTGGGTTGGAGAAGATACCATGGATGCCTGGGTGTTTAGACTGTGATGGCTTAGTGGGAGATATAACAGCAAAGCTTTGGAATTTATACATAAAATAAAAGAGAGTACTCCAAAATTTCAAAAATATATGCACCAAAAGAAGTACATCAATAAAATACACATATATAATAAAGGTGATTTCATGCTTCATCTATTTGCTGTCAATAGAAATTGATCATTCATCTTAATGAGTAGTTTACAGAATTACTATATTAATTAAAGCTGTTAAGAATTTAAATTATCAAAGGTTTTTTGTAACACAACTCTACTTTCACTTATCTGAACCAAGATGACTCCATGTCCGACCTTCTCGCTAATTTATGACTAGCAATACTCGATCTTTCGGAACGCCTATATAATCTGGGAAACTTCTATTACGAATAGACTACTACTACAGATAGGCTGCTACCATGGGGATAATCCAATCACCCATCAAATCCCTTCACTAGGATTCTAATCTAAACCCCATGACTTAAGTGACTATAACCATGTATAGAACCAGACTGACATTAAATATCAATGATAATGGACCCATTCTCTCATCATAGACCAAAAACAAGGATGTATGTATACCAGTAAGATGAACCTGACATTATGATAATTACTACCTGATATAAGGATACCATCCAGCACAAGGACCCTTCTATTTAAGGGTAGTTAAATAATGTCAAGGTGGAAATCCAGATCTAATTCCACATGATTACCAGTGAATGAAAGTTCCCCAGGTTTCGGAATTCCGCCAATCTCCCCGTTTCACACGTGGTGTAGTACTACCAAAATGGCGTACGAAATCCACCAACCACAGGTATTGCCGCCCTCTAAACACTCCTACAGGAACGCCTGTAACTTTAGTTTAAGTGTGGACGAATCCCTAACTCTTAGGCTGAATGAAATCTCTCATTCAATCACTGTTCTTCCACTTAAACTCCGCCTGGCATTAGTTAATTAGCCCTGGCTTTCCAAAACCCGTACCAAACTCAACTGTTCTTATTTGCTGTTAATTCTCCCCATCGAATATTTCAATGTCGACGTGGAATTCCATTTGCATAAGAGACATAATCCTTCCTGTCCCACTTACAGACAACCCCATGTATAAAAACATCACTGTTTAGTACTCTGCGAAGTTCCATTAGACGTCACCAGACTACTCAATTTCCATGATTAATTTGATGGTTCTAGAGAGAGAGAATGATGGTAGGCCACACAAAGTATACTGATGATCAGGTTATATGTCACATCTCTTCCCTGCCCCTTTAATCTTGACAGATAACTAAATGATGTTTACATTTAAAACACTAACTTTAAAAATAGTGCTGTTGAGATGGTGATATTACTAATGCTTGAAACAAAGTCGTGTAAAGATAATAAGCATAAATTTTTTAGGAAAAACAAATTTAAGTCATCGACGAAGGGAAAAACATGCCTAAAAAAGTACTTTATCATACATCTTTTTAGAAAAATTTGTATGGATTTTAAATGCCTCCAGAAACACTTATTAGCAGTATAAAACATCTTTACAATTATGGGGATTTATTTTTGAGTACACGCTTTTGCTTTTTCACAATATTTTTTCAGTTTTTAACAAAATTGGTCTGTGTAGCTTATTCAGCATAAAGCCCACTGATCCTGTCTCGAGGAATAGTGGCATCAAAAATATTTTAAATCGTAGGAATTTTTTGTTGTAAAATACATGTTTTTGTGGTCAGTCCAGGGTCACATACAGGTTTGGTCAGGATCAGGGTCAGGTCTGTTTCGTAGTGTTTAGTGCATAAACAACATGAAAAATGTTGCCCCTTCAACCCCCAATAACCTGGAGCAAATAGACATGGTGGAGGGGAAAACATTATTAGGGGGAAGTGTTGATACAAAAAGTGAAATAGACTACCTTTACATCAGATTAGGCGTGAGCCACAATAGACCTTATGGTCGCGGTGGAGGGACCGATATGGACCACTCACAATCTAACCTAACCTTTACATTTCCTTCCCCGCCGAGCACCCCTATTCACTCCAGGTACTGTAACTTTTGGAGGGATTGATTCCACAACATCTCTCTTGTTGCTTACGTATATAATGAGGCTTTTAAGGGTGTTTCCCGAAACATTTTTCAGAAATCACGTATGCCGCCTATCTGCATAATTACCGTTCATATCTTTTACTGGTCTCCTAGCCAACAAACCTTAGGTAAATGACAAATTGAGTTATTGAAGTTTGAAGGATTTAATGAAAATTCGCCACCAAAACGCACTTATTGCGTCCAGAATTTTTTGCTTTTAGAATGAACACATTAGGCACGCCAAAATTTAGTTACCTACTGACGTAAATACCTAGTTAGTATAAAATAGATAGGTACCTACTACTGCTAAGTATATAGTTAGTAAACCAGTGTAGGTATATCAACTTGGGTCTTTAATTGAAAAAAAATCTGTTGAATATTGTGATTTTACTCAAAGGCGAACCAGTGGTCCAGATGTTTTTTAATTAAAAATTGAATCTTACTCCAAATGTATGAAATCTGTATACATACTTTCTTCTATCTACCACATATTAAAGTTAGTGGAAAAAAAAAAGAAAATGTTAGATCTTGGTCCAAACGAACGAAATCTGGACACTTTGTTGTTTTTATCACATATAAAATTTGGTGAAAGAAAACAAAATGTTTAAAGCAGAGTCGGGATTGAACCCGGACCGACCATGTGACAGTAAACGCTACCACTGAACCAGCAATGCTTCATGATAAAGTTTTTCTTTACGTGGGTTTAAAACAACGCTACCTCTGCTGAGTCAGAAAACTTTATATACCTAAGTACTTAGGTATCGGAATATCGTAAAGTAAATGTGTTTCAATCTTAGATGACATTACAATTTCACTAATGGCATCTAGTTTCTGTTCATGATTTCTACACAACAAAAAAAAAATAATTAATTGCTTATTTGTAATAATGTACAATGTACATATTCAATTAAATCATAAGTGCTTATTTTGAAGTTTAAAAATAAGAAAGCAAACTGATTTGAAATCATTTTCATAGAAACATCAGCCGATTTATTTACAATATTTATTTCATTCTTTTGATCTCATATCTCACATGAAACTTATGAATAAAAATGAAATACATTTTGTCATTGCATTCGCTGAATGAAATTTTTAGTGCACCATCTTTCATAAAATAGCTAAACTACTGGTGGTGGCGACACGCCCTAATTTCAAGACATTGACGTGGATGGCCATTCCTCTAAACTGTATCCAATTAATGCAGGAGTTCCTCAAGGTTCAGCTTTAGCCCCTACTTTGTTTCTTCTCCACATCAATGACCTCCTCTCTAGCACATCCAACCCAGTTCACAGCTACGTGGACGACAGCACCCTCTATTCAAATATACAATATTCTAAGCCTGTCTCTTTAGCCCAATTAGATGAGGATCGCAGACTCATGGAGGGTTCTGTCTCTGTGGATCTCCAAAAAATATTAGTCTGGGGAAGTAGAAATATTGTACAATTCAACCCCACCAAAACTAAGTCTTGCTTTCTTTCTAAGAAGAGATACACCAGCCCTAGACCCATCACAATGAACAACCAAGTTATTTAAAGTAATGAGTCCTTTTCTCTTGTTGGCATTTCTGTGGATCGAAATCTCAATTGGCACCAACATGCCACATCAATTGCAGAAGCGGCTGCTAAGAAATTAGGTTTCCTCTTCCGGGCTCGCAAATACTTTTCACCAGCTAATCTCTATACCTTATATACTTCACAAATAAGGCCAAACCTCGAATACTGCTCCCACATCTGGGGTGCCGCTGCCGCTTCTACACTCGCCATCCTGGACTCCATTCAAAAGAGAGCTATACGTCTCATGGGTGACCCTACCCTCACCCAAAGGCTGCCATCCCTTGCCCACCGACGTGCCGTTGGTGACCTCTCTCTCTTTTATAGATATCTGCACGGGCAGTGCTCAGAGGAGCTTACCTCCATAGTTCCCCCACCAGATCTACCAGGGGAACAGAGCGAATGCACCCTTTTACTGCCCAGGTCACCAGACTTAGAACATCTTGTTATGCCCGCTCTTTTGTCCCGAGGACTTCCAAGTTGTGGAATTCCTTGCCAGCACATGTTTTTCCTTCTCCTCCGAACCTTCAGTCCAGAATTAACAAGCTGCCTCTTTCCTCCTTGTCAACACCCACGGTACGATAGTATTTAGGCTGTAAGCCCTCGTGGTGTGTTGTTGAAATTAAAAAAAAAATCTAATGTCATATATTACATTTCAGTTTGATTTACGTTTTTATTTGGAATCCAAACGACCTGAAATTTAAGAAACGTATTTCTGGATGCATATTCTAGGAAATTAGTGATTTTGGGCAGATTTTGTGACAAAAAATTGTAAAATCATAGTTTGGCAAAAACGTATTTTCTTTACAAACGCGATATTTGCTTAAAAACGACTTTATTGTCTTCCCTTAAATATTGATCTTTTTATTATATACTATATTTTTAGTCTAAATCTTTGAGACAGATAATCAAGCTACAAATATAGAGTATTTTAAACATTTTATTGAAGCCCCCTCTTGAGCATAATTCAGTGGAGTAGGTCCATTGTCAGGGTTTTGAGTGTGAGCACTGCCGATAATCTAATATCCACACATACTTTTGCTACATAATGTCGAATTTTAAATCATTGGGAAAATAAACAAACAATTAAAAATTATAACAATATATTTATATAACAAATTACTTTATACATACTGCCACAATACTCCTCAATAAAAATTAAATGCAGTGCTAACAGCTGATTAATTTGATCTTGTATAAAAAATGTTTTATACGTTTCAATTCAAATGACCACATAATTTCATACAATCAATAGGTTTGTGTAATATAAAAAAAACTACACACACACAATTTTAGAGATTATTGAACATTATTTCACTAGAAATGAAATTATCTACAAACTAAGGTTACAAAGATCAGTCGAACAAACTTAATATAAGTTCTGACTATCAGTCAAGGCATAATGGAAGTGTTTGACATAATAGTCATATTTAAGTGAATACCTAATGTTTATGATATAAACAAAATGGTAATGGAATCCTTTTTTTTATAGAGATCTCAAGTTTACATCATTCCACCCATACCTCCCATTCCACCCATACCACCACCGGCAGGCATTGGTGGGTCTTCTTTAGGAATTTCAGTTATTACAGCTTCTGCAGTTGTTAGGAGTGAAGCCACACCAGACGCATCAACGATTGCGGTACGTACCACCTGAAACATAAGTCAATATATGAGACAAAATGTTGATAAACATTCTGTACAGAAAGAACATAAATTAATTTTGAGATAAAACTGGTTTCTATAACAGTTCCTATAATAATTTTGGATTTTCTTTGGGAAACTTTAGGAAACTGATTTCTATAACAGTCGTTATAATATTGGATTTTCTTTCGGAAAATTTTTGTTTCTCCAAAAATAACTAATCTATGGCAACTAAATTGGTACGTAGGTTTATGTTATAAAAAGTAAACTATATACCAAAATTTAGATCTATATGTTACAAGGATACAAAGCTATAATCATTTTATAAAAAAATGTTTTTGGTGCCGGACAATTTCTATGAAAATTCACCACCATAATGCACTTGCTTCGTCCAGACTTTTTACAGTTTAGCTTATTCAACAGTTGATTTATCTCCATAAAATCTATCAGTTGCAAGATGTAGTGTAGATTTAACAGGTTATAATGCCCTGTGCTGCAATAATTGTAGTGTTGCGACGAGATACTTGGGGGCAATGTAAAACTGCTGAGAGAATTGTTATTGCAGGAGTGAAAATAAATTTGACCTTTACTTAATTGAAAGTATGCCTCGTAAACTTCAAACGGTCTACATCGTAAGAGGAGGGGATACATATAGATGTTATTAATGATTAGTTTTTTGCATTTCTTTGTTTCTATATTAGACTTAAGAACAAAAAGCCTAATGTTGTAAATGTCAATTGTATGCTTTTTTTTATAATAAATGATGAAAAAAAGAAAAATATGCTTTCTCATTCAATATAGAATATCGAAATCATATTATAAAATACGGCACAATAATTAACAATTTGTAAATATAAGCTCAAAACAGAAATGTCATAAAAACATCCAAATTTAAATGTGACTTCAATTTTCTGCTCGCCAGTGTTTATCTAATCGATACATAAACAAGAACTTACTTTGGTTGGATCTATAATTCCTCTTTCGAACATTTGCACATACTCATTATTAAGAGCATCATAACCATAATCACCAGACTGCTGTTCAACTTTGGCAACTACACTAGCTCCATCTACCCCAGCATTTTTAGCAATTGTCATGCAAGGTACTTTTAAGGCTCTTTTTACAATTTCAATTCCTGCAAATGGATCATATTTTTAATGTGTTTATTTCAGTATAGGGTAGTATATTTGGCACATAAATAGCACAATGTGTCGGTTTGGATTGTTTTTGGGTAAAATCGCTCCAGGGAGTATGGTAGGAATAGGGGATGATTTGGTGAAAATTGAAATTTTTTGTTAAAACTTGAGTAATAACGGTTTAGGGTTTGTTTATTAGAAAACTTTAAATTTCATCAAACATCTGGTATTTTGTGCTGAATTAAATTAGTGGTTGAATGTGTGGGGGTAGAACATCGGTGACAGAAATTCCGATTTTTTTTGTCTGCCTGTCAGCCTGTACGTCTGCCCATTAGTAGGCACAATGACTTTTGAACGAATTGAGACATCTTCAAATTCAGTATCCAGTTAGCACCCGACAAAGGAACGCTTCAAATTGTTTTTGTGTAAGATCGCTTCATGATGTAGGATATCAATGAGGGGTGATTTGGTGACATTGACAATTTTTCGTTAAAACTTGAGTAATCTAACGTTTCAGAAGTTTATAGATACATGAATACGAATATTTTCTTTGTGGTCAAGCCATGGACCCTAAATTAATTTCATGATAATGTCTTTTTGAGCTTGTGTTATCACAGTTATGTGGAAGTTATGATTCAATTTGCAGCACTATTTTTTTTATATATCCTTGCGTCCTAACGCCCTTTTATTACAACATTGATTAGATAATGGCAGAGGGCAATTGCAAATTGCCCTCTGGCAATACTAGGCTAAACACGATTTGTTTGGCTATGGGTCAAAAAAGTCAAATATTTACAATCAAGATACAGTTAAATCTTGAAGTGGTTATTATATACCTGATGCTCTCACTGGTTTTACCCCACTCAATCTACCTGCCTGGCTAATGCCAAACAAAAAAATATTTATGATTAAGCATAAGTATATATTGCAGTATTATAGATGTAGAAGTTTTTAATATACTTTTGTTGCTGTAATTTTGATTCAACATTGACCCATCTTCAGGAGTAACACTGTGACCAGAAGGCATGTTCACCCAACCATCTGCAGATTTTGTCAAACCTCTGCCTTTTGCAAAAATAATAGAGATCTTTCACATACCAAATATTGTTTGATATAATCTACCAAATTTTGTTTATTTAAGGACATGATATATGGACAGTGAAGAATTTTGGTTAGTTATATTTACAACAGATAAATATATATGTATGCATAATATGATCAATATAAAAAAATAAGACGAACAAGAATTTTTATTACTTTACTTTAAAACTAATGTGTATTCAATTCATACACAATGTTTTGGGAACACGACCATTAGAGTATACAGATAGATATTTTGGACTAGCTTACCAATAGTTTGATCATTATTTATTGGTTTAATTGCATCTAAACTGCTGGCACATCTAAGTAAGGCGGTTCCACCTCCAGGTACAATTCCTTCTTCAACGGCTGCACGAGTAGCATTTAGGGCGTCAGTAACACGATCTTTTTTCTCATTTACTTCAACCTCACTACTACCTCCTACTTTGAGCATAGCAACACCAGAAGCTAAGCGGGCCAATCTTTCCTGTAGCTTTTCTTTTTCATATTCTGATGTAGTATTTTTAATTTCATCCCTTATCTGATCAGCACGTCTATCAATGTCTTCCTTTTTGCCTTTGCCCTTAAGAAGAAGTGTGTCATCTTTGGTAATGACAATTTCTCCAACTTGTCCAAGATCAGTTAGTTGTACATCTTCAAGTTTAACAATGCTTGCTTCATCACCAAACACAATTCCTCCTGTTGCAATTGCCATATCATGTAGTGTATTCTTACGATTATCACCAAAACCTGGCGCTTTTACAGCAGCTACTTGCAGACCAATTCGAAGCCTGTAAATTAAATAACCTAGTTTTATTTGTGATTGTAAATTACCAGAAATTTGGAATGGAATGTGAGATTTCACCAAGGATCCACTTGATATGTCAATATGATCTTACATGTAACTGCTTACCTATTTACGACCAAAGTAGTCAGAGCTTCTCCATCAACATCTTCAGCAATAATAATTAAAGGTTTTCTCTGTGAATTAGCTAATTCTAGTGCTGGTACAATGCTTTGAACAGATGAAATTTTCTTTTCACTCAGCAACAATAAAGCATCCTGATATTCAACTTTGGCACCTACAATAAGAATATACAATTAAGAATTGTTTAATAAAACAAGCAAATTTCATACACACCTTTGGTAGTGTTCACGAAATACGGTGAAATATAACCACGATCAAATTTCATGCCCTCAATAATCTCCAGTTCATCATGTAGGGTTTTGCCATCTTTCACAGTAATCACCCCCTCTTTTCCAACCTTTTTCATGGCATCTGCTATCAAATTGCCAACAGACTTATCGCCATTAGCAGATATCGTAGCTACTTGACAGATTTCTTCTGGTGTGGTGACTGGTTTTGATAATGTTTTTAATGTTTCAGTGATCTTTTCAACAGCCAGCATTATACCTCAAAATTGAATACAAAAATAGATAAGAGTTTAATAACAAAGCAAGGCCAATATATATATATATATATATATATATATATATATATATATATATATATATATATATATATATATATATATATATATATATATATATATATAGTAAGGGTTCTAAAATAAGTACAGGAGAGTCCCACTTTTTCGAGTCGCAATTACCAAGTTCCATGTTAACTGAGTCAAATGTAATTTTTAAAACAGGATTATTCGATGTTGCTCCGAAACGTACTGCTTTACCCTGAAATTCAAATCGGGAATTCCCCTATTTAGTCCTAATTTGTATATTTATATTTAATACGATGTTTGATTCATGTATACACCCCTTGTTTCAAAATTCCAGAAACGGTTTAGTATTTGAGAAACCACCTGATGAAAAATAAATAAAATTTGCTAAAGGAAGGCTAAAGGATGTCTGACATCGGCACTGTTGCCAAATTTATCGTTTCTCAGATAATGCAAGTAACTTGGCTTTTTTACAAATGCAGCACCAATCTTATTTTTATTGCCATGAATTCAGCGCTATATTGTCACAGACACCTTCAAAAATCTGATCTGCATCTTATTTGGATTACATTTTCACAGAAAAGTTCCAGAACGGTGTCTGTATTTTAAAAACGACTTGATGAAAAAAATATTAAAATTTGCTACAGGAGGGTCCGTTTCAAGTTGGTCGAAAACCCTGTGTTGCCATTTCAAAATCCAAATAAAATAGAGCTTTGATAATTATAATATTAATTTATTTCTTCTTTCAGTACACAATGTGCGTAGAACATGTCAAAGTTTGCAAACAAATAAGTACACTTGGAGAACCCAAGAACCATAACACATATTTTTAAAGACCTGACTATCGTTTCACTAACAAAGGTAGTGCCGTCAAGGGGATGAAAAATTCTACATCGAATTTTTCTTCCGCTGATGAGTGTTAGTGAAACAATCGTTAAGTCTTCAGAAAGATGTGTTGCGGTGATTTGGGTCCTCCAAGTGTACTTATCAGTGCTCATCACAGGTTCCAATCTTCACTTAGGGATTTACAAAGTAGTAGTAGTAGTAGACAGTAGAAGAATATCATGTAAAATACAATAATAAAATGATTGTCGGTGATTGAGATACCAAAAACCAGACCACACAAAATTAAAAACACCCAAACAGAAGTGTCCAGCAGACTTTCACGTCTGCCTTTTCACCCTAAAAAATTCTTCAACAATATACAACTCCTCCTCCACTAGCATAAACCCATAGCCTTATTAAAATTTCTACTTCATATCTCAGATATCATTGGGAAGGTTTTACAATGCTACCAATTGATGTATGATACTTCTCAGAATTTTTGTCCAGTGGGTCTTTGGAGGACAAAGATACATAGACACAGTTCCCAGAGTACTACTGTGTTCATGTAAAAGCTCTGCAGATTGAAATAATTAAAGATAGTGCTTTCCTACAAAACATACACTCATACACATAAATAGATGGCAAGGTAAGTAGATTATTTCTTCTAAAAATTGTTCTGCATGATTCCCTGTGATTCACACTGAAAATAACTCTAATGTGCTGTTTTTACCAAATTAATATCTTATTCATATCCACAGAATTTTCCCAGAAGATTACACCATACCCAAGGCTTGACTCAACAAACACATGAAAGACTGCAAGACTCGCATATGTGCTTACAGAAGAGGATATTTTCTTCAGTGCATATATCAAGTTTGCAATCTTCAATGCTACAAAGTCCACATAAAGCTTCCAAGTCAGTTTTCAATCCACAATAACACCTAGAAAAGTAATTCCACTGCTCAATTCAATCGAGTATTCCCTACAATTATGATTTTTTTTTTAAATTAAAATTTACTACCTTTGTCTTACTCACATTGAGTCTAAGGTTCTTTTTAGCCAGCTAATTGTCAACCTCACCAAGTACACCCCACAACATTATCTTTCCAACCAACATTTCTTATCACACTTGATGTTATCCGCAAACTACACTGTTAAGTGATTTGTCAAGTTAGGGAAGTCATTAATACATAATATAAATAACCAAGGCCCCCAGTATTGATTCCTGTAGAATACCCCTCAATTACTTCCTGAAGTCTTATTCCAGTAGATCTGTCAACTGCTGAACGACATTTCATTCTCTCTGCGAGGTAAGATGTGAATAATTCTAATGCATGTCTTCCAAATCGAATTTTTATTTTATACTAACTGTCACAACACTGTCAAATACCTTTGACAAATAGAAAATTCGAGGAATATGTTCTCTTCTATTTATGCAATTTAAAATATCTCTTGGTTAATAATATGTATCTAATTATTGATCTGCCTTTTTTGTTTAGTTTTACCATGCAATTTTAAGTTTAAGAGTGCAGTCCTTGACGCCATAAGAGTCTGACATTACTACAGTGTATTGTGCACATGTCCCACCTTTCAAAAATGGTACCTGCAAAAATCAAGACCTGGACAGACCCTATTCGTTTGTTAGCCTCGAAGAGCATGACTCCTTATTCTTTCCCCAGTTGTTTGAACAGAGTGCAACAATTCGTATTCGACCCGTGTTTATTCATAACACGAGTGCCATAGTGTAGGTATGTTATTCTATTAATTCGTCAGCTTCGAAGAGCTTACGTTCATATTTGTTATTCGTTTATTCGCTTCCAAGTGGTTGCACTGAGTGCAACAATAACAATTCATATTTGACCACCCGTTTTAGCATTACACATGCCGCCTATATTAATGTATATAAATAGTATATAGTTTGTATTACTTTAAATATATACCTAAGTTAAGTGTTTCCAAGTGATTTTATTTTCATAACACGATACAGTCCACTTTAATATGTAACCGCAATAACTACAATCTACGAACCAGACACACATTAACATTTGATCAATTCGAGCAGAATTATTCAACGCAATTGTAGTTACCCCTGATAACGACAACCCCAAGCAGAAGACGAAGTTAGTTCATGAGAAAATTTGATTGGAAAACCGATACCAGCACTCAGACCATCCAGCATGTGGGTACATGGTGAGTCACATTTTCCTTATCCTCAAAATCACGTTTTTTATTTAGTTATCCGTGCTTTATTATTGTAAGAATTTATTTGTACTGGGTGGTGTAATCGCTTTTTGAGTAACATTTTTTATCATTCATTTTCTTGAAATTATTTTCATTTTATTCGTAGTAAATTCAAAAGACCATGTCTGAAACAGAACAGTGACGCATTCTAATTAAAAACAGGGATTTTCTAAAGACCTCTCTAACACGCTTCATAAAATTTGTAGACAACTATACAACTCAGGATAGCGTAAATTTAAAAACCCGGTTATCTGACTGCAAAAAAACCTGCTAAATCAATTCCAAGAAATGCAAATTGAAATAGATGTTTTAAATGATAATGACAAGGGGAGCTCAGATGATGAAAACGTGGAAATGTAAGTCTTTAAAAATAGGTACTACGAGGTTTCTGCATGTGCAGAAAGATTTCCTTTAAATTCAAACCTAACTACCACTAACAGTGGTAACTATTCGGGAGACTGGATTTCCACAACCTTCAAATTCAATTAATTCAACTGCGCTCGCAACACCTTTCTTATCCGAACTCAGATTACCAGCCATCTCATTAAAACCGTTTTCTGGCAATATACAGGATTGGCTCTGTTTTAAGGACAATTTTAATGCCTTAATTGAGTCCAATCAACAACTGCACAACGTACAAAAATTTCTTTATTTAAAATCGTGCCTTAGTGGTTCAGCCATGCAGGTCATATCAAATCTTCAAGCTACTAATGCAAATCATAAATTTGCTTGGAATTTACTCGCCGAACAGTTTGAAAACAAAGACGTAATTGTACATAATCATGTAAGCGCCCTATTTAATTTGACGTCTGTTACAAAGGATCTCACGTGGGTTTGCACCTCAGAGATGTTCAAGCGCTGGGTGAACCCACGGATCATTGAGATACCTTAATTATTTACTTATTGGTGCACTAAATTAGATAACACGACTGACGAGAATGGAAAAATTCCACAATTTCTGATAATACACGTAAACTTAAAAATTTTCAGTAGATGTCAATTTTTAGAAAAACTACAGTTGAACAAGAAGCCTGCAAACAATTATCTTCCGTATCAAAATCCGGAACATGATGTTCGATCGAAAGTCACTTCGCATGTTACAGCCAATTAATCAAAACACCCCTATATGTAAAAATAACCATCAGTTATATCATTGTGTACAATTTAAAAAAATAACATCCCAACCGCAGGTTATCTGTTACAAGTAATAACGATAGTCAGTCACACAGCAATGTTCAACAACCTAAGATTATTAGAACTTCTAAATACTCTAATAATGACCTTTACAGCGATTCCCCGCCTAGCACGTCCACACATTGTTGGTATACTCACATCGCATGTATTGCTATCTACGACCATCATTTATATGCTTCACCATAATGGAAAACAGAATCTTTGTCGCTGCCTCCTTGATTCAGCCTCTGAATCTTCATTTATCACTTTTCGATTTATCAAGAAATTAAATTTAAGAACAATTCACATTACTACGTCCTTCAATGGCATTGCTCAAACCAGAATTAATGTAACAGAAGCAGCACACATAACAATTAAGTCAAGAATGTCGAATTATAAAGACTCAATTGAATTGCCTCATTGTTGAAAAAATTACTGATAGGATAATTTTGACACTTGTAGACACAGGAAAGGTAAATTTACCTGCCAATCTATGCCTTGCAGATCCGAATTTTTATTTACCTGGAGACATTGATTTGCTTATCGGCGCTGAACTGTTCTTCTCTATCATTAAGGGGTAGCATAAATTAGGAACCCATTATTCAACTGACACGTTTTGGATGGGTTATCTCAGATCCGGTGACATATGAAAATTAAAAACTTTTCAAACATTCGCCACGCTTTCTTTCGTCTCTTCCAATACATTTACCAGACATAAGCCGACTGTGTGAGTTTGAGGTGCCAGATATTACTCGCCTAAACCTGTGCCAAATTCATTTTAGCAATAAGTATTTGTTCGCTGATGGTCGCTTTACAGTTGCTTTACCGCTGAAACATAACCATATCAACATTGGGCACTCTTGTACTATAGCTTTCAAACAATTTGATTAGCTTGAACGAAAATTATCAGCTCAACCAGAGCTTCATGCTAAATACGTAAAATTTATACGGGAATATATTGAATTGGGTCAGATGAGCATCATCGACAAGTTAAGTGAAGACAGCCACGATATATTACTTGCCGCATCATCCAACTTTAAAAAAGGGTAGTGAAACAACACATGTTTCACTACCATAGTCTTTGATGGTGGCGGTCCGTTTAACAGGGGATTAACTTTAAACAATGTTTTGATGATTGGTCCTTATATACAGTCAGACATATTCTTAATCTTAACGTGTTTTAGTTTTATACACTTGCCTTTTCCTCTGAATCCTGCTGAAAACGGAATTGTTTAATTTTCAGTATGTTCCGACGCCAGTCTCTGACTCCGCTGCTAGTTTCTTAATTGTATCTCCTTTATCGAGTATTTGCCTCCAGTTTCGTTGGCACAGAAACAAATTTCCTTTTATTCTTTCCGCTCATTTTATCAACTATGAAACCACTTCACTAAGTCACCAAACTAAGAAGTAACGCAAGTGGAAAAAGAAGATTTATCGAAATATTCCCAATAAGTAGTTTCACAATTCTGCAGTATCCCGAAAGAATTCAGCTCAGCGAATAAAATAAGACAGACTAAACCGCTTGGACATGCGAACTAAATTATACAAACAAGAATGGATAATTTTCCTTCGTGTGGCAGTTGCAGCCTCATGATTTTTCCATTTTTAAAACTGTTGGGATTGAGCTTGTGAAGTCCAACAAGGCTGTCTGGGCTACAGATCTTTTGCATGTGTGCATTATTAAAGAGCCGATCTCTGCTGGTACTCTGAAGGCTCCAAAACCAATATGGGAGTAGGAGCCGGCGCATATGGGAGCAGCACCGATGCTAGACTATCAGCCAGCCTCGGAAAGTACGCAACCATACACCAGGCAGGTGTATGCCCTTGAGATGTGTGCAAGGGAAAGTATAAAAAACCAGTGCAAACACAAATCGATAAAGATATATGCAGATAGCCAAGCTGCAATAAAGGCTCTTGGTTCCTACCGGTGTAATTCAAAAACGGTATGGAGTTGTAAATCTGCCCTTAACGAACTGGGCAGCAGTAATGATGTGTCGCTGGTCTGGATACCGGGTCACTCGGACCATGATGGCAATGTTGCGGCCGACACGCTTGCCAGGAGTGGTGCCCAGAGAGACTTTGTCGGACCAGAACCGGTGCTGGGGATAACACCTGGCACAGTAAAACGCACCATAAAGACCTGGACAGAAAGAATGACAATCCAATATTGGCAAAATCTTCCAGGATTAGCTCACTCTAAAGCCTTCATAAATGGCCTGTCTGAGTCAAGGGCTAAAAAACTTCTAGAGTCAAACAGACAACTGAGTACTCTAGTCGGCCTGTATACAGGACACTGCCGCTTGCGCCACCACATGCACCGTATTGGGATCGGTTAGGAGACTGAGTGCCGGCTATGTATGGAGAGCGACGAGACAGCAGAGCACGTGGTGTGTTCCTGTCCGGCAGCGTACAGAACTAGTACCTGCTCTTTGGCAAGATAAAGCTTGCTCCGGAGGATCTGGATCAACTATCGCCCACGAAGATTATCGACCTCTGCAGGAGGCTGGCTTTGTTGGGCGAAATATAAACTATTAGGCGTGAGCCACAATAGACTGTATGGTCGCGGTGGAGGGACCGCTATGGCCCACTCACAAACAAACCTAACCTAACCATTATTAGAGAAAATAATTTTACCTAATCAACAGTCCCGGCGACAGGCCACTCAGTTTGCCGAACTGACCGTTCGATTTTATTGCAGCGGTATATTTTATTAGCCGAAAAAACGAATGCATTGCCACGCTCGGGCGGCTCAGATTGTAAGAAAGATCGAAATAACGGGGTTGGAAATATTTATTATATTTACTGTACTTTGATATTCAATAACAATATTTTTTCCTGCCATAAATTTTAGTGGCTAGTATCTACTACTTTTGCAACATTTAATGGGAGGGAAATAGGTCTATGATGTTCCAAATCAATTATTAAGCCATCTTTATGCAGTAAGACATTTTAAATTTGCTGGATACTTTCTCTCTCTCTCTGTTTCGAACATTGCATTGCAGATCAGATATATAGGGTTCCCACTAAAAACAGCATACAATTTCCCTGACATGCCAAAATCGATTTCCCTGACTTTGATCTTCTACAATCTACCACCAAAATATGCAACACACTACTACACAATACAATAGATCTTTGCCTCATGGCGGGAAACACATTTCCCATAATTACATTTATGAAACACATTTTTCGCTACAAATAAATGAAAACGCTACTTTATACAAATATGCACCCAAATATTTCAAATATGTATTATAAAACTGAAACAACTAATTTTCCCCTGACACGGACATAAAATTAACTCTTAATCTGACTATTAGTCTATTTTCACAATTTTTACTTGATTTCCCTTTTAAATTTTTTCCTTCTACAAATGCTTTAAAAAACTGACTCATATCTCATCAAACCCCACTGTTGCTGTATTCTTTAACGTCAATTGCATTGTATACTGCACCTAAATCAGTGGGTTTAAGGAAAAATGACCCAACGCACCCTACTCCACCACCATATGCAGAATTATCTTTATTTACTCCGCCAGCTATATCTTTACACCTATCAATCAGCATCCCATTTAACTGAGATAAAACTTCTGTTATTAGTGCTGTCAACAAGATATGTTAAGCCAAAAACTCTAATCCTTCTCCCTTTACCTATGGACTGGCTAATCAATACCCATGTAGCCTTCATTTTATTTTCTGCTCCTAGAATAAACTCAGTATTATTCTTCCTTTTCAACATTTTAGTGTCTTTTTGCAACCCATGTTTGTACTTCCTAAACTTCTATGTATCTATTCTACCACACTTCACTGCCTCATACAATCTTCTCTTAATTCTGCACCTCTCATCAGTGACCCAACTCAATGGCTGCTGCACAGCTGTCCTTGCTTTTAGTGAATTTTCGCAGAATATATATATATATATATATATATATATATATATATATATATATATATATATATATATATATATATATATACACATATCACACTGATAACTCAAAAAATAATGGGCCAATTTTCATAAAATTTGGCATGTAGCTTCCTTTTGTAAGTGGCTTGGATAAGCTCATCCAACAGAAACAGGATATAGACAATAAGATAAAAATATTAGAATTAGAAAAGGATTTGAAGATAGCGGAAATAGAAGAAGGTATGTCAAACAATTCAATCTCTGAAATTAATATGAAAAGCATACACAACAGAACAGACAGTAGTATTCTGAAATGGATTAACGAAATTTCTAAATTAGTAAGCTCTAGATCATCAATTATAGATGTAAATAGTAATTTAGAAGCTAAGAAAAAATCAGGTAACTATGAACTCGGTATTGGAAGATTATGTAATGCGATGGCAGATACAATAAAACAGGTAACAAATCAAGATCTATATGGTTATAAACAAAAAGATTTGTTGGTATTTGATGGAAAACCTGAAGACTGGCCGATATTTATAAACCATTATCGCAGAATAATTTCAGTATGCAAGTACAATAATGATGAAATAATACTTAAACTTCAAAAATTCTTGAAAGGAGAGGCTATAGATTCTGTTAGATGTATGATGTTGCACCCAGATAATGTATATCTAGTTATAAAAACCGTAGAAATAAGCTTTGGACGTGCAAAATGTGTAATAGATTCTTTAGTAAGAAAAGTACAGTCGTTTCCTACTTTAAAAGAAAGCCATTTTGAACTATTTATAAAATTTTCTTGCCAGGTAGCAAATTTAGTTGCAACATTAGAACATAATCGTCCAATCATTTAGAAAATCCGATATAGCTTAGACAACTAGTAACTAAATTGCCAGACTGTTTTAAATTACAGTGGGGAGAGTTTATGCAAAAAAGTGAAGAAAAAATAAATTTAAAACAGTTTGCAGTATGGATGAACAAAAAAGCGTCTGGTTTAAGTTTAGTTAGCATTCCTAATTTCAGGACTGATTTCAAAAAAGATTATTGGAGTAATTCTAAAAAGAAAGAATCAGTAATGGCAACCAAAGGCTAAATAGAAATATTCTATGTTTATATTGTAACAAGAGCCAACATATTTTGCCAGACTGCCTCCAATTCAAATATGATGTGGAAACCAGGTGGAAAAACGTCACCTCGAGTAATATTTGCTTTTTATGTCTTAAGAGAAAGGCCACAGAAGGAGACAGTGGAGGTCTAAATTTAAATGTGGCGTGAATAACTGTGAAAGATCACACCACAAACTTCTCCACAAAGAAATGAATAAAGGAAAAGACGAAAAAGTTACAGAACAAAGAGAAGCACAAGATATGCAGGTAGTATGTTTATCAAAAATCAATACCAACAATAGCGTACTGTTAAGGATGGTTGCTGTTAAACTGTATGGACCTGAAGGGTACTTTGAAACGTATGCATTGTTTAATGAAGGATCGACAATTTCGTTGATTGAAGAAAGAACTGCCAAAAAGCTAGGTTTACCAGGGAAAACTAAACCGTTTTGTATGCAGTGGGCAAACAACACGACCCAGTACAACAGCAATTCACGCTCTGTTATTTTAGGAATATCTGGTATTCATAAAGATGTTAGAAAATTCAGGATGAAAGATGTCAAAACGATGGAAGAATTATCTTTACCCAGACAAACTATAACTATGCAAGATTACAACAAATATCCTCATCTTTGTGGATTACCGATAAAAAATATGATTAATGTGAAAGCCACGATTCTAATAGGTCAAGATAATATTTTGTTAACCGTGGCCAGAAAAATATACCAAGGTCGTCCTAATGTGCCGATAGCTACTAAAACTAATTTAGGATGGGTGATTCATGGGAAAAACTCATTCGGAAACGAAAGTCATTCTTATAATTTCCATGTGTGTAGCTGTGCAGACCGCATCGATCAGTTAGTTAGAGTCATTTACGGTTGAACATTTTGGAGTTTCTGAAAAAAATGTTAGGATAAACAGAGAAGAAAAAAGAGCTCTAGAAAGTGTGGAAAATTCAACAAAAAGGGTAAGTGAAAATAGGTTTGAAACAGGGCTCTTATGGAAAGCTGATGACATAAGTTTGCCAGAAAGTAAGAAAAATGCATATAATCGATTGCTCTGCATAGAAAGGAAAATGAAAAAAGATGAGAAGTATGCTGAAGGTTACTGCAGGAAGATTAATGTTTACCTGATGAAGGGATATATTAGAAAGCTATCACCGGAAGAAGCTAGTGAAGATGGAGCTAAAGTATGGTACCTTTCTCACTTTGGAGTTATAAATCCTAATAAACCAAAGAAATTTAGACTGGTATTCGATGCAGCAGCAAAATCACATGGAGTCAGTCTCAATGACAACCTATTGCAAGGTCCAAATTTTCTTTCCTCATTGGTTGGTGTTTTGTTGCAATGTCGAAGATACAAATGGGCATTTTCAGGAGACATAGCTGAAATGTTCCATCAGGTAAAAATCAGAAAAGAAGATTGTAATGCCCAACTGTCCCTTTGGAGGGGTACAAATTATTCTTTAGAACCAAATGTTTACCAAATGCAAGTTATGACATTCGGTGCAGCGTGTTCACCTTGTTCAGCACAGTTTGTTAAAAATTTAAATGTCGAAACTTCCACAGAGTACAGAGATTTACAAGATGTCATAAATAATTTTTATGTAGATGACTATCTTGATAGTTGTGATTCCGAAGAAGCTGCACTTGAAAAAATTAGGAAAATTATATAAGTAAATCGTCTGGGAGGATTTGAAGTAGTTGGTTGGTTATCAGATTCAGAAAAGGTGACTCAAGAGTATGCAATAAAAAATCAAGATGCCAAATATTTGAATAAGTCTGAAGCAGAGTGCATTTTGGGTACGTGGTGGAATACAAAGTTAGACTCGTTTACCTTTAAACTAGTATTTCATAAAATTCCACCCGACTTGTTGCAAAATAAGTAAGTTCACACTAAAAGGGGAGTTTTGAAGATAGCAATGTCAATTTTCGATCCACTTGGATTCTTAGTATATTATACGATTCATGCCAGAATTATTTTATCTGGAGAACAGGTATTCGCTGGGATGACCATATGCCACTTAGTATAAATGAACAATGGAAAACTTGGCTAGATAGTCTTGAAAAGATAACGATTCAGATTCCACGAAAATATGCTGAAAAGCTTCTGCTGGCAGAAGAATTAGAGATTCATGTCTGTTGTGATGCAAGTGAAGTAGCTCTAATGGGCAGCAGACTAGTGAGTATGGTAAAGACAGAAATAAATTTAAATGTTGACAAAATTTATCTATGGACAGACTCACAAATTGTTTTAAAATGGATTAAAGGAGATGGCAGAAACTACAAACAATTCGTAGCGCATAGAGTTGGGGAAATTCCAGAACTAACTTCTAGCTGTGTTTGGAGATATATACCAACAATGCTCATGAAGGTACTTGATTAAAAGGAAACTTGAAGTTTTCCTGAAGTAGAAACTGGTTTGAAGGGCCAGATTTCTCAAAACAAGGACGGTCTGAGTGGCAAAAAGATATACTTCAAGAAAAATCAAGTGAAGGATATTTGCTAGATGAGGAGTTAAAGATAACAACTGCTGTTAACATAATATTTGAAAAAGAACACATTCTAGAGGTAAATAGATTTTCAAAATGGCAGCGACTGGTTAGAAGTACAGCTTGGGTATTGAGATTTTGTTATAAGTTATTGAGAAGAATAAAATGTAACAATATAGATTTCTCTCAAGAATTAAATGTAAAAGAACTAAACATGGCTGAAAAATTGTGTATAAAACAAAGTCAGGAACAAAGCTTTCCTGAAGAAATAAAACAACTGAAGAGAAATAAATATATAAACAAAAGTAGCTGAATATATAAACTAACACCCTTTATAGATGAGAATGGTCTACTTAGAATGAATGGGAGGGTAAATATAGCAGAAACTCTTGATGACTATTTTAAAAATCCTATTATTTTAGATTCAACAAATTTATGTACAAAATTACTCATTAAAAATTATCACGAAAAATTTTATCATCAGGGAATAGAGTTAGTTTTAAACGAGCTTCGACAAAAATATTGGATAATTAAAGGAAGAGCAGCTGTAAGGCGTACCTTTGCGGAGAGTTATTTCTGCAAGAGACATCAAGCAAAACCAGAAGTTCCAATCATGGGCCAGTTGCCAGCCGTTCGGCTTGCACCTGGCATGCGCCCTTTTACATATGCTGGAGTGGATTTCTTCGGACCGTTTAATGTAACTGTTGAAAGAAACAAGGAAAAAAGGTATGGTGTATTGTTTACTTGCATGACAGAGCTGTACACCTTGAAATTGCACATTCCTTAGGCACAGACTTTTGCATTATGGCATTAAGAAGAATGATATCTCGAAGAGGAACGCCAAGGTGTTTGTACTCAGATAATGGAACTAACTTTAAAGGAGCTTCAGGAGAATTGCGAAAAAGTCTAAAAGAGTTAGATCAATCGAAAATTAGTAAAGGGTTAAGCGGTCATCAGATTTAATGGCATTTCATACCTCCTGGCAGTCCACATATGGGAGGTTGCTGGGAGCGATTAATTGGATCAGTTAAAAAGATTTTATCTATAGTTTTCAAAGAAGAAATCCCAAACGATGAAGTATTGTTGACTGTCAGAAGCGGAAAATATAGTGAATAGCAGACCACTAACTTACATATCAAGTGATCCATCAGATTCCGCATGCCTCACCCCAAATCCTTTTCTCTTAGGATCTAGCCCTGGTAAATTTGATAAGGTTGAACTACGAAAGTTCTAGAGGAGGTCTCAATGGTTGGTGGATTTGTTTTGGTCCAAATGGGTGAAAGAAATCACCCCCCCCCCTCCCCAAATTATCGAACAAAATGGTTATCTAATGTAAGACCTCTTAAAATCAATGATTTTGTTATTATTGTTGACGCAAATGCTCCGAGAAACTCATGACTAATTGGCAGAGTTGATGCAGTACACCCTGGTAAAGACGGGGTAGTAAGAGTTGCTGATGTACAGACTTTCTCAGGTATCCTTCGACGTCTTGTCACAAAGTTATGCTGATTTAACTGTGAAGAGATTGAGTCTAATCACGGTGGGGAGAATGTTGCAGATGAAACAGGTCGTCAAGGAAGTCAATGTTAATTAAATACATTTTATTATATAAGTTAACGTTCATATTGTTTTGAGAGAGTTGTCAGTTGATATGTTAAGAAAATAAATAAAAGTTGTAAAAATGAGTATGGCTTTTCTTGTAAAAGGAATACTAAAATGTATCAACTTAACAATTAACAATTTCCAACTGTGGGGAAATTACACTAAAAATAAAAAAGCTACACTAACCAAATTTGGTAGGTAGATTTACGATATAAAAAGTAAACTATATACCAAAATTTAGATTTCTATATTACAAGAACAAAAAGTTATAATAAAATATTTGGTGCCAGGTCATTTCTACGAAAATTCACTACCATAACACACTTGCTGCGTTCAGACTTTTATTCTTGTTGGCCAAATCTAATTCATCACCAACTTGATTCTACTACTAAATACATCAAAGCACTGGTCTATTTCAGCATCTTCCACAATACTTAACCAATCCACCCACTCAGTTAATCTTTCATGTCTTCTAACCTCACCTGTGATAAGTTCCTGAATTCCACTCTCTCATTTGACATTCAAATTCAACTTGGGTCAAATGACAAGACTCCAGCAGAGGAAAGTTGCAACCTTTCACCGAGTCCAAAATTGTAAAAATATTATCTCTCAAGGTTACCGATGTTTTAGCTATACCTGTAGGCTCTTTACATGAGGCACTTACATTTGTACATTTTTTCCTCATACAAACAACTTCAATAATTCTTTGGAATATTCTAAAAAATTCATCTATGAAAGTGCCTGATCTATAAAAGTTAACAATACTGCCTTATACAACACTTTCTTCTACAAATTGTATTCCATTGTGTAGAAAAATGCAGGAGCCACCTCTAATACTAGTCAGTCTACCAAAACAGGATTACCATCCTTTGTTAAATCCTTATTTTCCCCACATTACATCAACGGCTGACTGTGCAGGCTTTGAATAAAAATGAAATTTTTCATACCCCAGCTAAATGCTTTATTTAGTATAAAAATATCTGATTATATTATATTATTATATTCAGTTTGTACCCTCAGTCATCAATTAGTTCAATAAAGAATGCATTACATGCCATCAAACAGTTTCTAAATATGAATTCACTTAGGTTACCATTGAATTTATAGATAAACTTACCATGTTTATCAATTTTTATGACTCGGTACAGCCACAACAATGACATAAGTATGTGCACAACATTTATGCCCAGTTTCACAAAGCTTGATTAAATATTTAACGGCTGGTTAGTTAATCAGGGCTTCAGACGACCAATCACAGCTTCAATATATTTAGTTGTCATAGCAAGAACCCGAATTATAGTCTGTGATTGGTCATCTAAATCCTTGATTAACTAACCGGCCGTTAAATATTTAATCAGGCTTTGTGAAACTGGCCATTAATCCTTGAGAAAATCTTTCTAAAAAAGCATACTTTTTCACTTTTTCAGTACATACTGTAACATTAACATCAATCGAGGTTGTGGCATTGTATTTGAGCAAGCTGAATGTCTGCACATTCCGGCCTTCGGTGGGTGGCGTAAAGCCGTCAGTCCCATGTCTGTGTGATGTTGGACACGTTAAAGATCCATGGTTTCGGTGATTGACCATAGTTGCGGAAATAGGTTGAAGTTCAAGTAAAGAATAAAAATAAAAACCAATTAAAGCAATAAAATAACTAAAGAATAACAGCAATAAATCAGACTCTCTACAGAGAAAATAACGACACACATCAACATATTATCGTGTCCATGCTATGGAAATAGGCCGACGTTAAAGAAACAGAACACACACACTTTTAAATTATTGAATCCCGCTAAACTTATCACATAATCATCCGGAACTAATTTCCTCAACAAATCTGTTACATTCTCAAGAGCCCCTGCACACTTTGCTACTGGTTTGATAATGTTTTCCAAACTAAAATCAGACATGATTTGTTGCAACAGTACTTCATTTACATTTCTTCCATGTTCATCACACAAAAATTAAATATCTCATTTGCTTCATTCAAAATTTCCCTTTTTGTTTTGTCTGATTTATTGATTTCATCCAAAGTTTTTGTTTCGATTGGTTGAATTCTCAGTATACTTGTGAAAAACTTTGCCTGTGGGTCCTCCTCACGTTTCCTCTATTTGCATATATACTTTACTGTTTTTTACTCCCATGTTATCGATGTCATCCATTACTTCTTGTTAATTATCTAGTTCTCTTCTATTTTATCCAAATGCCGTTTTACGATCTTACATTCCACATGCCTATTCAAAGCATTTTCTTAGCCATGTTTTTGTTTTGTAATTGTTCTTGAATGTCTGTCAAATTTTCTGGTTTAATTTTCTCTCTTAACTTCATATGCATCTGTTTCAAAAAGATTTATTACCTCCAACTTCTTATTAGATTCATTATATTTGTCTGAACACTTTTTTGAGACCACAGCCATGAATGAAGACCACACACACACTTTTTTGAGAAAATTATTTTATGCTTTTCTATTAGCACCATACCACCAGTTCTTTCAATATAGCTCTTGTGAAGATTTCCGAACAATATATGCAAAAATTGCAACAATTAAAAAAAGGCTGGACGCAGCAAGTGCATTCTGGAAGTGAATTTTCATTAAAATGTTTTAGCAAATATGTCTCTTTAATGCAAGCAGGCATCAATTTGGTCACCGGTATAACCTATATAGTACAAAAAATGTACCACACTTTATCAAAAAAACTTATTGTTTGAAAGTGTACATTTTCCGAAAATAAACTTAAAATGTTCCCGAGAAAACTCGACGAACCTTAGGTTAATAGCAAAGTGAGTTATTGAATTTATTTTTTTTGCAAACATGCATTATATTTCGATGAAAACTGCAATAAGGATGTTCAAAAAAAATAATAATAAAAATAAAAAATTGTAGGTAACACCAACGACTTATGGGCCAGCCTGTGATTGTCAAAATAATTTTATAGGATGCAGCTCGATACCCTATAAGTAAGGTATACAATTTTTTATGGTATCTTGCATAATAACAATTATCTTGAGGTTTACCATAGAACTCAGTCACCCTATATATATATATATATATATATATATATATATATATATATATATATATATATATATATATATATATATATATATATATATATATATATATATATATATGTATGTAGAAAGTAAACCAGAGTATGGATTCTAGAGAGCCTAGTTTGCACCCATGAAGAAATCTTTTTATAATTCAAAAGTCACGGTCTCCTCATTAACGAATTTTTTTTACAAAAATTAGGAAAAATTATAGACCGTTAAACCATAAACTTAACTAAAACTACTGCCAAAGCATCAGAGAAAGGGTCTATTTGAAATTAATTTTCTGGAAATATTTTAGTAAACTGAATATCAAATGATGGTTGAAGCTGAACCTTAAGGGTTTGCGAACACTCTTTACATAATCCGTATTTCTTTCAGGTTCATTGCCTAAATGTTGACAATATTGACGTTTCAAATTGCAATTTTAACGTTTTGAGGAAAACCCCAAGTTTTTTCTTTACCTTTTTGTCTTTAAACTTACAGACCTAAATTTTGGTTAATGGTTCACCCTTTATAATACAAAAAGTGCACCAAATTTGGTTGGCCTTACCTTATTTCCAGAGATATAGATTTTTCACGAAAGAAAACATTTTCTGGGAAAACCTGGGCCAGTGTTCCTGGCTAACGAACTTATCCAAGCCACTGACAAGAGGAAGGTACTCAACAAATTTGATCAAAATGGGCCCATTATTTTAAGTTATCCGTGTGTGTGTGTCTATATATATATATATATATATATATATATATATATATATATATATATATATATATATATATATATATATATATATATATATATATGAGACATACTTGGCTCTCGGGTTGAACCGCGTCCAGAATTTATGAAAAATCGATGTTTCAGCTCCTGTTTTGGAGCCATTTTCAAGGGGTAAAGGAAATATGTAAGGACACTCTAAGGCCTCAATCTGCCTACCCCTTCGAGTGGTGGACAAAGGTGGGTAAGGAAATATGTAAGGACACTCTAAGGCCTCAATCTGCCTACTCCTTAGAGCGGTGGACAAAGGTGGGTAAAGGAAATATGTAAGGACACTCTAAGGCCTCAATCCACCTACTCCTTAGAGTGGTGGACAAAGGAAATATGTAAGGACACTCTAAGGCCTCAATCTGCCTACTCCTTAGAGCGGTGGACAAAGGTGGGTTGGGTTGTTGTAGCTCGATTACGGGGCCTCAATCTGCCTACTCCCCAAATCTCACCGGAGATCGTTTGTGAGGTCTCAGTGTGTTCAACCCTAGGCCTCAGAGAGATCGGGCAGTTCGTTGCAAGTCTTGTCTTATATATGTCGTTCCATCTACCTGCTTCGTTATCAGTGAAAGTAGTGGGGTCACCATCAATTAAGTGGGGGGCTTTGGTTACGGTACTTAGAGAATGAGGAGGGTTAAGAGGGTCACCGGCATTTGTTGAGACAGTTAATGGGGAAATAAAATTGTCTGTGGAATTTGTTTTCTTTTTGTGTGTTTGTAAAGAAGATATAATAGGTTTCCAAGTAGTCGGAAGGCGAAGACCATCATCTCTCTTATTTAAACAATCTGAAAGTTTTTCAATCTCGATTGCTTCGCGGATAATTCTCGTTTTGAATTTGTAAACCGGTGCTATTGTTTTGGCATTATCGAAGTCTATTTTGTGCCCTGTATGAATATGATGCATGGCCAGCGCCGATGAGGGGTCGGATTTTCTAACTGCGAGGGTGTGTTCATATATTTTATTGTGGATGCGTCCACAATAGAATATATGAACAAATTTTTTCTAAATTCAAGTCTGGGTCTCCTCATTTGTTAAAGAAAATGCACTAAAACAAGCACATGTGAAGCCACGGGAAAAGTCTACGATTGTATTATACAGTGTGGAACAGCCAAATGGAATAAATTCGATAACGGATAAATGAGGGCGTGTTGGGAAAAACGCTTGGACACGTCGATTTGTATTTTTAACTGCGCATCTTTTTCAAGAAAATTCAATTATATAGGGTGCGTCATGTGACAGTGGCCAATACCAACTTTCTTATTTTAAATACAAGCCCCTGTATATTATAAATTTTTTGGATTCTTCAGAAAATTCTAGACATAATTCATGTACAATGTTCTATACCTATCTTCAACTGTTTCGGAAATATTAAGTATTTTCAGATTTATTACAAAAATTAACATTAAAAATAGAAAATTATTTTATTTCACAAATTCGCTACATTGCATTCAATACTTATTTCCCATTCAGCTCTTGATAATGAGAAAGTAAACAAAAACCATTCCTGCGTTTCTTTTTACTGATATGAAATGAAACAAAAACAAAAACAGTTTTCTTTCTGTTCGTATAAAACTCGTAGCCTTAGCAACTTGTTGTCTGCCTGCATGACAGTAGTGATTAGTGTCAGTGCTATTGTCGTTTGAATTTCGTTAACTGTACGTAATAATATCAGAAAAATGGTTCATTTAACAGAAATGCACAAAATAACCATTCTACAAATGATTGGTTATGGAGATAACACACGGACACAGATGGAAGTGTCTCGCTTATTTCACGAAAAATTTCCAAATTTGCCGCCTGTATCCCAAGGAACAATTAGCAAAATAGAAAAGCAGTTTCGCGAGCTTGGTCATGTGAGACAGATAAAAAAAGTAGCTGCCAATGCAGTAAGTGATGATACGAAATTTGATATTACGCTTGAGTTTCAAGAAAACCCACATACTTCTGGTCGACAAGCAGCCCAACTATTCAACGTTAGCCACACAGCAATTTTTCGAACATTAAAGGAAAGTAAAATGCATCCCTATAAAATGATACCAACTCAGGAGCTCATGGAGGACGATTTCGATAGGAGAACGTATTTTTGTGAACAAATGATGGCAATGTTAGATAACAATGTGATCCAATTAGAAGATGTTTTGTTTTCTGATGAGAGCACATTTACACTTCACGGTCATGTTAATCGTCAAAATTGCCGCTATTGGTCTAATGAGAATCCTCATTGGATGAGAGTGGAACATACGCAATATCGTGAAAAAGTTAATGTTTGGGCAGGAATTGTTGGAAATCATATCGTAGGTCCCTTTTTCATTGATGGCAACTTGAATGGAACTGCTCCAAAATAATGTCGTGCCAACTTTGACAAACTTATATCCAGATCCAGCAAACCCACAAGTTCCTGCCAATAAAATATGGTTTCAGCAAGATGGAGCACCGCCCCATTACCAAATCAATGTCCGGCAGTACCTGAACCAAATTTTTCCAAATCGGTGGATAGGGAGGCGCGGATCGATAGAATGGCCAGCACGATCTCCTGATCTGTCGCTATTAGACTACTTTTTGTGGGGATATGTCAAAAGTATTGTATACAAAACTAAGCCCCTCAACTTAGATGACTTAAAAAGACGAATCACGCTTGCGATTAGATCAGTCACGCCTGAGACGTTGAGTAATGTTAGAAAACATTTATATACCAGATTAGCATGTTGCCAAGATGTTCGTGGCGAGCATTTTGAACATTTACTACATTGACATTAATTTTTTTTTGTTTTTTTAAATTATTAAGAAATAATCAGTATTTCTTATTAGAATTTGTGAAATAAAATAATTTTCTATTTTTAATGTTAATTTTTGTAATAAATCTGAAAATACTTAATATTTCCGAAACAGTTGAAGATAGGTATAGGACATTGTACATGAATTATGTCTAGAATTTTCTGAAGAATCCAAAAAATTAATAATATACAGGGGCTTGTATTTAAAATAAGAAAGTTGGTATTGGCCACTGTCACATGACGCACCCTAAATAATTTTTTTTTCTTGAAAAAGATGCGCAGTTAAAAATACAAATCGACGTGTCCAAGCGTTTTTCCCAACACGTCCTCATTTATCCGTTATCGAATTTATTCCATTTGGCTGTTCCACACTGTATATGGAATGGTTTCAATAAGTTAGGGTAAGAACAAACAGATATTCGATTCAAATTTAACTAAGTTTTAAAAGTTTTCATCTCTTCTTTATTAAATTAAAACTTGCTAAAAAATTAATCGAAATAACAACAATCTGATCAGATAACGGTAAAGTGAAAGGAGACTAAAAAAAAATTCATAAAAAGTGAAGCCACTAACTAGGATTAGAACTCTACTATCGGATGTACAGCGCTTAGCTGACTCAGCCACGCTCGACGTGGCAAACTAGCAGGTATATCCAGTTCTATTTACACCAGACAATTTTTATTTACAATGGATTTTTTTGCTCATATTTGAACTAAATGAAGGAAAATAACGATCTAGGAGCTTGCTAAGTCATTTCGTGTCGTATTTTTCACTCACGTTCATACTCCTACCATAATTATAAATTTTGAGGTTTTATCTTTGTTTCATCAGATATAATTAATAAAAAATTAATTTACCTCTAACATTTTTGTCTTTTAACATAGAGATCTGAATTTTGATACATAGGCTCTTTATGACATAAATCAGCGTACCAAATTTGGTTGCCCTTACTTTCGGAGATATAATTTTTCTTCGAAAGAAAACACAAAATTTTCCTGACTAATAAACTTATCCAAGCCACTTGCAAAATGAAGGTATGTACCAAATTTGATCAAAATCGACCCACTATTTTTTGAGTTATCAGGGTGATATAAAACTTCTAATGCCTGCTGTAGTAGTTAACTGAGCATATTTACACTGTCACTTAATAGCGGGTAAACAAAGGCACAGCAAAAAAAAAAGTTAAAAACAGGTTTTATTTCACACAATAATTTCAGTTTATATCAGACCATCAGACCATACAGCCTTCTTTTTATAATCCGCAACACTTCATAGAGATATCAGTGACAGTAGAGCACTGAAATCGTTGCAGTAAAAATAAGGAATTTGATTTATTAAAGTTACTATTTATTCGCTAATTAGGTGTTAAAGTTTAACACATTATTACTACAGCTTAGCTCTACTTCTATAAGCTGCTTTTCATCTTCCCTGTGTCCAGTGTACCTGGGTCCCATAAATTTTGGGGCATGGCGGTGATGAAATTATAACATTGCTTTGTGGTTTACGCTTTTCTGAAATTCTTTCTAGAAAGTAGGCACCACTCCGTTTCTTCTCTAAAAGACTGCTGGTTCACCCAATAAAAAAACCCATGGGGAGGGGAAAACCACAACATGCACCACCACAGAAGTTCAGGGGAAACAGACACTTCCTACCAACCATACCCCAACACCGACCAAGCGCCACATTTGTCGTGTGGTTTGTTATTTTTTTTAAAGAAAGCGGGCACCATGCCGACCCTGGATACATACCATCTACCCAAAAAACTGTGAAGAGGCCAGAGGCACCATCTGTGAAAGGTTAGACACTCCTACTTAAATCACCAAATGCCAGATACCGATAGAGAGTAGTTTTGAAATACATAGCAATTCTTACACACAGCGACAAACCGCAAAGGGAAAGGGAATTTTTGAAAATGGCTACAGCAGAATATTCTCGAAAGCAATAAATAGTAAAGAGTTAAAACAAAAGGTGTGATGCTTCTAAATCTTCTCCCTACTGGATTGAAAGATTATTAACTAAAGTGATTCTTGGGGACATTAAATTATAAAACCCATCTATTAACAGCTTCTTTTCAACAACACACCAAGAGGGCTTACAGCCCAAATACTATCGTACCGTGGGTGTCGGCAAGGTGGAAAGAGGCAACTTGTGGGATTCAACGTGTAGTTCCATAGACTTGTTCCAAGAATGGGTGACAAAGGTAAGGAGGTCGGCAGTTGATCTGCGCTGACAGAATCCATACTGCCTGTCGTGGATTAGACTGTGTTTTTCAAGAAATTTTAGTAATTCAGTGTTTATATACTTTTCCATCACTCAATGACATTAGTCTAACTTGCTAAAAATGTGCTATCTTTAAACTGAAACTCAACAGAGAGGAAAGTAAAGAAAATAATAGAATTGTGAAATGGACTTTAACATATGGGAATGATACTGAGTTTACAACATAAATATAGAGAAAATATGCAATCCAAACAGCAGTATTCTATTACGTGACAGAATAAAGGCAGGACCAAGACATTTGTAGTGAGACTATTTCAGTGACAATGAAGTAAAACAGAGCTGACAGACAGACAATGATGTAAAAGTCTCGAATGTGTGAAAAAAATATAATGTCAATAAGTCTGCACAGAGAAGAAACCACAGTCAGAATATTATTAATGTGCATGTAGGGTGCTAAACTTTACCCACCAGCCTTTTCTAACACTGACCATAGATTAAATAGCTGACACTTAACTTCTAAGACAAAAAGAAGAGGCTTTTTAAAAATAACTTTCCACTGTCACTCTGGAAATATACTACAGATCAAAATTTTTGAATTATGTTTACGGCTTAATAAAATCAGGCAAAAGGGTACATTTATTTTTCACTGCAGGTGCTGCCTGTTGTCCTACAAAAGAGTTGGATTTGCCATAATCTAAACATGTTTAATAACTTTTGTGACTTAGGGTATCAAAGTTAAGAAGCAGCCTATAATTAAAGTTATGAGGATTTTGGAAAAAACATTTCTTTCCTTAAAAGGTTTGTACCTGCTCCAAAGACAGAAGCATAAGTTTGCACAAAGTAAACACCGGTTCTGGTGGAAAATCCTACACTTTAGCTCTTCCAATCTGCTGAGTTCTTGCGCAAAAAAATCTCTGCATTCGAGCTTACATGCATTTGCAGATTCCTTGACTTATCGACTTAGTATAATACATATATTATGATTAAATTGTTATTTTAGGCATTGAACTATATAATATGTATAGTTGACTATTTTTTAATTTTCATGACTTCACTGCATGAACAAAACATATTGATGCAACAAGTGCGTTATGGTAGTGAATACGGTAGCAATATGTATTATGAAAGAAATGCTGATACAGCAAGTGCATTGTGGTAATTAATGAGGTGTGGACTTAATTGCAACATTAAATTTTAAAAATCTGCCCCATAAGTGTGTTATGGTAACGAATATTATATCAATTTTATGACAGTGAATTACATTAGTTGATTGTTTTATGGTTTTCATTACTCCTCTGCATGGCAACAATATATATATATATATATATATATATATATATATATATATATATATATATATATATATATATATATATATATATATATATATATATATATATATATACATTATGGCAACAAGTAGGGTATGGTCTTAATTGAAAGATTAAATTTAAAACTGCCAAGCTTTTTCCCACTCTAAATACAGACATATTTCTCTGGCCTCACAAATGTTTATTTTCTGCTCTGTTATCGGTTTTGCTGCTTGACAGCATCATTAGACAGGAGAAAATTGAATTGATTTTTATATGTATTCACAAGTACAAATAAAAATTCGTTGCTACATTATGTCTTGATCAAAAAATTTTATAAAAATAAAATGATAGAGATGAAGTCCTAAAAATGTCTTTATGATATGTGTCAATAGTTAACATCAAAATAGAATGAAACTATAACAACAATTACAAATTAATTTTTATATGTATTCACAAGTACAAATAAAAAATCGTTGCTACATTATGTTTTGATCCAAAAATTTTATAAAAATAAAATGACAGAGATGAAGTCCTAAAAATGTCTTTATGATATGTGTCAATAGTTAACATCAAAATAGAATGAAACTATAACAACAATAACTATAACAACAATTACAACAATAAAATAACTAAACAACAACAGCAATAACTCAAGACACTATACAACGAAAATATTGACCCACATCAATATATTGTCATCTTATTACAACTTTTTTAATATTGTTGACTTATTTAGGAGAGATTTAACAAATCCATTTCAGACAAAAATAAAGAAGGAACTTAAAAATACAACTCTGTTTAGCAAACAAGAAAAGAAATATCTGTTAGGTAATACATTCAGAACTTACTTATAAATTACATCCCATATAATTTGACGTATTAGATGACCAAATATATACAGTAGTTAGTAAATTAAAAAAACGCTCAACACAGACAAACAAAATTAGAATCCTAGAAAGGCCACAACATTTACATAATCGAGAAAGACCTCCTCCACAGACACACAACTTCTACACAAGATTTGAAAACTTCAGCTATACAATTTTTACAACTGAAGAAATTTCCTTTCTAAATAAAGGATATAAACACTGCCCAAAATTTAAATCTACAAACAAAATTGAAGAGATATTAGCTTCTGAATCGGAAATTGCTTCCAGATTTATAAGGCAATACGAAAGACTAAAAAGATGTGATTTCTTAAGACATTTCACTTCAAAATATGACAAACGTCAAATTAATCAAAATAAAATTGTAAAATCCACCCAGCATAAAATATCAGAAAATTATTTAGTTTTTACTAAAGCTGATAAAGGAAATACAACTGTAGCTATAAATAGAGACCCCTATAACATAAAAATTAATGTTTTTGTTACTGCAGAAAATTTCACGGAAATTAGGAGACCAAACAAATTCATTTCAGCTATCTAAAAATTCACAAGCCAAACAATCTAGTGAGACCGGTAGGTAGCTATGTTAGTACACCTGATCATAAGATAGCTGGTTTCACTTATTAAAGAATACAATGAGATTATAAAATATTCAGTTAAAAATTCTCATGAACTAACACAAAATTTAAATAACTTAATTATTTCTCAAAACAGTAAATTACTTTCGTTCAATATTTGTAGCATGTATTCTGAAATACCTCCTAGATAATGTCTGCCTCTATTAGAAAACATTTTAAATGCCATAAAAAGAAAACAAATAATGAATCTTTTAAACGAATGTATTAAACAAAACTATGTTAAATTTAATGATAAAATTTATATGCAAAATTAAGGCCTTCCTATGAGTAATCCGTTGTCTCCTTGGTTGGTTATATGGAAAACTCAGAAAACCAAATTTTAATATCAGAACTTTCACATGATATTGTCTTTTGGTACAGATATGGAGATGATATTTAGTATGTTTTCAAGGTAGCCTTACAGAATTAAATGAATTTTTAAATTTAATTAATAACCTTCATGCAAATTATACAGTTTTCTTTAGAAGCTAATAATTCTATACATTTTTTAAATTTAACCATTGGAAAATTAGAAAATAATTATTTTGACTTTTCAATATACAGGGAACCTACTTACACGGACAGAACTATACCATACTTTTATTAATGCCCGATAAACACAGAATTGCCTCTTCTCTAGGAAGAATGACATGCAGGGCAGACGTCCAGATGGCTGGCAAAATACTGCCCAAAGAGTCAACAATCTCTACATTAGGTATAACTTTTGCAGAGGATCTTTGCTGGCACCTACAAGCTTCAGCAGCAAAAAAGTTTGGGTTTCCGTTGTAGGTGAAAAGTTTGTTTTTATCATAGCACCTTTTGATGTTGTATAGATGCACAGATACGTCCACAGTTGGAATACTGGTCTCATGTCTGGGGTGCTGTCCCAAAAAACAACCTTGTCCCTCCTATATTCTATTCAGAAGCGAGCCGTTCGCTTTAAAGATTCATTATATCACAGGCGATCTCACTTCTCTCGACCACAAAAGAGAGGTTTGAGATCTCTGCCTCTTCTATCGATATTATTATCGACATTGTTTCTTAGAAATTGTTTTGTTGGTACCTCTGCTTGTAACCTTTAATCAGCCAACCCGGTTTTAGCTGAAAAACACATGCTTCTAGTGTCAAATTATCTACTTGTCGAACGGTTCGTTACGAATCTTTGTTTTTTCCTACACCATCTAAGCTTTGGAATGCCCTCCCAGCAGACAAATTTCCGAAGACATATAACCTAACTATTTAAGAAGCTAGTAAACACCCATCGTGTGGCACAACAATCAAGTTCATGATGTCTTGGGGACACATAACTAGGCTTACCTTTCATGAATTCGTATCATAAAAAGAAAAAAGCTTTAAATAAAGTTTAATTTAGTGGAAAGTGAAGTTATTTTCGAGCTTACGCTGATCATGAATAGATACAGCTGGAAAACACTTAAACAGCCCAATCTAAATATTATAATTAAAATTATTGGGACTGAAATAAAACAAATTCAATCGCAATATGTTCATTGTTAAATTAATTATGAAGTGTTGGAAATAGTTCAAATAAACTGGATTTATCTTCAAGCTGATACCCATCCTAAATATATTCAGTAGGAAGTTGTTCTATGATATGTAGGTTAGGTTAGATTGTGAGTGGGCCATAACGGTCCCTCCTCTGCGACCATAAGGTATATTGTGGCTCATGCCTAATAGTCTATATTTCGCCCAACAAACCCAGCCTCCTGCAGATATGATATGTATAAATATATTGTTTATTTGTTACTTTGATAATACATTGTTAATTTTTATATTTTACCTCTTAAGCAAAATAAATAAATAAATAAATAAATAGTTTGCCAATTAATACAATACCAAATTTTGAATGATTTCGGTATAAATGAATCAAATTTTCAGGTAACTTAATTTTAATTAAATAAAACTTTTACAAAAATTTATAAAAGTTCGGGACGCAGCAAGTGTTATGGTAGTGAATTTTTATGAAATCCTTCAAATTTGAATAACTCAATTTAATATAAACTTAGACAGTTGAATTTTGGTATGTAGCAAGGTCTTTCTCAAAGCAACATATCCACCCAATTTCATTAAAATAGCTTTGTAATTTTTGGGGAAAAATTTTTTTTTCGAAAGAAAACTCAAAATTTAAATAACTCAATTTCCTATAAACTTAGAAAGTTGAGTTTTGGTACGTAGTTAGGTCTTTTCCGAGGCTATATATGCATCAAATTTTATTACAATAGATTTGTAATTTTCGGAAAAAATTTTTTTTCGAAATAAAACTCAAAATTTTCCCGGAAACATATAAAAATTGAAACTGACCCCGGATATGGGTTGTAGGGGTCTTAGTTCGCGCTCATTTGAATTTTTTTTTTGCAAAGTCTCACCATCGATACCTCTCTATTAGTGAATTTTTAAAAATAAAAATTCACTAAAAAATAACACAATAAACACGAGTTCTTTTAAAACGAACCTAAAATATTTTTTAAAGAAACTGAAAAGTAGGTGTATACAGTAAAGTCAACCTAGCGGCATCGAAGCCTAGAGAGTTCAATTATTGGAATTTAAAAAAAATCGCCAACTGATAAGGATTCACAAACACATTTTTAATTATTCAGGTAATCATATTACTCATTATTGTTTTGGATTATATCTGTCCTCTTTTAGAGAGCATACCACGTAAACATATAGTAGGCATTTAGCTGGAATATGTATTTCTAGTATCCCATTTTACATTATTTTAACATCAAATATAATTTTTATCTTGGTTAGGCTTTATAGACTTTTTTGATAAGGAGGTATGCATTTGCTACTGCATATTTGTAATAAATTATAGCAGGTGTCAGTACATACATGCCAGAAAATAAGAAACCTCATTCGACGTTGCCGAATGTTGAATACATATTTGACGTGTTTGAACGATGTTATTTTAACCAATAAGAAATTTTTTTATGAATGACTGATACTTTGTTACAGATACATTTTGTTCTTTAAATTTTATCAAATACTGATGGTATTTTTTTTAAGTAACTCGCCGCCATTTTGAAATCGGCCGGTTTAGTAAAAAATTACAAGAGATGCTTTGTTTGAGTTTTTAAAGACCATTTCAAAACACATTTTAACGATTTGCTGAATTATTAACTAAGTAATGTTTTCTATTTTGAAGACACCAAAAAAACATAAAGGCTATTACGATAGTGCTGGTTTTTTTAATAACTTTATTTTACGCTTCCAAGAAGTTTATATACTAAAAATGAAGCCATAACCTTCATGCTTTTCAAAGTCGTGTTTACAAAATTGTGCTACACACGTGCACATACACACACCCTCACATGCATGCAAATAGACACACACCCGCACTTTTTATGCAAGGCTTCTCAAAAAGTTTACGTATTTTATTTGCTCAAGAACCTACCTGAGATTGTACAAGAACCTTGCATGAAATACTTACGTGATATCTGAGGTTTTAGAAAAATAGTGTTGATAAACTATAATAGTGTATTAAATTAAACTAATTTCAAATTTTAAACGAAACAGCACTTCTCTACCTTACTGCATTTATTAAAATAACTGAGTTCAACACAAACCTCCACATACTTTCATATTCTCACCGTATTTTTTACATGTTATTTGCCTAAACAATCTCTAAAAGTGCAGTACTTAATAAAACTAAATTAAAACAATAGAAAATTAAAATTATTTTGTATATTTATTATTTGCGATTTGTTTATTAGGGATGTTCTCTAGAATCACTAAAATATTTTTCCATTTAAATATTCTTGAAAAAACATCAGTAAAATGTATTTTATTAGTATTTATTTACTTATTAACTGGTATAACAGACACGAAGATTACATAATCCACGCAACTTCCACAGAGATAAACATAATTATCTGTTGGTGGGACTTGATCCAAAGTAAAACTTAAAATTAAAATAACCAAACATAAATTACACATTAAAACAAACGCTCCAGAACACCCATAACATATAAAACTCTGGACGCAGCAAGTGCGTTATGGTAGTGAATTTTCATAAAAATGTTTTTTATAAAAAATATCTTTTTTTTTAAAGAAAAGCAGGCATCAAATTTGGTTACCAGTATAACCTCTATAGTGAGAACAATGTACCACATTTTATCAAAATAACTTTGTTGTTGGAAAAAGGGCAAATATTTTTCGAAAACTAACTTAAAATATCCCCGAAAAACTGGCCCGATTTTCCTGGCCAACGAACTTCCTCAAGGTATTTAGCCCCTACCAAGATATAATTATTTACAAAAAGCTTTTCGACAAAACTTACAAAAAAAATTGTAAACAACTTTTTTGCGAAAGTCCAGAAACATTTTTTTACAATAACTTATTAAACATTAGGTACTAATTACCAAAATTTTACAAAAATTTCACAAACAATGATTTCTACATAAACAAATAAAGTTCGCTACCATAACGCACTTGCTGCGTCCAGAATTTTTTTCTTACAAACATGCATTATATTTCGATGGAAAATGCAATAACATAAGGCGTGTTTGATTAAAAAAAAAAGAAAATTTGTATCACCAACGACTTATGGGCCACCCTGTGATTGTAGAAATATTTTTTTAATATGTAGCTCAAGACACCCTATAATTAATATATACAAAAATTTTTCATATCTTGTATAATAACGGATATATTGAGCTTTATTGATTTTTTACGAAAATTCGACAAAAATTATATACCATTAAACGATAAACTCTATAGCTAAGGTTACTGCCAAGCATCAGAGACAAAGTCTATTTGAAATGAATTTTCTGGAAATATTTTAGTAAAATGGAGGACAATGACTGTTGAAACTAAGACTTCAGGGTTTGTAAAACAGCCTTCTTGAGACATTTTATTTCCATAGCCCGTATTAGATTCAAGTTATTTGCCTAAATGTTGCCAATTTTGACATTTTAAATCGCAACTTTGACGTTTTGAGGAAAACCCTAATTTATTTTTCTTTAATTGCCTATAACTTTTTTTGTCTTTTGAGCTACAGTGCTAAATTTTGGTGGGTAACTTACGTATAAGAACGTAAACCCGTGTACCAAATTTGGTTGCCCTTACTTTGTTAATTCCGGAGATATAAATTTTTTTCGAAAGAAAATACAAAATTTTCCGGGAAAACCTTGGCAGATTTTCCTGGCTAACGAACTCATCCAAGCCATTTGCAAAAGGAATTTATTCACCAAATTTAATCAAAATCGGTCAATTATTTTTTGAGTTATCGGTGTGATACATATACACATATATATATATATATATATATATATATATATATATATATATATATATATATATATATATATAAACATATAAAAATTGAAACTGACCCCGGATATGTGTTCTGGGGGGCCTAATTAGCGCTCATTTGAAGAAATTTTTTCAAAATTCAAAAGTCAGGATCTCCTCATTAGTGAATTTTTTCTAAGAAAATTCACTAAAAAGGCGGGAGCCCTTATTATGTTAATAACATTTAGTGAACTGTATAACTTAAAATCTTAAGCAGAATAAACGATAAGCCACGTTGCCAATACTTGGACGCTGTATCCACTGTAAACTAAACGTTGACTGTTCAAATATATATGTTGCATACATTGATTATTGGTGGCGCCACTAATAACAAGCGGTATAAGCTTGAACTAAGATATATGTTTTCATCTAAAGTTCGAGTTTATGACGTCAAAATGAAAATCTCAATCACTTCATAAAAGTCAGAAATAATCATAGAAGCCAAAAAATCAACAATGCAATATGACGTCCTGTATACAGATGCCATATTGCAACAGACACCACATCTGCTCTAAATACCTAGTGCATGGACACCATATCCACCGCAGGATGTGTGTGTGTGTGCGCACACACGCATGCACACACACTCACACATATGAATTGAAACTGGCCCCGGATATGAGTTCCAGGGGTCCTAGTTCGCGCTCATTTGAAGGAATTTTTTTCAAAATTCAAAAGTCAGGAGTCATCAGTAAATTTTTTCTATGAAAATTCAGTAATAACAGTATAATCATGACACATTATAACACCTTATTCATTACCATAACGCACTTGCTGTCAGTATTTACTATCACTATTCACTATCTGCATGAGTATTTATTATTTCATAATAATTATATATATATATATATATATATATATATATATATATATATATATATATATATATATATATATATATATATATATATATATATATTGGTATCTGGTGATAGACGAAGTTTATTACATGATAAGCACTTCCATACTATTTGTATGTTGTGAAAATTTGTTTTTACATTGACATTATTAGTTTGGCGCTGGTCACATACAGTAAATTTAAACAAACATTGTTTTTTTGTTGTAAAATACATGTTTTTTGTGCTTTCTTTGCTTTCCTTCGGTTTTTTTTTGTTGGGTCGAATTGGGTAGCTCAGGTCAGGTGGGGTCAGGTTAGGATGGGTCAGGTGGGGTCGGGTCGGGTCAGGTCAGGTAAGGTTTGGTAGTTTTTTGTGCATTAACAAGGCAAATGTCCATTCAACCCCTAAAAAATCATTATTTCTTTCATAATGAATATTGACACCTTATTTTTGAATTTGGTAGAAGTAAATAGAAAGAAGTAAACTAGACCTCAGAAATTTGTGTACACGAGAACTTGGCATGTTCGGAGAGCTAAAGTGTTGGATTATCAAAATGAGTACTGTAATTTAATGTCAAACTATAAGTCTTAAAAGAGACTGCTGGAATCTAGTGATGTTATAATACAATCATTGAAATGCCTTTGTTAATTAAAAAATTAAAAGAAAAAATTTAGCTAATAATTTTAAGAAAAGCAAAATGATACATTAGATGTGTACCTTTCCGTATTTCCACAGGATTGGCACCTTTTCCCAGGTTCTCAAAACCTTCTTTAGCTATGGAACGAGCTAAAACTGTAGCCGTTGTTGTCCCATCCCCAGCTTCCTCATTTGTGTTGTTAGCTACATCCTGTACAAGTCTAGCTCCAATGTTCTGGAATTTATCTTTGAGTTCAACACCTTTGGCAACTGTCACCCCATCTTTGGTGATTTTAGGTGATCCCCAAGATTGTTCAATAATTACATTTCGCCCCTAAAATTAAAAATTGTCTTATTACTAGGGATACATAAAATATGCAATACTTACTTTTGGTCCCATAGTGACAGCTACTGCATCTGCCAAAATATCAACTCCTTGTAGCATAAGTGCTCTCACTTCAGGACCAAACCTAACATCTTTGGCATACCATCGTTGGATTTGAGATATCTTGCTTGCTTTAGTAAGGGCAACACTTCGCATTGTGCTTGGAAGTCTATACATCTGAAACCAGAGTAAATTATTTATTCTAAATTTGCTTTGGTAGCTTCTTCTTGGGAAGGATGTTAAAACTAAAGATTATTAACCTTTTTTTTAATAAAAAAACGGTATCTCAATACAAAATTTCGATATTACTGACAGTGACTTTTATTCAATTAAAACAAAGATGATAAAATATCAAAGCTTGCTCAAATACCTATATCGATAACGACTTTTGGCCAGCACATAACCTTCATACATAACCCCCAGCGAGCGGGTTGAAGGTATAAAGATTATTAAATAAATATTCATATTCAAGATAAATATAATAAAATACTTTTTTAGGATAAATATAATAACAAAGTAAGAGCCTTTGATTATCAAAGGGTATATATTAAAAAAGACTCAACCACGCAATCCAAACATGTGCTTGCTCGAGATCAGCATGAAAATGCCGAAACATGATAAAAATTGCTAAAATGTGTGTAATAAAAAAGTTACTATATCATACCTCGTTAGTTTTATATAAGAAGCTTTTTACAAACTATCACTTGCTTTTAAGGCGTTTTTGCCTAAGAAATCTAAAATAGAAACGGGAGTTCTATACGACAGACAGCAGTAACAGGATACAAAACGAAGGAACTATTGAATTGAATATTCTTCTGCAAACTTCAAATAAAGAATGATGGAAATGGAATCGAAATTGGAGTGAAATGGATAATTAGAAGATAAGGACAAACAGATAATGATAGCCAATGATTTAATTCTTTAAATTAAGTTGCCACTAGTGTTACTAGAGAGCAGCACAATAGGCTAATAAATTTAATCTTTTATTAGTGAATTTTCGCATTTTCATTTCTAATCATTTCAAACATTTTTTAAATTACTTTCTTATATTTAAATCCTGTCATTAAAGAATGTTATAAGAACAAAAACCTTTTTTGATATCTCACAAAGATCATTATTGCTCACAAATATGTTGGTGTCATCTATTGGCATTGAAGTGATATCACAAAGTCATTCTTTCCAGAATGTTCTTTTAGCCAGGGGCGTAGCTAATAATTTTGTAAACTATTAAAAAGGTAATTTAATAATTTCTATAAAAAAAAGTCCCTATTTGAATGAGCGCCTTTATTTCAAAAGCAGGACTAAGGTTACAAATAATATTACTTAAATACTTTTAATCTATTAGTACAGACAAATTAGAAAAAAAGAGCGACTCAGCAAAAGAGTCTTAGAAGTCTAGATTTGCAATAATTGTAGTAAATTTTCTTTAAAAAAATCAGTAATGAGGAGAATCTTCAAATGAGCTCTAACTAGGCCCCCTAATATGTACGGGGTCAGTTTACATGTTTAATGTATACAGTGTGCCCCATTCAATATAGAAACACTTTTCTATTTATAATTCGATTTTGATGAACAAAAGATCAAAAGATATGATGAAAAACTCTATAAATGCTGTGAAATTTGTTCTTTATGTCACCTGACCAAGGCCTACTAATGCATTTTTCTATGTCACCTACTAATGCATTTTTCTATGTCAAAAAATGGTAAAAAGGGTTAGGCCCGTTTTTAGGAAGAAAATAAGTATGACACTGCGTTCGGCATCCCTCAAAACATAATATATACCAAATTTCATCAAAAAAGAAGAATTATCAACCACTCCAGAGAAGTCTTTTTTTGTGACCCTTCTAATTGTGAAACACCTCTGCAACTTTTGTATTTATAGCGCGATTTTTTAATGAGATCTCAAAAGATAGAAAATGAAGAAGTATAGATCCTGTGAAAATTGTTTCCTATGCCATTCGATCACGGCCTACTACAACTATTTTGATACGCTAAAAATTATGAAAAAGTTTGAGGGTTGGTTTTAGGGAAAAAAACTCTGGACTAAGCAAGTGCGTTATGGTAGCGAATTTTCTTTAAAATATTTTTAATAGCAAATGTCTTTCTTTGATGAAAGCAGGCACAAACTTGGTTGCCTGTATAGCAGAAACAATGTACCATATTTCATCCAAATAAATTTATTATTTGAAAATATATAAACATTTGTCAAAAGTCTAGATACAGCAAATGTGTTATGGAAGTGGATTTCCATAAAAATGTTTTTAATAGCAAATGCGAGCAGGCATCAATATGATTACCGGAATAGCCTATGTAGTAGAAACAATGTACTATATTTTATCAAAATTACTTATGGTTTGAAAATATACAAAAAATTTCCGAAAATAAACTTAAATGTTGGTTTTCTAACCAACAAAGCTTACGTTGATAGCAAATTAAGTTATTGAAATTTGAAGGATTTAATGAAAATTCGGTAAATTTGCAGATTAGCTCCCGAACGCTTTTCAACAAATTGTTTTCAGAAACATTACTAGGACCCCACCTGGATGCACAAACCACAGGAAAAATTTCTTGTTCACACCCCCCAAGGAAGTTACGGGACTGGGAGTGAACAGAGGTGCTGTGAGGGGCAGGCAGGGTTTAAGGGGGATATTGCTCAAGATGTGAAAAAGACATCTTTCAAGCCCGCTTTATTCGAATTTTCTGCTCATATTTCCTTTTTACTACCTACCCCGCCCAGCACCCCTACTCACTCGTGGTCCCGTAACTTCCTTGGGGGGTGTGAACAAGAAATGTTTCTTGGGGTTTGTGGATCCAGGGGGGCCCTAGTCACGTTTCTGAAAACAGTTTTTTGAAAACCATTCGGGAGCTAAACTGTAAATTTACCGAAAATTCACTACCAAAACGCACTTACTGCGTCCAGATTTTTTTCTTACAAACGCATCATATTTCGATAAAAAATGCAAAAATGCATTAACAAATTTGTTCTACGAAATTTAGCTTTAAAAAAATTAAACACCCCCTACTCCCTCCTGGTCCCGTAACTTCCTTGGGGGCTGTGAACAAGAAATTTTTCCTGGGGTTTGTGGATTCAGGTGGGGGTCCTAGGCAGGTTTCTGAAAACAGTGTTAACTGCAAATTTACCGAAAATTCGCTACCAAAACGCACTTACTGCGTCCAGTTTTTTTTCTTACAAACGCATCATATTTCGATAAAAAATGCAAAAGTGCATTAACGAATTTGTTCTACAAAAATTAGCTGAAAAAAATTATATACCCCTACTCACTCCTGGTCCCGTAACTTCCTTGGGGAGTGTGAACAAGAAATTTTTCTTGTCGTTTGTGGATCCAGGGGAGGCTAGGCAGGTTTCTGAAAACATTTTTTTGAAAAGCGTTCGGGAGATAAACTGCAAATTTACCGAAAATTCGCTACCAAAACGCACTTACTGCGTCCATATTTTTGTTTGTTAAAAACGCATCATATTTCGATAAAAAATGCAAAAATGCATTAACGAATTTGTTCTACGAAAATTAGTTTAAAAAAATTATAGACCGTTAAACCATAAACTTCACTAAACCTACAGCGAAAGCATCAACTTAACTAAACCGACAGCCAAAGCATCAGAGAAAGGGTTTATTTGAAATGAATTTTCTGTAAATATTTTAGTGAAATGAAGGGCAATGACGGTTGAATCTAAAACTTAAGGGTTTGCAGAACACTCTTCTTGCAACATGTTCTTTTCAAAATCCGTATTTATGTCACGTTCTTTGCCTAAACATTGCCAATTTTGACGTTTAAAATTGAGAGTTTGACGTTTTGAGGAAAACTCCAAAATTTGTTTCTTTAACTGCCCATAACTTCTTTGTCTTTAAAGCTAGAGACCTAAATTTTGGCACAGAGTTCGCCCTTTAATAATACAAACACGCGTACCAAATTTGGTTGCCCTTGCTTTGTTATTTCCGGATATGAATTTTTTTAGAAAGAAAACACAGAATTAAAAAAAATCGCTAAAACGTACGCTTACCTACCAAATTTCACCAATAAATAACTATTATGAAAGTTAATAACATCTCAAAGCTTGAAGAAAAAAGTTTATAAATGCTGTGGCATATGAAAAGAGTTTTAGTAGGCCCTGATCGAATAATGGGATACCAAACAATTTTCACAGGATCTATAGACTTCAACATTTTCTGTCTTTTGAGATATCGTTAAAAAATCGAGTTATAAATACAAAAGTTACAGGGGTGTTTCAATATTAACAGGGTCACCCAAAAAAGATCTCTGAAATGGTTAATAATTCTTCTTTTTTGATGAAATTTGGTGTATATCTATTTTGAGAGATGTCCAATACAGCGACGTACCTATTTTCTTCCTGGAAACGGCCCTAACCCTTTTCACATTTTTTGACATATGCGTGTGTGCATTTGTTTTGTTTCTTTAGCGTCGGTGTATTTTCGCTACTATGGCCAATCACCGACGCCAGAGAGTTTCACCTAACTATACTAGACATTTTGTCGAATCCCTGCCTTTCTGTAAGGAGGGTAGGGATCTTTAAGGTGTCCAACATAGCATGAACACGGGAAGGACAGCTTTACGCCCCCTCCGAAGGGCGGAACGTGCAGACATTCAACTTGCTCAAATACAATGACACAACCTCGGTTGATGTTATTTGTACAGTATGTACTGAAAAAGTGAAAGGAGAACCCTGGGACCGAACCCAGTACCCTTCGGTTTAGAGGCACATGTTCTTACCACTGAACCACCGAGACTAATTTTTTTTGACATAGAAAAATTGTATTAGTAGGCCCTGGTCATGTGACATAGAGAGCAATTGACACAGCATTTATAGAGTTTTGCATTTTATATTTTTTGATCTTTTGTTCATCAAAATCGAATTATAAATACAAAAGTTACAAGGGTGCTTCCATGTTAAATGGGCCACACAAACACAAATATATAATTAATACAGGTGTTCCACGACGAACGCCCGCGATCGATTTCTCGGAAACTAGACAAAATTTTGAAAATTTGTCGATAGGGCGAACTCGGCTAAAATATATTCAAGATAGTGGCACTTCTGGTTATACAGGGTATTGATTGTTTATTTTGAATAGGACACCCTACATATTAGTGCATTTTTAGATAACAACGCGAAACAGAAGACACATTTTATGCATAATGTCTTATACCTAAGTCCAGCCGTTTTTGACATACCTATCTCAAATTTTATGTCAAAAATGACGTTTGCAGGCCTAAACATAACTGCCAATCTCTCCCATATGAAAGCCTTTATCAAATAATTGCATCTGATTTCCCTGTAAAAGGGGATCTACTTTAGTACCCTTTGGTGTTATTTTGATAAGAAATAAATACAGGTGATCAAAAACTCACATTGAAAATTGATTTGAAAAAATCGTTAAAAGTCTTTTTTTTCAAATGGAAAGCCCCTATTAGCTACACACACACATACACAGATATATATATATATATATATATATATATATATATATATATATATATATATATATATATATATATATATATATCGTACAGATAACTCAAAAAATAATGGGTCGATTTTGATGAAATTTGCTACATACCTTTCTTTTGTAAGCGGATTGTATATTTGCGTTAGCCAGGAAAATCAGACCAGTCTTTCTGGAAAAAATGTGGGTTTTCTTTCGGAAATTTTTTGTACCTCCGAAAATAACAGAGTTATGACAACCAAATTTACAACCAAATTTGGTATATATGTTTCTACTATCAAACTTACCCTACTTACCGAAATTCAGATGTCTAAGTTAAAATAAAAAAGTTATAGTAATTAAAAAAAAATGGGTGCCACTGCTGATCATTACACAAGGACAAAATATTTTGTGTGATTAACGAGACCAATTGAATATCACATACAATGGTTAAGTTTTCTTCACGTAAAAAGGTCAAGAAGTAGCAGATTTTTTTTAATTTTATGATTTTTCTTCTTAAAACGTCAAAGTCTCAAATTAAAACGTCAAAATTTGCAATTTTCAGACAACGAATCTGAAACAAATACGGATTATGTAGAATAAACGTTGTAATAAGCGTGTTTTACAAATCGTTAAGTTTCAGCTTTAACCATCATTGTCCTTCATTTTACTAAAATATTTTCGGTAAATCCATTTCAAATAGACCCTCTTTCTAACGATTTGGCAGTAGTTTCAGCTATAAAGTGTATGGTTTAATAGTATATATTTTAGCAAGTTTTCGTAGCAAAAATTTGTTATTGAGAAGACCGCGACTTATGAATTTTAAAAAGATTTCTACAAATGTGCGCAAACTAGAACCCCTAAAACCTATATACTGGGTCCCTTTCCGTTTTTGTTTGTTTACACATATACAGGCATTTCTACGGTAAAGCTCAATATATCCGTTATTATACAAGATATGAGAAAAATTATATGCATTAATTATAGGGTGTCTTCAGCTGCATCTTATAAACCTATTTTGACAATCACAGGCTGGCCCATAAGTCCTTGGTGATACATTCTTTTTTTACAGAACACCCATTATGTTATTGCATTTTTGTATTTTACATCCAATTATAATGCATGTTTGCAAGGAAAAAAATAATTATATCGTTCATCGTTTTTTCAAGTGTTTTGCAACTTTTCACGTTTTTGGCACATATCACAAACACACATTGATCCGCCGTTTTTACTAGTGGATAGCTGAGTCCAATGGAAATTACACGAGAGAGCTTTTTGTTTGTATTACTCGTCGATAAAATCGAGCTGCTGTATACAGGTACTCTCAAATAGTGGCTGAATTTGAAAAGTTTTCGCAGAAATGTTTTTAGCGTTTCCTTAGAAATCATTTTTTGTAAGATTGTTGTGATATGTTAGCAATTAATAATAAATCTTTAGTAAGTTATTGTAAAAAAAAGTTGGCGAATTTTTGTGGAAACTATAATTTTGTGTAACATTACAGGCAATTTCTTAAAAAAAATGTTGAATTTTCCCCCCATTTTGGTCCTTAAGCTGTTTGTGGATAATTATATCTTGGCAGGTGTGTAAATGGCTTGCTTGAAGAGGTTCCTTGGACAGGAAAATCGGACTAGTTTCTTCTGGAACTTTTTAAGTTTATTTTCAGAGATTGTTTGCAGTTTTTGAAGCAACAAAGCTATTTTAGTGAAAAAAGGATACCCTGTTACTAATATATAGATTATACTGCTAATCAAAAAGCTAAAAAGAAGACATGTTTGCTATTAAAAACATTTTACGATAATTCGCTACCATAACGTACTTGCTGCGTCCAGATTTTTTTTATAATTATCTTATTCAGCATTAATAAAATGTTGTCTATGCCAAAAATTTGTAGTTTTCGAAATATTGGCAATTTAACATTTTTATCTTGTAAAAATGTTTGACGGCTTTAAAATTTTTCGTTAGTTAGTCATGATGGCGACGCGCGTTAAAAGAAAACTATCGAGCACTACAGAAACATCACTATTTGTTGTCATTTGACAAAGAATTATTACTAATATTCATGCCGATGCGAATAAATTATACACAGGATTATTTAAATTTGTTTATTATCTATGAGGAATGTAACAAAGTTTTTTTAAGAATATGCCCGATATTTGCTATTGGATATCCAGTTAAATAGTATCCGTCGCGAAACAGTGTTCGGCGAATAATAAAAAATTACAAAAGTTTTGACGCCGTTAAGGCAAAAATTTATAGGAGAAGACCAATTTATCCTACTAAAAGAAAACCATACCTACACCCTGTGTAAGTATGGTTTTCTTTTAGTAGTAGACAACTTATTTTAAATGTTCAAAATTTCCACCCTGAACTTCCAAAGATGTTTAGCATCACCGAGTTAGTTCTTCATGGGTGGTCGCTCTAATTGAATTTGGAGATGAGCTTTCGAACGCGCCCCTTACCCTTACAATACAGTCCACCTGGGTTGTCAATGGTTTGAAATTCACCATGTTTTTTATCGTTCCCCATATAAAGTAATCTAACACAGTCAAATCAGGAGAACGAGGAGGCCATAGGAAACGCCCATTGTTGGCGATCTACTTGTCATCAAATGCTGTTTGTAAAAAGTTGGTAACTGGAACGGTTCTGTGGGGTGAGGCGCCATCATGCTTGTGTTTCGCCAAAGAAATTCCTCAAATACTGATTATTCAAATCTTCTAGAATATCTAAGTATCTTTCTCCTACAAAAGTTAATACATAATTTAAAATTGGGAAACAATTTACATTGTATTGTTAATGACTTACCATTCAAGTTTTCTTCATAAAAATGGCGTTTCACTATTTTATCATTTCTCACAGCACAAAAAGCGTTAAATTGCCAGGTGTTTTGAAAACTTCGCGTTCTTACTGCGTGAGGATTTAAATTACTCCAATAATGGGAATTATGTCTGTTAAAAAATCCATTTTTGGTAAATTTCGCTTCATGTCTTGTCATCATAAAAACACAAGACAATATTCAACCAAAAAACAACACATTATTATAACATACAATTTGCATTGTATTGTTAATGACTTACCATTCAAGTTTTCTTCATAAAAATGGAGTTTCACTATTCTATCATTTCTCACAGCACAAAGGGCGTTAAATTGCCAGGTGTTTTGAAAATTCCGCGTTCTTACTGCGTGAGGATTTGAATTACTCCACTAATGGGAATTATGTCTGTTAAAAAGTCCAATTTTTGGTAAATTTCGTTTCATGTCTTGTCATCATAAAAAACACAAGACAATATTCCACCAAAAAACAACACATTATTATGACAACAACCCTAAAGCACCACCAATGACAGGAATAATAAAAATACACAAAACGGAATACCCAATATCCCAATCAACTTCAAAGATGCACCTTCATACAAAATAGCAAAAGAACTAGAACAAGAAATATAACTAGAAAACAAATTTAACATAAAAACCTCCATAGAACTACTACATAAATTAGAAAACATAAACATATACAAAAACATAAGACTCGCCTCATTCGACATAACAAATATGTACACCAATATACCAATTAACGAAACCACAAATATAATCGAAAATAAAATGTAAACTAACAACAAAAAACAATAAGTCAGCGAAATATTAAACATCATATTAAAACAAAATTACTTTGAATTAAACGGAGAATACTACATCCAAGAAGACGGACTACCAATGGGATCTCCACTATCAAGCATCATGGCAGAAATATGCATACAACAGTTAGAAGATAAAATAAAAGATAAAAGAAACAGACCCAAACATCAACTGGATAAGATACGTCGATGATATAGTAGTAATATATGACAATAAAAAAACCAACATAGACAATATCTTCGAAAAAAAAAACAAACAAAACAACAACAACACAAAATTTACAATAGAAAAAGAATCAAACAACACCAAAACTTCCTAGACTTATCACTAATCAGAAAAGAAAACCAGAGTGAATACAAAATATACAGAAAACCTACACAAACAGACATCACTATACCTAAACACTCAATGCACCCACAGACACAAAATGGCCGCATACAGATACCTAATAAACAGAATGCTAAATATACCACTCCATAATGACGAACGAGAAAAGAAATACAACATCATAATACAAATAGCACAAAGAAATGGATACAACAAGAAAACAATAAAAAAGCTAGTAAAACAAATCAAAAACAAACCAATCAACAAAACCGAAAAAAACCCAGAAACAAACACAAAATACACAACATTCACTTATAACCACCACATCAAAAAAATAACACAAACACGCAAACAATATGACTTAAAAATGAGCTACAAAACCAATAACAAAATAATAAACAAAATAAATAAAAAACAAGAACACAACCCACATGAGTTAAACGGAATATATGAAATAGAATGTAACACATGCAATAAAAAATACATAGGAATGACAAACAAATCAATAGAAACAAGATTATATAACAGCATTAGATAAAACCCACATATCTAGCTACAAATCAAACGTAGCTACACACATTTACAACAGAAAATTCCAAAAACCAGATATTAACCAATTACAACTAATGAAACATACAAAAAATGGAAATCTGGGAACCATACTACATTCAACAAACAAATAATAAGGAACAATTAATGCCAGAACAAATCCAAGTACAAACATTTAAACAAAACTTAATAAAAGCCATACAAAAAGACAAATTATCAAACCACAGTGATCAAGACAGGAGACCGATACACACGACACAGTCCGAAAACACAACGAATCAGAGAACAGTAAACCGACCAATAGAAACGCAACACGCAGGCGCCAAGTACAATCTCAGACATAGACCACACAGGAACGATCACAGTCAGATGAACCAGGACGGTTCGAAACTGCAGTCCACATAAACCAATAAAAAAATTACATAAAGTACAGCAAACAAATAGTATATATATATATATATATATATATATATATATATATATATATATATATATATATATATATATCACACCGATAACTCAAATAATAATGGGCCGATTTTGATCAAACCTGGTGAGTACCTTCCTTTTGCAAGTGGTTTGGACAAGTTCGTTAGCCAGGAAAATCGGCCTAGGTTTTCACAGGAAATTTTGTGTTTCCTTTAAACAAAAATTATATATCCGGAAATAACAAAGTATGGGAAACCAAACTTGGTACGCGTGTTTGTGTTATAAAGAGTAAACCACGCACCAAAATTTAGATCGCCAAGTTTAAATACAAAAAAGTTATGGACAGTTAAAGAAAACGTATTTGGAGTTTTCCTCAAAACGCCAAAGTCGCGATTTGAAACGTCAAAATTGGCAATATTTGGCAAAGAACCTGAAACAAATACGGATTATGAAAAGAAAATGTTGCAAGAAGAGTGTTCTGCAAACTCTTAAGTTTCGGCTTCAATCGTCATTGTCTTTCATTTTACTAAAATATATACAGAAAATTCATTTCAAATACAGTAAGTCTTCGCATAACGTCGTCTCATTTAACGTTGTTTCAGTATTGCGTCGCAGTTTGTTGTAGGCAAATGTATCGTTTAACGTTGAAACTAATTCAGTATAACTTTGTTATTCTAAAAAAGGTCTAGACGCAGCAAGTGCGCTTTGGTAGTGAATTTTTATAGAAATGTGTTTAATAACAAATATGTCTTTTTTTAAAAGAAAGCAGGCATGAAATTTGGTCAGTGGCGGCTCGTCAGATGACGCAGGCGATGCGCTACTTCACCTATATGTTTCGGTTAAGCAAATTTTTTTAATTAAAAATTCACCATTATAATTGATTTTTTCATTCTTTCAAATTCATTTGGTACAACCACAATAAAATGTCTAGTTACGTTGCACCGCAGTTGATAATGTATTTTATAGTGTTTTATGGTACGATATAATTTGCAAGCCCTTGATTCCCTAATTGATTGTTATACATTATGCCCCAAGGCGCAGCGTATTACAAGAGCATAAGAAGACTATGCTCTGGTATTACGTGTTGCAGAGCACAGACTATTGGCAACGAGCAACTGAGCCAGAATCTTTTGTACACAAATGCTGCTTCGATTTCTTATAGTTTGCAAGAGACGGTTGCCATGCAACGGTACTCGCGCTGTTGACTTTGTATTTATTATGGACCACAAAAGTGATGCATTGTTCTGAGCCTGCTTCAGATCTTAGTTTACGTCGTTTATTTAGATTTAATCGGATCGCTAGACGCGTATTTTTATTTATACTATGTTGCCGTTAAATGATCCGGTATGTGTCACATTTACCGACTTTGAAAAGCTGGATGTTTCATGTTTCTTTTTGATAAGTGGAATTGATTTGTTCATTATCACTTTTAAAAGGATAATTTCACATAAAAAAATTATAAATAAAATTTCAAGTTATAAAAATGTTAGGGGCGCAGCAAGTGCGTTATGGCAGTGAATTTTCATAAGAATGTATTATCGTGATTTAACCTTATATTAAAAGTTATAAAAAATTACTTTATTTAATTAGGAACAGTGAAAAGTAGGCGCAGAGATCGCTGCCGAGATTCTCAACGAAAATTCACTAAAAAAAAGAAGGGCCCTGAATTTGAAAAAATATATGCTTGTAGCTGGTCCCAGATAAACAGATATTCATAATACATGCATGTACAGTGTGACAAAATAAGATAAATAATAATAAATTTATTTATTTATGTGCTCTCATCGAGTATTCGTGGTCATTATTCCGAAAATTATTCCTTGTGAAAGTCTATATTTCTGTACAAATGGATTTTTTATTTACATACTGAAGTGCCAGGAGAACGCATGATCTTTAAAACTTTAAAAAATTTCGTCTGCGGCGCAGAGGGGGTCTTCGCCCGCCTGAGCCCTTCTCTGCGGCCGCACGGATTCTCCTTCACCCACTCCCGAAGTCACGAGCCGCCACTCAATTTGGTTACCAGTATAACCTATACAGTAGAAACAATGTACCATATTTCATCAAAATGGCTTTATTGTTTGAAAATGTACAAACATTTTCCAAAAATAAATTAAAAATATTCCCGACAAACTGGTTCCTACCCAACGAACGTTAGGTTAATAGCAAATTGAGCTATTGAAATTTGAAACTTTAATGAGAATTCGCTACCATAACGCATTTGCTGCGTCCAGTTAAAATTGAAATCGGTTGCAGAAAAGAACAAGCATTTGTGAAGCCACGGGAAAAGTCTACGGCTGTATTAAGTATGGAACGGTTTCACTAAGTTAGGGCAATAACAAACAAACCAGATGTGCAATTCAAATTTAATTAAGACTTAAAAGTTTTTATCTTGTCCTAATTGAATTTGTCATAAAAAAACTAGCTAAAAAATTCATCGGAATTACACAGTCTGATCATATAACGGTAAAATGAAATAAGACAAAAAAAAGTGAAGTCACTAACTGGGATTAGAACGCGTGTTATATATAGTAGTCCATTACTAAATCAACACCATCAATCAATCAACAAAACTTTTATTTACATTAAGAGACATATTTACAAAAATATATACATATACATATTCTTGCTACAATATAAGCAATAATGTGAAACTCCTATTTTACAATGTATTTTCACCTTATGTTTATTTGGTTGGTGTGTTAAAACTACACTTAAACTAATTATTCAACGAGGATGCACTGCTAGGGTTGGGGGTTATAACTTTTCTTTGGATTTCTCAGGAAAATGTAGCTGCAGAAAAACCTGATTCAGATAACTGTTTATATTTAGGACATGCAGTCGCTTAGTTTACTAGTTTTATTTATATGAGTGATTTTATGATTCCTATCATTAATTTTATTTTTAGTTTTAATTATGGTTTGTTTCATTGAAAAGTTGCAGATGTTGGTAAATTAATCTATGTTTGATCCTAAAGTCACTGTTGTGTCTTACGGCGGTTATATTTTCAGTCAATTTGTTATTTGTGATTAACAATCTGAAAAATTTATCTGATGTTTTGTTTATATGTTCTCTAAGTGTTGGAATGTTTGTTAAATGGTGCAGAGTACTGATGCGTGTATACCTGCTAAGACCAGTGACTAATCTTAGGCATTTGTTTTGGAAACATTGCAGAGGTAGAAGTCTTTGAGACTCCACCCCAGACTTGACAGCCATTAGTGATGACCGGTCTTAGTACTGATGTATATAGAAGCTTTTTATTTTTACCATTTAGGTAGGGATTATTTAGAATGGAGTATAAGGTACGCATTGCAATGTGGGCTTTTTGTCTGAGTAAAGTTAGGTGTTTGTGAAAATTCAGCCTTCTATCCAATTGTACCCCAAGGTATCTCACAGAGTCCTTAATTGTGATATTTTGGTTATATATTTTAAGCGGTGTATAAATTTTGTGGTTGTCTAGTTTTTTACTAAAAATTATGTTTTCTGACTTGTTGGCATTTAATTTAATTTTCCATTTATCGTAGTATTTCTGTAAAAAGTCAAGGTGTATTTGAATTTGCTTGTTGGCCACATGTCTGGAAAAGGAATGAGCGTAAATTGCGGGATCGTCTGCGTAGATTGCCATGTTTGTTTTGGCAAATTGGGGAATGTCTGCTATGTAGTAATTAAATAAGATTGATCCGAGGACAGACCCTTGTGGAACTCCGGCGTTAATGTTTTTCTTATTTGATAAAGTGCAGTTAATTTTTACCTGCAATGTCCGATTTTTTAGATAGCTGTAAATAAGTTTGACTAAAGTTGGTAGAAAATTGAATTTTATTAGTTTATATATCAGCCCTTCTAACCATACTCTGTCGAAAGCTTTTTCGATGTCCAGGAGAACCATAGCAGTTTCTTTGTTTTTATTAAAGTTTATTATTATATATTGGTAATTCTAGCTATTTGCATTAGCGTGCTGTGGTGAGGCCTAAAACCAAACTGTGGACTAAATCAACACCGCTGACTTTACCTCTCGGCCATGCTCGACATGACGGATGTATCTACTAACAGGCATATACCTATTCTACTTTATAACTTTTTTAACGTCTTTATTATTTACACCATACAATTTTTGTTTAAAATTGATTTTTTTTCTCATATTAACGAAATTAAGGAAAATGACTGCTGAGACACAGATCTAGGAGCTTGTTAGTCATTTTAGCCGTATTTTTAACCCACAAAGCGCTAATGCGTACGACTACCAGAATTATCAATTTTGACGTTTCAACTTTTTTTTAATCCGAGGCTTGTCATTTCTTTATATTTTAACGTAGAGATCTGAATTTTGGTAAAAAGGATACTCTTTATGAGAAAAACCAGCGAACCATATTTGGTTACGATAGCTTTTTAATTTTAGGAGATATGATTTTTTTTCGAAAGAAAACCCAAAATTTTCCCGGACAACCTTATCCGATTTTCCCGGGTAACGAACTTATCCAAGCCATTTACAAAGGGAACGTACTCACCAAATTTGAACATATTACAAAAAATAGTGACGTTTCTGTAGTGCACGATAGTTTTCTTTTAACGCGCGCCGCCGTCATGGCTGACTAACGACAGAACTTAATACCGTATAAATTTTTTACAATATAAAAATATTAACTTGCCAATATTTCGAAAACTACAAATTTTTGGCATAGACAACCTTATACAAAGTTACCATGTTTTTTAATGCTGAATAAGATAAAATTATAAAAATAGGGGGTTTCCATTTGAAAAAGAAAGACTTTTTTTAAATCAATTTTCAATGTGAGTTTTTTTTTACTAAAGTAGATCTCATTCTAGAAGGAAATCAAATCCAATTAAATGATAAAAGCTTTCGTATATTATGAGAAATTAACAGTTATCTTTAAGCCTGGAAACGTCATTTTTGACATAACATTTGAGATATGTCAAAAAGGACTGGACTTGATATAATAGGACACTGCATAAAATGTGTCTAAAATTTTGCCTGTTATATAAAAATGCAATAATATATAGGGTGTCCTATTTAAAATAAGCAAGTTAACACCAATCCCCTGGATAACCAGAAGCGCCACCATCTAATCCAATATGGCTGCCATAATTAAAAGAAACGTTGATACCTGTAGCTCAAAAACAAATGACAATCCAAAGTTGAGGATAGCATCAAAAGATTACTCTGTAAAAAGTGTCCTGATAATGTGAAAGCCTTAGACATGTCAGATCAACGTCTACTTAGATATTGAAGAAAAAATAAATCGACAAATTTTGTTTTTTTCCAAATAACTCGAAAACGAAAAGAGACAGGGCAAAATACAAGTCATATTTCGAACGAGCATAAAATTTTACAAAACATTGCTATTTTAATCGTCTCCATATCTCTAATAATAACGGAGATAGCAATACATTCCCATCCAGTTTGGGACACACTATATATATATATATATATATATATATATATATATATATATATATATATATATATATATATATATATATATATATATATATATATATATATATATATATATATATATATATTCCAAATTTGATGAGTACCTTCCTTCTGCAAGTGGCTTGAATAATTTCGTTAGCTAGGAAAAGCGGACCAGTTTTTTCCGGAAAAACTTGTGTTTCCTTTCGGAAATTTTTTATATATCCAGAAATAGCAAAGTCATGGCAACCAAATTTGGTTCGCGAATTTATATTACAAAAAAAGTCTGGACGCAGCAGTGCGTTATTGTAGTGCATTTTCATCTAATTTGGTTACCAGTATAATCTATATAGTAGAAACAATGTATCATATTTCATCAAAATAGCTTTATTGTTTCAAGAAGTAAAAAAATGTTCCGAAAATAAACTTAAAATATTCCTGAAAAAACTGGTCTCATTTTCCTGGCTAACGGAACTTCTGGCCATTTACCCACCTGCCAAGATATAATTATTCACAAAAACCTTTCTGACGAAACTTCAAAAAAAAAAAAATTTGCATGAAAATTTGTAAACAATTTTTTTCCGAAAATCAGAAAACATTCTTTTACAATGGCTTGAACATTTATGATTAATTACTAAATTTCACAAAAAACTTACCGAAAATGAATTCTACAACAACACAAGCATATTTCTGCGAAAACGGACTAAATATTTTCTACACGAAAAAATGCTAAAAGAATACATATAATTCAACTTATATGACTACTCTGTAATTCAAATTGAAAATAAAATCATTTGTTTGTAGGAAAACCCATTAAAACACTATTCTTGACGAATTTCGAAAAAAAAAGTTCTATCAAAACTTCGATGAATATATTTTCACACCAAAATTCGTAACAAACGTTTCTTTCAAAATCTGACCCAGACACAGAAATAGATACTTTTTATGTGGCTTCACAAAGAAAATTCTTTTGGCTGGCGATGCTGTAAAAATGAAACCGGTTGCAGGGAAGAAAACAAATATTTCTGAAGTCACAGAAAAAACATCTACGTCTGTGTTGACTATTAAAATTGAACTTAAAGTCTTAAAAGTCCTTATCACCCCACCTAATTACCCACCTGCCAAGATATAATTATTCACAAAAACCTTTCTGACGAAACTTCAAAAAAAAATTTTTCATGAAAATTTGTAAACAATTTTTTTCCGAAAATCAGAAAACCTTTTTTTACAATGGCTTATTGAACATTTATTATTAATTACTAAATTTCACAAAAAAACTTACAAAAAATGAATTCTACAACAACACAAGCATATTTCTGCGAAAACGGACTAAATATTTTCTACACGAAAAAATGCTAAAAGAATACATATAATTCAACTTATATTACTACTCTGTAATTCAAATTGAAAATAAAAACATTTGTTTGTAGAAAAACCCATTAAAACACTATTCTTGACGAATTTCGAAAAAAAAAGTTATATCAAAACTTCGATGAATACTTTTTCACACCAAAATTCGTAACAAACGTTTCTTTCAAAATTTGACCCAGACACAGAAATAGATACTTTTTATGTGGCTTCACAAAGAAAATTCTTTTGACTGGCGATGCTGTAAAAATGAAACCGGTTGCAGGGAAGAAAACAAATATTTCTGAAGTCAGAGAAAAAACATCTACGTCTGTGTTGACTATTAAAATTGAACTTAAAGTCTTAAAAGTCCTTATCCCCCCATTAGTGATTTTTTTCAACAAACCGTCGCAATAAAAATTATTGCCATTACATAATCTGATCAGATGTTCTTTTTTCCGTTACAATTTGACCACTTTTACTAAAAATTCTTGCACATGGCACTGAAGTAGCCATAAGACATAATATTTTTTTAACACATTAATATAATCTTGGATATATATTTCAATCCGTATAATAGGTTCTTGCTCTTGATCACCTTTTCTGTTGTGGTCGATCTTACTGAATGCAGTATGTATCCAGTCACAATCACGAGGATAGAGATTAATTAAGATTCAAGAACCGGTTCAAGGATGCGGATCTTCAAAAAGATCCGGAGCCGGTGATCCGACTTTTCGAAAAGATCCGAATTTCCCATCTCTAATTGTGTATATTTATGTATTGGGTATATTATGCCGCATATACTTGGGAAGGGGAAGGAAGTGTAAGAAGATAAAGTGGTATTATTATGTGTCTTATTAGTATCTATAGTTGTTACTTTTCTGCAGTTAGTTGTGTAGAGCTGTGTCTACTGTTAAGTGTAATTTCTGAGTGCGTTGAGTGGAAGAGCAGAGGGAGGTGTCACTTTATGGCACCTTTCATCTGAACTCCGCCCTTTCACACACATATTTCAATTTAATGTTTATTAATTTTTTAGTTTGCTTTATACTTGTAAAGTGAGTCTGTGAATAAATGAATAAAGGCGATTATATATATATATATATATATATATATATATATATATATATATATATATATATATATATATATATATATATATATATATATATATATATTCAATGAATTTGGTTATGAAATTAGAGCGTACAACAGACGAAAATTCAGGAAGCATTTGCTTAGTACGTTTTTTGAGTCAGTGATTTAAATGTGACTATGCCGATTGGTGAAATGGTCGTTTTCAATTGTGTATAAAGATGTCCGGATCAGATCTGAACCGGTTCAAAGATTCGGATATTTCAAAAGATCGAAATGAACCGACTCTTAAAATTAGGAATGACGGATCCTGAATCCGAGTTTGATCTGTGCTGAGTCGTGAGTCGTGAGGCAACGAACCGACCGCTACTGACTCTGGCACTCTGACGTATGTTACGCCTGATCCGGCTAATACTCTGTTACGTTCTCGTTCTCGGCTCTCGGATCACGGCACTGTGAACAACAAAAGGACAATCAAAAGATTCGGGTTGAATAAGGCGCACCTCAACAACACAATCTAAGATTCGAACCCTGAAATATTCAGCATTCAACTTAGAACGCTCAGCCTGCGTGTTGCAACTTAAGTATTTAGATCTATGTATGTTATTGTTATTGAACTGTATTTTGAAAAAATAAATCTATATTATTATATCACACCGATAACTCAAAAAATAATGGGCCGATTTTGATACAATTTGGCGAGTACCTTTCTTTTGCGAGTGGCTTGGATAAGTTCGTTAGCCAAGAAAATCGGCGCAATTTTTGCCGGAAAATGTTCTGTTTTCTTTCGGGAAAAAAATTATGTCTAAGGAAATAACAAAGTAATGGCAACGAAATTTGGTACGAGTATTTCTATTATAAAGAGTGAACTATGTACCAAAATTTTGTTCTTTAAGTTTGAAGACAGAACAGTTATGGGTAGTTAAAAAAATCAGTTTTCCTCAGAATGTCAGAATCGCGATTTGAAGCGTCAAAATTAGCAACATTTAGGCAAAAAACTGAAACAAATACGGATTGTGAAAATGAAATGCCGCAAGAAAAGTGTTCTGCAAACCCTTAAGTTTCAGCTTCAACCGCCATTGTCCTTCATTTAACAAAAATATTCACATAGACCCTTTCTCTGATGCTTTGGCGTAGTTTTAGTTAAGTTTATGGTTTAACGGTCTATAATTTTTAGCTAATTTTCGTAGAAAAAATTCTTTAATAAGGAGACCGCGACTTTAGAATTTTAAAAAGATGTCTTCAAATAAGCGCAAACTAGGCCGCCTAGAATCCATATCCAGGTTTAGTTTCAGTTTTTATGTGTTTACATATATACAGGCTGACGCAGTTCTACGGTAAAGCTCAACATAACTGTTATTATACAAGATACAAAAAAAAAAGTTGTTTATGTTAATTATAGGGTGCTTTGAGCTGCATCTTATAAAATTAGTTTGACAATCACAGAGTGGCCCATAAGTCGTTGATGACACCTAAAATTTTTGTTTTCGAACATATATACTTTTATACAGATATATGTATGTATGTGTGTATATGTATATGTATCAGACTGATAACTAAAAAAATAATGGGCCGATTTTGATCAAATTTAGTGAGTACGTTCCCTGCAACCGTCACGGAAGAGTGTTCGGCGAATAATAGAAAAATAAAAAAGTTTTCACACCATTAAGGAACAAATGCATAAAACATTCTTAATTATGATATATATATATATATATATATATATATATATATATATATATATATATATATATATATATATATATATGTGTATATATCACACCGATAACTCAAAAAATAATATGCCAATTTTGATCAAATTTGGTGAGTAGGTTCCCTTTGTAAATGGCTTGTATGAGGGGAAAATCGGATAAGGTTTTCCGGGAAAATTTTGGGTTTTCTTTCGAAAAAAACTCATCTACGAAAATTAAAAAGCTATGGTAACCAAATTTAGTGCGCTGGTTTTTGTCATAAAGAGTACCCTTTGTACCAAAATGTTACTGTTCCATCTGAGATGTTGGTCTATAGTGATCCCCAAATACTTGACGGATTCTGAGCGATTTGTCTCATATTTTGTCCTCACCATGGTGAAAGACATTTCGGTGTAGTCTGGGAAACGATTCTTATATACCGAAAAGGCTACATAAGTGGTCTTATTCCAGTTAATCGAAAGCAAATTTGTGTCAAGCTATCCTTTAATAGTTGGAAATCCCCTCTCAAATGACTCCTTTAGACCACCCCATGAGTCTCCCCTGCACACAATTCATGTGTTGTCAACAAGACCTACAATGTCACCCCCACATGAAACATCAGACAGCGCGTTTATGTAAATATTAAACAGAATTGGCCCTAGAAGTGTGCCCTGTGGTATGTCATGGAAAGCACCCTCTACTCTATGCACTACATCCCCCATTCTAACACTCTGACTTCTGTCCGTCGATTAAACTCCTATCAATCTCCCCGCTTTGCCCCTAAATCCAAGGTCCTGCAACTACTCCAAAAGCAGTTTATGGTTAACTAGATATTAGTGATGCGATTGCATTCTCTGTACTTTTCCTCTGAATAAATCCATATTGTCTTCCATTGAGTATATTATATTTCGAAAGGTATTCGGTAATTCTCACCTTTAAAACCTTCTCCAAATTTTTTGCCAGGCTTGCTATCAATGATATAGGTCTATAGCTGGCCATATTTAGCGCATCTCCCCCTTTAACAAGTGGGATGATCAGAGCCGTCTTGAACACCCTCTGGAATACACCCTCCTCCGAAGAGCTGTTTATGAGGTAAACTAAAGGCGCCGCTATGTAATCAGCAACTAAATCTTGCTCACCAAGTGTATTCAAATATACCTGTGTATAAAGATTATCATCAGACGCAATATCTATATTAATATCGTTAATAATTAGGTGTTACCTAATGCCTTTACTACGACACACATCCCATAGAGCACAAGATATTCTCAGAATGTTCTCACAATGTGAGAACATTCTCTTTTCAAAATATTTGTTTCGGAACGTTCTAATAATATTTATGGAATTTCAAACTCCAATCTTGAATATTCTGAGTACTTTCATTCAATTATATCCTAAGAAAATTATTCATCAGTATACTGAGAATATTTGAATAGATTATTATTCCGAATATTCGCTCAGAATGTGCGTTTTTCCCTCCATCAGGGCTCGCCCGCGGCCTCGCCGCCCCGATAGCACCACAACCTTTGGAAGAATGTGCTTGAGATGTCCTTATAATATTATATAACTTTAAAATTTAATGAAAAAGATAGATGGTGATTACGGTATAGTTGTGAGAATTATAATAGTAACTATTTTGCATGTTTGCTTCTGTTACCTGTTCTATGTTAAACACATCCGAATATTGTATATTTATACAATTTAGTCATAGAGCACGTGTCCATGCCGCAGAGAAGGGAAGATGGCCGACAGACGTAAATGTAAATTAATGTGAAAATGTCAACATGAATGGTCTCAGTTCAATGTTGTATATGTAAGGTTATATTTGTAACATAATCCTAATTAAAAATAATAATGTGACTTGAACACAGAGAATAGTGTGTAATTGTAATTGCAAACATAGATCCAGAGTACAGAAGCAACTAAAACATGATGTCAGGTTATCAAGAACTAAAACGAACCCACTAAATAAACCAGTTTTAATGCATCTCCTGTACTCTTGTAGTTGACACTGCCGATGGGTTCGCGAATTTTGCTTGAGACTGGATCATCTTACGAATTAAGTACACCTACATTGTATAATATATAAATAAAAAATTGTGTTATCTTCAATAGTACCAACGTCATGCAATATAAGCCACCACCACAGTGTGATACGGATAGACTGATGGACTGGAAAAGTGCAAGTATACTGCAAATCTATAGAATTGTCTAAGCAGCATCTCAGGTTTTTTACTACTGTGGGAGAAGTTAATGCTGTGAGAAGTATCACTATATAGTGTACAAAATGTGGACTGGAACATATGGTAGGAAGTACAATAAAATTTGCAATTTATCAGATACACAATCAGTTTGCCAAAGCATGCCTTTACAACCAGAATATCCAAGCTGTTGGTGACAAACATCGGGCAGCGGGATATGGAAATCAAGTCCGCGGAAGCAGAGCAGAAAGCAATCATACAAGGGAAGGGTCAAAAGGTCTAATTGATAACTTTCAATTGTAGTTTTGTGAAAGTGCAAGTGAGTGTGATGTTGTGGCGTATTCTGTCCAATTAAGTACTATTCGATAAAGGTGTAAGTACTATTACGTAATGCAGTTCCTTTAATGCCACCGTGAAAGCATGTAGGATTAATAGTCTAGCCACACTTCAAGTTACTTCAGTGGGGTAACCGCGACTGTTCATCTCGGAAACTTTCTATTTGAATATTAAATTTTCTGGCAACTCCAAGAACTATATCTTTATTTATTTTATTTTTATGTTATTGAAATTTTAATTGTTTTATAAATATTTTATTCAGACATTTCTTTGCATTTGTTATAAGTACATACTTAATCTGAATAAATGTGCAATACTCGAATTGTTGACTTACTGAGTGTCTAAACTTGAGTTTACAAGTGTGTGTAGCCACTGGAACAATATGGTAACCTACACAAACGTGAGTGATTTAAGTTCAAATTCTAGCATATATGGCCTGTTGGGCTTGCTTATAAAGAAATATATAAAAGGCCAGTTAAATTGTGGCAAATCAGTAAATTTTGAAGATAAATCCAATATTGCATATCTTTGCATTTTCCTAATTTCTGTATCGTTCAAAAAATGTATACAGGGTGTTTCGCATAAGAACCGGCACAGGACAGGACTCCGTGTTCAAGTCACATTATTATTTTTAATTAGGATTATGTTACAAATATAACCTTACATATACAACATTGAACTGAGACCATTCATGTTGACATTTTCACATTAATTTACATTTACGTCTGTCGGCCATCTTCCCTTCTCTGCGGCATGGACACGTGCTCTATGACTAAATTGTATAAATATACAATATTCGGATGTGTTTAACATAGAACAGGTAACAGAAGCAACCATGCAAAATAGTTACTATTATAATTCTCACAACTATACCGTAATCACCATCTATCTTTTTCATTAAATTTTAAAGTTATATAATATTATAAGGACATCTCAAGCACATTCTTCCAAAGGTTGTGGTGCTATCGGGGCGGCGAGGCCGCGGGCGAGCCCTGATGGAGGGAAAAACGCACATTCTGAGCGAATATTCGGAATAATAATCTATTCAAATATTCTCAGTATACTGATGAATAATTTTCTTAGGATATAATTGAATGAAAGTACTCAGAATATTCAAGATTGGAGTTTGAAATTCCATAAATATTATTAGAACGTTCCGAAACAAATATTTTGAAAAGAGAATGTTCTCACATTGTGAGAACATTCTGAGAATATCTTGTGCTCTATGGGATGTGTGTCGTAGTAAAGGCATTAGGTAACACCTAATTATTAACGATATTAATATAGATATTGCGTCTGATGATAATCTTTATACACAGGTATATTTGAATACACTTGGTGAGCAAGATTTAGTTGCTGATTACATAGCGGCGCCTTTAGTTTACCTCATAAACAGCTCTTCGGAGGAGGGTGTATTCCAGAGGGTGTTCAAGACGGCTCTGATCATCCCACTTGTTAAAGGGGGAGATGCGCTAAATATGGCTAACTATAGACCTATATCATTGATAGCAAGCCTGGCAAAAAATTTGGAGAAGGTTTTAAAGGTGAGAATTACCGAATACCTTTCGAAATATAATATACTCAATGGAAGACAATATGGATTTATTCAGAGGAAAAGTACAGAGAATGCAATCGCATCACTAATATCTAGTTAACCATAAACTGCTTTTGGAGTAGTTGCAGGACCTTGGATTTAGGGGCAAAGCGGGGAGATTGATAGGAGTTTAATCGACGGATAGAAGTCAGAGTGTTAGAATGGGGGATGTAGTGCATAGAGTAGAGGGTGTTTTCCATGACATACCACAGGGCACACTTCTAGGGCCAATTCTGTTTAATATTTACATAAACACGCTGTCTGATGTTTCATGTGGGGGTGACATTGTAGGTCTTGTTGACAACACATGAATTGTGTGCAGGGGAGACTCATGGGGTGGTCTAAAGGAGTCATTTGAGAGGGGATTTCCAACTATTAAAGGATAGCTTGATACAAATTTGCTTTCGATTAACTGGAATAAGACCACTTATGTAGCCTTTTCGGTATATAAGAATCGTTTCCCAGACTACACCGAAATGTCTTTCACCATGGTGGGGACAAAATATGAGACAAATCTCTCGGAATCCGTCAAGTATTTGGGGATCACTATAGACCAACATCTCAGATGGAACAGTAACATTTTGGTACAAAGGATACTCTTTATGACAAAAACCAGCGCACTAAATTTGGTTACCATAGCTTTTTAATTTTCGTAGATGAGTTTTTTTCGAAAGAAAACCCAAAATTTTCCCGGAAAACCTTATCCGATTTTCCCCTCATACAAGCCATTTACAAAGGGAACCTACTCACCAAATTTGATCAAAATTGGCATATTATTTTTTGAGTTATCGGTGTGATATATACATATATATATATATATATATATATATATATATATATATATATATATATATATATATATATATATATATATATATATATATATATCATAATTAAGAATGTTTTATGCATTTGTTCCTTAACGGTGTGAAAACTTTTTTATTTTTCTATTATTTGCCGAACACTCTTCCGTGACGGTTGCAGGGAACGTACTCACTAATTTTGATCAAAATCGGCCCATTATTTTTTTAGTTATCAGTCTGATACATATACATATACACACATACATACATATATATATACATATAAAAATTGAAACTGACCCCAGATATGGGTTTTAGGCGTCCTAGTTTGCGCTCATTTGAAGAAATTTTGTCAAAATTCAAAAGTCGGGATCTCCTCATTAGTGAACTTTTTTTTTAAGAAAATTTACTAAGAGTTTAAAATAGTAGGTAAAAAGTCTGGACGCAGCAAGTGCGTTATGGAAGTGAATTTTCATAAACAGGTTTTTAATAGTAAATATACCTCTCTAATGCAAGCAGGCATCAATCTAGTTACCGGTATAACCTATATAGCAGAAACAATGTACCATATTTTATCAAAATAACTTATTGTTTGAAAATGTAAAAAAAAATCCAAAAATAAACTTAAAATGTTTCCAAGAAAACTGGTTTCCTAGCCAACAAACCTTAGGTTAATAGCAATAATTGCGTTATTGAAATTTGAAGCATTTAATGAAAATTCGCTAGCAAAACGCACTTACTGCGTCTCCATTTATTTTCTTACAAACATGCATCATATTTCGATAAAAAATGCAAAAATTCAATAATATAAGTCTGTATAAAAGTATATATGTTCGAAAACAAAAATTTTAGGTGTCATCAACGACTTATGGGCCACTCTGTGATTGTCAAACTAATTTTATAAGATGCAGCTCAAAGCACCCTATAATTAACATAAACAACTTTTTTTTTGTATCTTGTATAATAACAGTTATGTTGAGCTTTACCGTAGAACTGCGTCAGCCTGTATATATGTAAACACATAAAAACTGAAACTAAACCTGGATATGGATTCTAGGCGGCCTAGTTTGCGCTTATTTGAAGACATCTTTTTAAAATTCTAAAGTCGCGGTCTCCTTATTAAAGAATTTTTTCTACGAAAATTAGCTAAAAATTATAGACCGTTAAACCATAAACTTAACTAAAACTACGCCAAAGCATCAGAGAAAGGGTCTATGTGAATATTTTTGTTAAATGAAGGACAATGGCGGTTGAAGCTGAAACTTAAGGGTTTGCAGAACACTTTTCTTGCGGCATTTCATTTTCACAATCCGTATTTGTTTCAGTTTTTTTGCCTAAATGTTGCTAATTTTGACGCTTCAAATCGCGATTCTGACATTCTGAGGAAAACTGATTTTTTTAACTACCCATAACTGTTCTGTCTTCAAACTTAAAGAACAAAATTTTGGTACATAGTTCACTCTTTATAATAGAAATACTCGTACCAAATTTCGTTGCCATTACTTTGTTATTTCCTTAGACATATTTTTTTCCCGAAAGAAAACAGAACATTTTCCGGCAAAAATTGCGCCGATTTTCTTGGCTAACGAACTTATCCAAGCCACTCGCAAAAGAAAGGTACTCACCAAATTGTATCAAAATCGGAACATTATTTTTTAAGTTATCGGTGTGATATAATAATATAGATTTATTTTTTCAAAATACAGTTCAATAACAATAACATACATAGATCTAAATACTTAAGTTGCAACACGCAGGCTGAGCGTTCTAAGTTGAATGCTGAATATTTCAGGGTTCGAATCTAAGATTGTGTTGTTGAGGTGCGCCTTATTCAACCCGAATCTTTTGATTGTCCTTTTGTTGTTCACAGTGCCGTGATCCGAGAGCCGAGAACGAGAACGTAACAGAGTATTAGCCGGATCAGGCGTAACATACGTCAGAGTGCCAGAGTCAGTAGCGGTCGGTTCGTTGCCTCACGACTCACGACTCAGCACAGATCAAACTCGGATTCAGGATCCGTCATTCCTAATTTTAAGAGTCGGTTCATTCCGATCTTTTGAAATATCCGAATCTTTGAACCGGTTCAGATCTGATCCGGACATCTTTATACACAATTGAAAACGACCATTTCACCAATCGGCATAGTCACATTTAAACCACTGACTCAAAAAACGTACTAAGCAAATGCTTCCTGAATTTTCGTCTGTTGTACGCTCTAATTTCATAACCAAATTCATTGAATATATATATATATATATATATATATATATATATATATATATATATATATATATATATATATATATATATATATCTATATATATATATATATAATTATAATCGCCTTTATTCATTTATTCACACACCCACTTTACAAGTATAAAGCAAACTAAAAAATTAATAAACATTAAATTGAAATCTGTGTGTGAAAGGGCGGAGTTCAGATGAAAGGTGCCATAAAGTGACACCTCCCTCTGCTCTTCCACTCAACGCACTCAGAAATTACACTTAACAGTAGACACAGCTCTACACAACTAACTGCAGAAAAGTAACAACTATAGATACTAATAAGACACATAATAATACCACTTTATCTTCTTACACTTCCTTCCCCTTCCCAAGTATATGCGGCATAATATACCCAATACATAAATATACACAATTAGAGATGGGAAATTCGGATCTTTTCGAAGAGTCGGACCACCGGCTCCGGATCTTTTTGAAGATCCGCATCCTTGAACCGGTTCTTGAATCTCAATTAATCTCTATCTCTCGTGATTGTGACTTGATACATACTGCATTCAGTAAGATCGACCACAACAGAAAAGGTGATCAAGAGCGAGAACCTATTATACGGATTGAAATATATATCCAAGATTATATTAATGTGTTAAAAAAATATTATGTCTTATGGCTACTTCAGTGCCATGTGCAAGAATTTTTAGTAAAAGTGGTCAAATTGTAACGGAAAAAAGAACTCCATTGAGAAATGAAATTATATTTTTACATGTTAATATGTAATAAATGTTTCAAAAAAAATGAATGTATAATTATATTTTTATTGTTGCTATTATTACCTACTACTGGATAAATAAGTAATTTACGCAATATGTAGGTACAAGAAAAATAGATTCTAGAAACGATATAATATTATATACCTAATACAAAAATCATGAAACCTTCAATAATCTAAATACTTAAGTTGCAACACGCAGGCTGAGCGTTCTAAGTTGAATGCTGAATATTTCAGGGTTCGAATCTTAGATTGTGTTGTTGAGGTGCGCCTTATTCAACGCGAATCTTTTGATTGTCCTTTTGTTGTTCACAGTGCCGTGATCCGAGAGCCGAGAACGAGAACGTAACAGAGTATTAGCCGGATCAGGCGTAACATACGTCAGAGTGCCAGAGTCAGTAGCGGTCGGTTCGTTGCCTCACGACTCACGACTCAGCACAGATCAAACTCGGATTCAGGATCCGTCATTCCTAATTTTAAGAGTCGGTTCATTCCGATCTTTTGAAATATCCGAATCTTTGAACCGGTTCAGATCTGATCCGGACATCTTTATACACAATTGAAAACGACCATTTCACCAATCGGCATAGTCACATTTAAACCACTGACTCAAAAAACGTACTAAGCAAATGCTTCCTGAATGTTCGTCTGTTGTACGCTCTAATTTCATAACCAAATTCATTGAATACTTTGTACACCCTATACGTAAAAGATCTCAAAAATAGATACTTTATGCCTAGGTGCTGTAACCATGTTCTTTCTGCGAATGTGTAGGTTATGTATATCTGCCCTGAAAGTAATTTTATTGCAGAGATAAACTGGAGTCCTATTTATAATAACCGAGTGATATAACATAGCCTCGCTTATCAAAAACTTCTGTCTCATGTTCAATCATCCAGCGTCCCTCAGCTTATGAGATATATCTTGAAATTTTATAATACCACAACCAAAGCGTAAACATGTATTCTGCAATACTTGCACTCGGTATGACCCATACGAATCCAAACACGTTGAGAACACCTCAGAACAGTACGTAAGTTGAGAAAGTACCAGAGTGGAACACAACTGTAACTTAATCTCCTGCGGAAGAAACGATCTAAGGGGGTTGAGTTTTCTGAGACAATTATATGCTTTCTGTAAACATTTTGAAAGATGTTGTCAATATCTAAAATCAATAGTAAGTCCCATGTAATTTACCTACTCTACAAAGAGGTATACTTTCCCCATTAACTTCGATCATCACAATACTTCTGACCTAGTCACAGCCAGGTTGTCTACCAAATAAGAGAGCACAAGATTTGGTAGGATTCAGATTAAGCGCATGCTGCTTAGCCATAACAAATATGGCATTCAAATCTTCATTAAATTTTCCAATGCACAATTGATGTCTTGCCTATCACATAAGATATAAATGTGCATGTCATCCGCATGCATGTGCATTTTACAATGCTTTACATAAGTTGGAAGATGGTGTGTATAAATCGAAAACAACAGAGGCCCAAGAATGGAGCCTTGAGGAACTCCAGATGATAAGTTAGCCAAATGTGAGACATTTCCATCTAACTTTACTCGTTGAGACCTATCGCAAAGATAATTCTAAATAAACTCTCGAAATGCCGTGGAAAACCCAATAAAATTTAAGATAGTTGACAAACTTCATGATCAGCGGTATCGAATGCCCCCGAAAAGTCTAACGGAACCAGCACAGTGAATTTACCTTCATATTCTATGCGAATATCATCCGTAACTGTTAGAAGTGCTGTGGCGCAGCTATGACCCTTACGGAAACCCGACTGAATTTCTGGCAGTACCGATGATTTGTTAACATACTCACAAAGTTGCATCTGAACGATCCTCTCGATAACCTTCGACACCACAGGTAAAATGCTAGCAAGACGCAAATCCTTGAAAGTTGTTACCGTTGACTTCTTGGGAAGCACAACGGCATCTGCTATTTTCCACAGTCTTGGAAAATATGGAGACAGTATACAAGAATTTACTATATTAGTAATATAATCCACAAGTTGATCACCACATTATTTGACCAGATAAATGTTTAAACCATCGTAGCCCATAGCCAAGGAACTTATGGAATTAAGAACCTTAACAACAGTATTTTTATCAGTTAGGGCAATATTGAACTCAGTCTTAAAATGCTGATGTTTATTATTATTATAAAAGATTATAATATCGTCTTTTAATGACTCAATTTCCATTGAAGGCTTAGTAAAATATTTGTTTCTTTTTCTTTGGGTGATGAATAAAAGGCCTTTTCTTTCCAAACAAATACTTTATTCCTTGTCCCGACGCGTTTCGACCTTACCTAACAGGTCATCCTCAGGGGAATTTGTCTTGCTAAACAGGACTAAAAAACTATACAGTTGAATGCCCAAGGAACATGCTTCATCTGTTGTTATAGGATTGATCCATTTGGTATCAGAAGTGCTAACAATTTAGAAAATAACAACTCTGTTGAAAATCAAGAAAGAATTTTTGTTTTAAATTTAAAAGGTGAGATATAACGTGCATAACACGTGATGGAGAACACAAGCCGGCAGAACATCTCAGCGCAAGGTCGATACTTAAACTATTAATTAAACTACTAGTTTAAGTATCGACCTTGCGCTGAGATGTTCTGCCGGCTTGTGTTCTCCATCACGTGTTATGCACGTTATATCTCACCTTTTAAATTTAAAACAAAAATTCTTTCTTGATTTTCAACAGAGTTGTTATTTTCCAAGTTGTTAGCACTTCTGATACCAAATGGATCAATCCTATAACAACAGATGAAGCATGTTCCTTGGGCATTCAACTGTATAGTTTTTTAGTCCTGTTTAGCAAGACAAATTCCCCTGAGGATGACCTGTTAGGTAAGGTCGAAACGCGTCGGGACAAGGAATAAAGTATTTGTTTGGAAAGAAAAGGCCTTTTATTCATCACCCAAAGATGTCAACCCCAAACATTTTGACGTTTAGGAACAGTATTTGTTTCTTTCATTAACATTTGAAAATTCAGCCGGGATATCCCTCTTACACTTTTTATTGACATCAAGGAGTCTCAGCTGTTTATATAGATACTTACTATTAGTTTTTCTAAAACGTTCACAGAAATATGCCTTCTTTTTTCTGTTTATCGACGATGAAGTAAAATTGCGCAATTCCTTATACGATTGCCAGTCAGATTCATCAGATGTTCTCCCAAATTTCGACATGGCTTTATGTCTCAAATACATAAGGAACTTTATGTTATCTGTAAGCCAAGGGCAATGTGGTTTTGTCACGTTTACGGTGCATGCTTATCATATAGTTGTGTCAATACCGAATGAAAAATGTGCATTTTGTCATCAATATCATCATAATAGAAATATCACAACACTCAACGCCAGAATCAAAAATTAACTCAACATTATTTGTTAAGACATGATCCAATAAAGAATTCTGCCGTGTGGGCTCACATATCAATTGAGTTAACCCTAGTTCCCTAATTGTATCATGATATTTCTTTGTGATTACATACCCCTCACTCAAACAATTTATATTTGCATCCCCAATGAAAATTACATCGTTGGTCACCTTTAGAAACTGCAACAATAAGTTTTTAATCTGGCCATGGAAGCAATTATAATTCATTTCATGTTTTCGGTACAAGACGCACAAGGCAATATTAATACGATTCATCGACTTGACGCAAAGATGTTTCAGATCTGAAAGAGTAGGTAAGATTTTAAAATCTATGGATCGTTTTATGTAAAACACACACCAGATCCCCTGGAGTCGCAATCCCTCCTAACAAAATCGTAACCTACAATGTGGACGTCAGTCGAATTTGCAGATGAAAAAAGCCATGTTTCAGACACGGCTATAATATCGATATTATGCCGAATAATAAAATCTGCAATCTGACAAACATGTGGACGCAAGGAACGCACATTTAAGTGAGCAACCTTTAAATTATCCTGCATCATAGTGGAACAGTTGCCATCAACTAATGGACTAATATTTCAAATTGCAAGGCCGCATTAGAAATCTCAAGATATTATGCACAGTTTTTTTTGATGTCAACCAAATACCGATAGCTAGTATATGAGTTACAATAATATACAAATGAAAGAGTAAATGAGACCTAATTAAAAAAAAAGTCTGGACGCAGCAAGTGCGTTATGGTAGTGAATTTTCATAAAACTATTTTTAATGGCAGATATGTATTTTTTTAATGAAAGCAGGCATCTGATTTGGCTAAATATTTTTATACATATTCATATACATAATCTGTAATTAAAATTGAAAATAAAATAATTTGTTTGCACGAAAATGCATTAAAACCTTATTTTCAATGAATTTCATTTAAAAAATGTTCCATCAATTGAATAATTTTCATACAAAAATTCTCAAATGTTTCTTCAAAGAAAATTCATTAAATACATTTATAAGAAAATTCGCTATTAAATGAACATTTTGTACAAGAAAATTCGCTTATAAAATAAATTAAATAAATTTAAAAACTGGTCCGATTTTCCTGGCCAACCAACGATTTTAAGTTATTTACTCACTTACCAAAATATAATTTTTCACAAAAACTTTTTCGACGACATAACAAAAATTTCATGACAAATTTCAAATAATTTTTCAAGAAAATCCGTAAAAAATTTTTTGTAATAACTTATTAAACATTTATGACTAATTATCAAATTTTCACAAAAACATCTTACAAAAAATGATTTTTACGAAGCACAAAAAAATCTGTGAAAACTGGCTAAATATCTTTTTATATAACATTCTATTGAGTGAAGATTGGAACCTGTGATGAGCACTGATACTCATCCACTTGATGAGGCTAACTTGGTTAGCGAAACGATCGTCGGGTCAGAAATTGTATTGTGATAAATTGGGTTCTGCAAATTGCACTTAACACAAAATTTTGCAAAAAGGATACATAAAATTCAAATTATATACATAATCTGTAATTAAAATTAAAAATAAAATAATGTGTTTGCACGAAAATTCATTAAAACTTTATTTTCGATCAATTTCGCTTAAAAAATGTTCCATCAATTGAATAATTTTCCATACAAAAATTCGCAACAAAGGTTTCTTCAAAGACAATTGATTAAATTCATTTATAAGAAAATTCGCTATTAAAAGAACATTTTGTACAAGGAAATTAACTAACAGATATAGAAATAAATTTAAAAATATTCAAAATCTGATCTAAATACAGAACTATATACTTTTTCTGTGGCTTCACAGAGAAAATTCTTTTGCCTGTGGATGCTGTTAAAATTGAATCTGGTTGTAGAGAAGAAAACAACCTCTTCTCATGTCACAAATCTCTATGTCCATGTTAACTGTGGCACGGTTTTAGGGCAACAACAGCTACTATTAAACATTTAAGATTGCCTAAAGTATATTTTTTAGTTAATTTATCAAACAAATTCAGGGTGGTCTGGTCGTACTTCACAACCATCTAAGAAATCTGTGATTTTTATTGCTAGATTCTATGAATGCTAAAATAAAAAATAACATATTAATTCCAAATTGACCAAAGTTTTTTTTTGATTATTGTTTTGCAAATGTCATATGCTGCGCAGTACCAGAATAAGCGCAAATTTCCGTCCTGCCTCACTGTTCCAGATTCACTAACATTTTTTAAAGATTTATAAATGCCTAAAATACCCACCTACCCTAAATTTGTCACCAGCTCTCCGACTATTATGTCTTGTGTATAGACACATGCTCAAACAAAATCCATACTGTGTTTTATGTTTTATTAGGGGTTTTCGTAAAAGGTTTGTTCCAACCAAAGAGGTTGTATATGTTAGAGGGAACAAAGCCGAGTTTGCAGCCTGTCGATTTCCCACTCTTGTCACCGTCCAATCACAAACAAAATTTTGAATAACGCGCTAATGTGTTTTGTTTTGATTCGTTCCCCCAACCGCTCTTGAAGTTATTGTCAGCTGTCAACAAGTATTTGAAGTGCTTGTTGAATTGCGATTAGAGGTTATCTTGTGTGTTTTGCCGTTTTTTAGCAGTGTTTTAAGAGTGTAAAAGTTTAAAAATGCCAAGGTGTATTGTGAAGAACTGTATGTACAATAAAAGTGCCAATTATGAAAAGGATAAAGCAACTGTGCATTTATTTCGGTAAGTTGTTTACATGTCTTCTGTTTCCTTGTTTGGCGCCAAATGTTTATTGGTTTTCACAGGTCCGTATTTACACATTGTATTGCTTTTGTTAAATCTTTAGCATTTATTATTGTCAATTGTGTTTTTTTAAGAAATAAAATCTTAATAATGCATTATTTATTGAATATTTGTAATGAAATTAAGCATTTTGTTTGGCAATTATTATTTGAATTAGATGTATTTACCTATGTAGTTCCAGTAGAAGCAGAAAAAAAGTAGAATAGTTTCGTATTATCTATTACTGCATCTTTCTAGAGGTTCAGTCACTGATAAAGTAGATAATTCGAGATATTATTTTCAGATTTCCCAAAGCTGGTGAAAGATACGAGGCTTGGAAACGAGCATTAAATTTAAGCGATGAAGATATTTTTATGAACTCAAATGTGTGCGATTTACATTTTACCGAGGAATCTTATGATTTAGAAAAATCACCTTTTGCAGTACACTTAAAAAAAGTTCTATACCTGTATTAATAGTACTGAATCAAGGTTATTAATTTATGTGACTATTAGTGATATATATATATATATATATATATATATATATATATATATATATATATATATATATATATATATATATATATATATAGCCAAACAGCGGTTTTTCAATGGCACTGCTATCAGTGATGGCTATTTTTAAATAACAGGGACTTTAAACAGCTACTGCGATTGTGGTTTAGCCATTTACAATGCTGCATGTGCGTATGCTATTATTTTAAACACTTACAAGGTGTTAGTGTTAACCGCTTAATTGAAACCACAATATGATCATCAGATAGCTTTTAAATTATATTAATTTTAAAACTACTCAGATTTTTACTATTAATAGAAGTTCTATAAAATTAGCATATTACAAGAATATATGATGAGAGAAATCTACATATTATTTTTATTTTAATATAATGAAAAAGTTGGAAGGCATATATATGCTACAGTTCGGTGCTGCTTTAATTTTAGATTCAGCAGGTTTTTCCATGATATAATGACTTACAAGATATATGATATTGCGCATATGCCTCGTCCCCTCCTATCACGCCCCGTTCCCTCCTATGACATCACATGGTAACGTTATAGGAGGCCAACTACACACTTAACACAAAGTCATTCGCAATCAAAAAGTTTCTATACGTCAGTAATGTGGTTGAAGTTACATTCCACTTCGTCGCCTATATTGTCTTTTTCAGATAAAATAGAACGCAGCACATAATTTAATCTTTTTCATTTTTATATTATATATATATATATATATATATATATATATATATATATATATATATATATATATATATATATATATATATATATATATATATATATAGATATATATATATATATATATATATATATATATATATATATATATATATATGTGTATATGCACAAGTAAGTATAATAATTAAGGGGAGCCCTGAATTAGCATTGGTGATACACAAACTTAAAAAGTAGAGAAGACGTTCGTAGACATTTACAGGGGGCGTTAACATTCATAAACTTGATTTGATCATCATGTCACATAATCATAGTATAGTATTCTGATCTTAAAAAATTACTTCCAACTGTATGCACTCAAATATTAGTAAAATACCTAATTTGTTAAGGGGTTGTGATGAAACGTCAAACTCCACTGTACGACAGCATATTATTATTATTGCATTGGACTCACCACATGACGCCATGCGCGTGACGGTTCTAAAAATAGATAGTCTCATTATCATATCTCGCGTTATTTGTATCATGAGTTTTTCGTTTTCTACCTATAAGAAAAGGAGAAATGTTGTATTCTAATACTGGCGAGAAGGAAAGTATACAGATACTTCTACTCGCTCGCACAAACTGCGATTGCGTGTATTATGAATACAGCAATTGCTGTTTGTCATGGAGTTTTTACTATAAGGTGAATTTCATAGAAATAATTACTCTAATGATTTGTGTAAATCTCGGTTTTCACAATCGCTGTTGTTTTGTGTTTTAATAACAGCTGCTAACAGCGATCTTTTAATAGCAGCGATTAAATCACCGGTAGCTATATATCGCTCATCTCTAGTAACTATGCTACTAATTACATTCACGTAATATATTGTTATGATATTTATCGTAATTTAATTAGCCCTGCAAATTTACATTAATGGTATTCGTTTCAAATTTATTTATGCAGGTAACAAACAAGCCATCAACACAAGTCATTTTTGGCGAGCAGCCAATGACTGATATAACTGCTATCAATGTGCCATTTGCAGCTGACCCGTCAACTAGTACTTGATCTGGTAGCAATGTACCTGTAATGGATTATTCTCGGCCATCAACAAGTGCTGGTTTTTATGAAGAGAAAACTGTTGTAGAGGTACCGCAAAGATCGTTTAGTAGTTTAGGATTTGCTGAAATGAAAACACCTTCAATGCCTCCCACTTTGAAGGACATGGTGAGTTAAATTCAGTTTTTGCCGTTTATGAAATCAGTATAATTTTAAAAACCTAATATGTTATTCCATCACATTTTATGTGGTGTTTAAGTTTGTATAGTCCATGATTAAATAAGTTAGAAACAACTGTTTTGCAATTTATCTCAACCACTATTAACCAAAATGTGTTGTTGGAAATTTTGTTTATATATTCATTTTACTTGAGAAAATAAATGGTTTATCATTGAACATTTTTTATAGGTTGTTTCACCGCGCAAACGTAAACTGAAGAAGCAGTTATTCGATGCACGAAAAAAATTAAACGGCTCAGCAGTAGTGTTCATCATTATAAGAAGAGAACAGTAACCCTTGCGAATATAATCAAACAACTAAAAGGTAAAGTAACCGACGAAACATTAGAAACATTAATGCAAATAGGACATAATGAAAAATTTTTACAATGACAATTAGGTCGTAAACATAAGTATGAAAATCAACTTAAAGCTTTTTCTCTTACGCTGCATTATTACTCTCCCAAAGCTTACAGTTTTGTCAGAAACACATTTAACTCGGCTCTTCCTCATCCAAAAACTATATCTAGATGGTATCAAAGCGTTAATGGGGAAGCTGGTTTTACGTCAGAGGTGTTCAACTTATTAAAGTCAAAATCAGAAAGCACAGATGGAAAACTTATATGTTCTTTAGTCATAGATGAGATGGCAATTCGCCAACATATAGAATGGGATGGGGTAAAATATTATGGGTTTGTAGATTTTGGTACAAATCTTGAGACCGATTGTAACCCTGTAGCCAAAGAAGCTCTTGTTTTTATGCTTGTTAATCAATCATGGAAGCTTCCTCTTGGATATTTTTTAATCGACTCTTTAAGGGGTACACAAAAACAAAATTTGGTATTACAGTGTTTAACGCTACTAAATGAGTCGGGCATATACGTGGTCTCAATAACTTTTGATGGGGCAACAAATAATCTAACGTTAGCAAAAGAACTTGGCTGCGATTTTAATTGGAGGAACATTAACTCTACGTTTGTTGATCCTAGTTCAGGTAGGAAAATTGCAGTCTTTTTTGATCCATGTCATATGATCAAACTGATAAGAAACACATTAGGCGATAAAAAATTAATAATTGATGAGAATGGGGAAAATATAAAGTGGGATTATTTAGTAAAATTAAATGAGTTACAGGATCAGGATAGCAAATAAATTAAGAAAATCGCATATATTTTATACAAACCAAAAAATGAAGGTTAAATTAGCCACACAACTTTTTAGCCACTCAGTGGCACATTCTTTGGAATATTGCAATGAAGTTTTACATCTTGAGGAGTTCAAAGAATGTGAGGGAACTGTGAAATTTATCCGACTTATAAACAATTTATTTGACATTCTTAATTCTAGAAATTTAAACAATTCAGATTTTAAGAAAGCAATAAATGCAGAAAATTTTGAAAACATTAATGTACTTTTAAGAGAGCTATCACAATATTTAACGTCACTTAGGATAATTGATGGACCGCTTCTGTGTGAGAGTGGTAGAAAAATGGGTATAATTGGCTTTTTATTTTGCATACAAAGTTTGCAATTTGTTTATAAAACTTTATTTGCCGACAATAATTTTTTGCTGTATTTTCCCACTTACCAAATCAGTCAGGATCATATTGAGCTGTTTTTTGGGCAAATTAGATCCATGGGAGGCTATAACAATAACCCATCAGCAAAGCAATTTAAAAGTGCATATAAAAGGATGATGGTGCATCTTGAATTAAAAGATTCATTTAAAGGAAATTGTATCCCTTTGGAAGCAATTCCTATTCTGTCACCCATTGAGGTAATAAATAAAACTTGTGGGCGAGAACGAATATCTGAAGAACCAGATGAAGACATGAGTCAAATAGATAATTTTGACGACGACACAGTTCTTCAAATATTAGATATCAATATATCGGAGTTTAAGAAAGAAGTCGTGACATATATACCTGGCTATGTAGTAAGCAAAATAACAAAAGCTCTGAGATGCGAAGAATGCGCGGGTGAACTTGTTGGGGAGAGGTCTGCGTTATTAACATCGTTTATAGATCAGAAAGACAAAGGTCACCTCCTCACATACCCATCTGACGATGTAATATCTATTTGCACTATTGCAGAAAAAGTTCTTCAAACATACTTAAATGAATCTGCGGTGATTATAAATGTAAAGGAAATAAACATGCGAATATTAAAAACTATAATAAACCAAAACAGCATATTTAAAAAACTTGAAGTTCACTTTCGAGAACAAAATCTTTTGACTTGCCATTAGTTTCTATTAGAATACATCATTATAACAAAAATCTATTTGATAAAAGTAGAAGTTTAAGGGCTGTTTATAACAAACTACTCTTATTTAATGGCCATTAATTCAGTGTACATTTCAAGTACTCGTATGTCCTTCAAATAATGTTATCGGGAAGTTATTATGTCTTATCATAATATGACCAATAAATTTTAGCTTCCTTTCGATTTCTTTGAGCAAGTCTCTTTATTCTTTCACCTCTCCTAGCACACTTTGAAGCGCCTTTCTATCAACCTGCACTGTCTTTGACATTTTTCTTGTCTACATTTCAAAAGCTTATATTCTCTTCATATCCTGCTTAACTACAGTCCAAGTTTTCGCCCCATACATTACCATACTCCATACACGTACGACTTGCACTTGTTCCTCATGTACAGGTTAAAATGTTTATTAGTGAGAACAGTACTTTGGTTATTGAATGCTTGTTTTGCACTCGCGATCCTCTTCAGACCTTTCCTACACTTACCATCATCTGTGATAATACTTCCAATCAATTATTTGAAATAATCTAATAAATCAAGCGTCATGTTATAAGATTTAAAAGCTACTTTTGTATTTGTATAGGTATTCAAAATTTGTGAAATGCACACGTAACGCAATCTACATCGATCAAACTTCTAGAAATTTTAACACCCGATACAAAGAACATATTTTTGCATTTAGAAATAACCACGCTGACAAATCTACATTTGCAATATTATTGATACCCAATATAGACCCACAGTAAATAACGGCATAAAACCACTACATTTTTGTCATGACAAGTGTAAGCTAGACTTGTTTTAAGCTTTAGAAGTAAAAAAGCATATACACGACAATATTTAGGATTTCTGAGATATTCTTCTTCCTAATTAAATAAATCAGACAACATAAATCTAACTATTTTTTCCAAAAAGTTGTTATAAGACATGATGTGTGTCGATATTTTCATTGTATAGTCTGCTTTATTAATGTGTTTGTTTAGTTATTTTATTGTTGTAATTGTTATTATAGTTATTACTGTTATAGGTTTCTTCTATCTTTATGTTAAATATTGATATACATCACGTAGACATTTTAAAGGCGTCATCCGTCATATTTGTTTTATTTTATTTTCACTTTTAAAGATTTTTTTGATTATAACATCATAAAATAGCAACAGATCTTTATTTGTAATTGTCATGATTTCGTATTAATTCAAATTTTTTCTGTCTGAGGATACTATCAAGCAGCAAAACCAGTAACAGAGACGTTGAAGAACATCTAGAATTCAGCTTACGCGCTGGCTACGTCCTTCACCTACAAAAACGAAAACCAACAGTGAAGCCAGAGAAGTAGTCTCCAAGTCTTTATGAAGTATTCACGAAGTAAGGGCAACAGCAATCAATGAAATTAATCTCTATTTCTTAAAAAAAAACAAGGAATGTTAACATTAATTTGTAAACAGTACAATGTACTTTATGTTGTATTTTCTTCTGTTGTTGAAATAAAAACTATTATTATTTATCCAACCTTTTGAATATACAACTTTATCCGATATATTCATCCAACAATTTATCCAACCAATAACCCAAAAAATATTTCACTGATTTGGAGTAAATTTTGGAATTACGCTTATTTTGCTAATGGCTTGGATGAGTTCGTTCATCAGATCTTAACGCATAGTTTTTCCTAACAAAAAATTAAATATATTTTTTTAAACGCAATAGCTTTCAAATTGTTTAAGTGATTGGAACGAAAATTTACAACTTAAAAGAACATACAGAGATGTGGTTGTGTACCAATTTTCAAGTCTTTTGATCAAAGAAAAATGAAGTTATTCGAAATTAATAATAAAATAATCCTCGACATCACTTCAAATTCTGTAATGCAATATCTACAATGTTGGACAAAGGCAGAGCAATACAGCTACCTGTACTGTTATGCTATTTGAATAAATTGTAGATAAAATCTAAACAATGGAAGTTACAACCATTGCCAGATGTCAAGATGTTGCTGACCGGGGTTGCCCGATCTTCAGAAATTTCATGTAGTTAAACCTTTCATGTATAAACATATGAAATCTTTACAACTTCTGATAATAAAGAAAACATTTTATAAAATTTAATTCTATCAGTCAGTTAAAAAATACTGTATTTAATACCTGCAAATTTCGAATTACCCATTTCTCATGATTTTTAACTTAGGTATCCCTCCGATCATAATTTACTATATCCGACAACTTTGTTAGACTGCGTCTGTGCTGAAGATCAGCTGTCATTTGTCATTGTGTGGTAGTGTTATTTATTGTCAATATCAAATTGGAAATTTAGGACAGTAGAAACAGACACCATAAACAAAGAAGAAATTGGAAATTTAGCCTCTAGTGTAGGTTTTTGACATGATACCATTACTAGAGAGATATGATAATGTGGCAGCATAATAATATTATGCTAATGCTGTGGTACAGTCAGTTTGGCGTTTCATCGCATCTCGTAACACACCAGCTGTTGTGTGCATACAGTTAGATGTAATTTTTTATTATCAGAATACTACTGTAACATGATGAAATCAAGTTTATAACTGTTAACATACTGTAAATAATTTCTCCACTTTTCAAGTTTGTGTTGCTGCAATGTTAATTAAGGGTTCGCTTAATTATTCGCATATTGTGCTCATAAATGTAATATAAAAATAAAAAAGAAATGAAAATGCAAGTGAACCTATTTAATTTAGTCTGTATTCTACATTATCTGAAAAAGACATTATAGGCGACGAAGTAGAATGTAATTTCGGTAAATTTGCAGTTGACTGCATGAGGGTTTTAGATATTTTTTTCCAGCAACATGCTTAGAACCTTCCTCGGCCACAAGACAAATTTTCTGGCAAACAACCCCAAAGAAAATTATGGGACTTTGAAAACATGCGTTTTTCACATTTTACAGCAATACCTCCTTTAAACCCTGTCTACCCCATATTCGCCCAGGTCCAGCAACCTTCTTGGGGGTTGCTCCCAATAAATTTTTCTTGTGCTTTATGCTTTGAAGGTAGTTGTATGCATGCACAAGGGGAAGCAGAACCCCCCGAATTTTTGGGTGAGGAGCAGAAACCCTCTTCCTACTGGGGGTTCTTCTCCTGCATGCATACAATCACCCTCAATGCATCAACCAAAGGATTTTTTTTCCAGCTTTCTAGTGTATTTTTCTAGAGTATATTTCCTGTTTATCAATTGCTTTGTTTGAGTTTTGTATCCAAATTACTCTATAAGTATATGTCATAGATCATGTTTTTGCTTGTCCTTCTTTACCTTGTTTTACTGTTCCTAATGAAATAAATTAATTTTCATAACTTTTAATATAAGGCTAAATCTTATAGCTTATATAAATATATTATTTAATATTGTTATTAAAATTCACTATCATAACGCACTTGCTGCGTTCCGAACCTTTTTAGGTTACCTATTTATACAAAAGCTTAAGAAATTCATGAATAAGCATTACATTTCAATGATTGAATAATTTCAGTTTTATTTCTAACCAAACTAAAAATTCCTAAATACGTCCCTGGCGTTTCTCCCACTTAAGTCACCGAACTCCGCCGAGTTAGGAAAAGTGTACAGGCTTCTTGCATTGCAAAACTGCACCTTTGTTACCTCTATCCCTTACAACCTCTTTGGTTCCAACAGACTTTCAAACTGGTTTGCACATGCGCTGTAAGGAGTAAGCGTACAAATTGTCTATGGTGCACGCGTCAGACAGCTCATAAACTAGTTTCAAACCAGTCAGTTATGAAACAAACCTCTATTTACTTATAAAAATGATTTGTGCCGTTTTGAATACGAAACAATCTTTTAAATTAATCATCAACTGCAAACACCTACTTTGTTGCTTTGCCAGTGAGTTTTAACGCGTCAAGTGCTAAGTGAAAAATCGTCAATTTGAATATCATTTCAGCTTTTTGCGATAAAATTATTTGAAGAAAGTTAAGCTATGTATATTTCAATAGAGACAAGATTTCTCATTTCACACAGAATGTTGGAATCGTACACTATCAGCCTCTTCGTTTTCAGCAAACGCACATATAATTAAAATACAATAGCCTGACATTGGCCTTGTTCACCAGGCGCCAACAGCTGAGTTTAAGCGTTTCTCTGCTGACTACCGACTCATTTTAGCGGTTGGAGACTGAAGAGCGTATTGCTGACTTCAAGCACTATTTTGTTACGTTTGTCTGTCATTCCGTTTTGACAAACCGGCAACAGTTACCTACCAACCTTGTGGGACTGGCGAACGCATCCTTAAACACAACTATTTAACTGTTAGCAACTGTTGGGGCCTGGTGAACCAACCAAGTCTTCCTCAAAATTCATATTATATCACATACTTATATGTTAGGTACATATATTAAATCATTAAACATCTTGTTATATATATATATATATATATATATATATATATATATATATATATATATATATATATATATATATATATTACATAGATATACAAAGCTGTGCATAAGCAATTTACCAATACCTACACGTTGACTGATATGTATGTAAGTAACATATGTCAAATGAATTTTATGGCGGTCACCGTGGGGTTTTTGTATATTAAGACTGTATTTTACTAGGGCTCACTAGGCGTTTACGGAGGTAGTATTCTTTTTCTTGTAAGTAAGTTTTATTTGGATTATTTACCAATCGTTAATTAATTAGTAAATAGTACGTGCTAACTCACAACATATCGACAGAGGAGATTTTTATTACAAATACCAAAGCAATTTTGTCCGTGACGTCTTATTTCGACTCATAAATACAACATGCGTTATATGAAGTAAAATACAGGAGTTACATTATGTTATATATATATATATATATATATATATATATATATATATATATATATATATATATATATATATATATATATATATATATATGTTTCTGTGACTAATGAATTAATGAATGATGAGCACTGTCAAAGGAGGACTTTGAGGACCGCTTCTTTTATTCGTCCATCTATAAGTTTGAAGTTTGAGGACAGTATATCTTTATAGGGTATAAAAATATACTGTATAAACTTATACGGTACAAACTTATACTGTCCTCATACAATTAGATAGGCATATATATATATATATATATATATATATATATATATATATATATATATATATATATATATATATATATATATATATATATATATATATATATATATATATCTGTGTGTGAGTGTGTGTTTGTGTGTTGTGTGTTTATGTGTATTCAACCGATAACCAAAAAAAATACTTTACTGATTTAGACCAAATTTGACAATTACTCTTATTTTGTTAATGTCTTGGATGAGTTCGATCATCAGATTTAAACGCCCAATTATTGTCAACAAAAAATTAAGAAATATTTTTTAACGAAATATCTTCCAAATTGTTTAACCGATTAAAACAAAAATTTACAACTTAAATGAACATATATAGACGTGGTTGTGTACAAATTTCCAAGTCTTGATCAAAGAAAAATAAAGTTATTAGAAACTAATAATAAAATGATCGTCGACATCACTTCAAATATAGAACCTCGATGGTTCAGGGGTAAGAACGTGTGCCTCTGAACCGAAGGGTTCTGGGTTCGATCCCCGGGTACTCCTTTCACTTTTTCAGTACAAACTGTAAAATTAACATCAACCGAGGTTCTGGCATTGTATTTGAGCAAGTTGAATGTCTGCACGTTCCGCCCTTCGGAGGGGGCGTAAAGCCGTCGTTCCCGTGTCCATGCGATGTTGGGCATGCTAAAGATCCCTACCCTCCTTACAGAAAGGCAGGGGTTCGGCAAAATTTCCAGGATGGTGAGGTGAAACTGATCCCTGGCGTCGGTGATTGGCCATAGTCGCGGAAATAGGCCGACGTTAAAGAAAACAAATAATAATAATAATCACTTCAAATACTGTAACGCAATATTTACAATGTTGGATAAAGACAGATGACGTTACCTGCACTGCTATGATATTTAAATAAATCGTAGATAAAAATGTAAACAGTTGAAGTGACATTCATTGCAAGATGTCAAGATGTAGCTGTTTCTTACCGGGGTCGTCGGATCTTCAGAAACCCATGTAGTTAAACCTTTCATGTATAAACATTTCACATTTTCACAACTTCTGATAACGAAGAAAACATTTTATAAAATTTAATTTTATCAGTCAATTGAAAAATACCGTAATCCATAGATGTATTTAATATCTGCAAATTTAAAATTACCCATTTCTCATGATTTTTAATTTATCCCTACAATCCTAATTTACTTTATCTGACAACGTTGTTAGAGTGCGCTCGTGCTGGAGCTCCGCTGTCATTTGTCATTCTGTGGTAATGTAATTGTCAATATCAAATTCGAAATTTAGCCTCAAATTTAGGATTCAAATATGATACAATTACTAGAGACATATGATAATGCGGCTATCTATTTTTGCACTGTCACGTGCATGTTACATGGGGTGAGTACAGTCCCAGCATATTAATAGGCTGCGGTACAGTGAGTTTGACGTTTCATCACATCTCATAACCTCTTAACAAATTAGGAAACTGTTGTTTTCAATCAGATTTTATAAATGTTTTACTATGTTTTCTGTGCATGCAGTCAGAAGTAATTTTTTATGACCAGAATACTACTGTGACATGATGACAAAATCAAGTTTATGACTGTTAACGCACTCTAGTAGTAGTAGCAGTGGTGGAGAGGCCAACGCCAAGCAAGTAGGCCACAATGGGCCCTTTTTGCCAACCCCAGCAACCCAGCAACCATGCTCTACTCTTCCTCGGTTCCGTCGCCAAACCGCCTCGACCTCGAGATGACGGCCGTGACGGTCTTCAATTGGACGGTACTTACCTGATTCCTCTGCAGAGTCCTCGATCCGAACAATTCTGCTCGAAGACTCCCAAAAGCCCCGCATTCACACAGGTAGTGGTAGGACGTTTCTTCATCCTCGCCGCATTCCTGGCAAATGGGATCCCTCTCTACGCCTATCAATGTGAGGTGTCTTCTAAGGGCGCAGTGGCCTGTCAGCACCCCAAGGATGTGGCGAAGCGTAGGTCGACTCCTTCCGAGTAGCCAGACAGCTTTATCTCTGGCTGGCCCCTCCGCGAAGTCCCTCGCCTGCTTGCAGCCACCAACCGACTCCCAGTGCCTCTCCAATGCTTCCTCGGTCCATCTGTCTAAGGCGACAGAGACTGTCTTTCTACTTATGCCTATCGCAGGCTCCGGGCCACAGAACGGCCGCCGGGAACCGAGTCTTGCGAGATTATTCGCCACCTCATTCCCCGCTACGCCACAGTGTCCCGGAACCCACACCAGTTGCACCTCCATCGTCCTGGCTAGTCCTCTGAGGGCGTCAGCGCACTCCTGAACCAGTGTTGACTTGATTCTGGCCGCGCAGACTGCCAGGAGGACCGCCTGGCTATCCGAGCAGATGTACACAAATTTCTCGGGACTCCTCTTCACATCCTGTCTATTGGCCCCAGACAGGATAGCACACCCCTCTGTTTCAAATGCCGTGGTATATGCGCCAAGAGCATAGCTCTGGCGCACCCCCAGGCACTCGATGTATAATGCTGCCCCGGAGGATTGTTGGTCCTCCAGCCGCGATCCGTCGGTGAAACAGACTAGGCTTGCGGGCTGGAATGCAACCTCATATTCTGTCCACTGATTCCTACTGGGGATCCTGAGGGTGTGTGGCCTAGTCAAACTAATATCGTCCTCGGCATCCCGCACCTTTATGGGGAAAATCGGAATTTCCTTTTCCACCTCCTGCTCCCTCTCCGCACCAGTTTCCTCAGTCTCGCATTCTAAGATGCGACGCCATAGCCTCCCTTCTGATACAGATGGGAAGCGGTGGCAGCATCAACAGGACCTCTAGCGCAGCTGAGGGTGTCGTCCTCATAGCGCTTGTGATACCCAGGATTGCCAGACTTTGGAGTTTGGCCAGCTTCCTGCTGGTAGTTTGGTTCACACCACACCACCAGACCAACACCCCATAGAGGATTCTCGGCCTGACGATCGCAGTGTAGATCCAGGTCCTCCCTATCACACGACGCAGCTGACAGAGGGTCGCTACTCCTTTCCTTACTACTCGTTCTATTTGCGACCCCCATATTAGTTTGGGGTCCAGGATCACCCTCAGATATTTGACCTCCCGCACTAAAGCTAAAGGTTTTCCAAACATCACGGGCGCCCTGAACCCCTCTACCTTCCTCTTCTTGGTAAATAGGATCATCTCCGTCTTCGCCGGGTTTACGGAGAGTCCCTGCTCACCACACCACCTTTCGATTATGCTACAGGCAGCTTGCATGCACTCACAGACGACACCGAGGAATTTACCGGTGACCAGCCCATCATCAGCGTACGCCTGGGCGTAGACTCCATTCTCAGAGAGTCGCTCCAAGAGGCCGTCCATGACCAGACACTACAGCTGCCCTGAGGACAGCCGCCCGTCACCCCAACGTCCAACCCCCGGCCCCTCAAGGTCATCGAAACTCTCCTGTCCTCTAGCATGCTCGCCACCCAGCTTATTAGGGACGGCGTTCCCCTATCCTGTAGGGCGATACAGACCGTATCCGTCCTTGCCTAATCAAAGGCCCCCTCCACATCGAAGAACACAGCTAATGCGCTCTCCCCGTAGTGTAGTGCCCTTTCCACCTTCCGTGTCACAGCATGGAGCGCCGTTTCCGTCGACTTCCCCCGCTGGTACGCGTGCTGACCTTTATGGAAGGGGTGATCATTTAGGATCCCTCCCAACATAAACCTATCTACCATCTTTTCTAATGCCTTAAGCAGGAATGATGTAAGGCTGATTAGCCTGTACGCCTTGACAAGCGTGTAGTCCTCCCTTCCCGGCTTGGGAATGAAGACCTCCCTAACTCGGCGGCAGGCCTTTGGGATGTAGCCCCACGCCAGACTGGCCCGGAAAACCTCCCTTATGTTGGGAAGCAGCATATCCAGGCCCCCCTGGAGCAAGGCCGGAAAAATCCCATCACAGCCTACGGACTTGAAAGGAGCCAACTCGCCCACCGCCCAGGCTATAGAGCCACCCGTGACCACCCCCTCTGCCAGCTGCCAGTCCGCATTCGGGACCGCGCGCAAAATGAACTTCGGCGAGATGACGCAGGGTCTCCTCACCGGTGCTTGTCCAGCTTCCGTCCGGTTTCATTAAGGACCCTACATTACTGCCTACCTTCTGTTTGAGTACCCTTACCAGCCTGGCTGCGTCAGGCAGGGAGTTGACTTCCCCGCAGTACGCGCTTCAACTAGCTCGTTTACTCCTGGCAGGCCTAAATTCGTCACAGGCCGCTTCACTCGATTCTCGGACGGCTCGGTTTAAGGCCCTCCGAGTCCGCCCGCGTAGTACGGCGAGATCCCTGTTCCACCATCTGACTGTGATGGATGGTCCCCCCCTAAGTGGTGACGCGGCCTCGTAGGCTAACATTATTCTACCTTCTAGGGCCTCAACCTCACTATCTAATGCCTCTGTAGAGAGTCTTCTCCCCTCTGGGCTCCTTGGCGACCCTCCGAGGCCTATTACGTAGGGACCCTAGTCGGTCTTCCCTGGATTTCTCTTGGGGGGAGTGCTCTCACGGTCCACATCCAATTCAAAGCTGATCATACGATGATCAGACATTGATATGTGTTCCGTCACCCTCCAGTTAGATATATCCTCGGTTATTCCTCTGCTCGCCAGCGTGATGTCGATCACCTCCTGCCGGTTGCGATTGGCAAACGTTGGAGCTGTACCTCTATTTAATACCTCTAGGTTTGTTGTAGCCAAATACTCTAGTAGAGCCTCACTGCGTGGGTTGGTATTTGTGCTGCCCCACAATCTGTGGTGATAATTGGCATCGCAGTCTATTATCAGTTGTAGCCCATGTTCCCTCGCGAAATCGACGATACGCACAAATTCGTCCGACGGAGGCAGCCCCCGCTCATCGTAGGGAACATAAAGGTTGCACATCAAGACCTCAAGCCTTATATTACTCACCTTATACTCCAGGACAGCTACTGTGGCGTCCCTGAACCCGAGCTGCGACAGCAACATCACGTCCAGATCCCTCGACGCCAGTATGCATGTTTTAGGTTGAGGTTGTTCCTCCTCTGCTTCGCCACCAACTAGGATGTTGAAGCCGATTCCTCCAAGTCCTCTTGCTTCATATACACATAAGGCTCTTGGATCAACACAACTCCGCCTGGTCCGCCTGCGAGGAGCTTTGGCTGCTCCCCAGTGGCGTCCCGGCTATGCTGTACGTTGATCTGGCCCGCCCGCAGTAGCCCTGCGAATTTGATCGCGATGCCGCTCGGGCGGAGACCTCCTCTGGTCAGAGCTCGTCAGCGCGCCCGCCGCGGGCCGGGCGGAGGCGACCGCACTCCATGTCGGAACTCTGGTTACACTCAGAGTCACCAACTCCAAATACAGCCGCCAGCCTTGCCCGTCCAGCTCGCGAGCCACCCCGGGCCCCACCGAGAAGACCAGACGTCAAGCCCCAGGTCCTCCTGCCGTCTCCAGTTGCCGCCATTGCCCAACATTGAGCGAGCGGTTCTGGAGCGCAAACATCCTGAGAGCTCCCTCTAGGTCCACCTCTTGACTTCTGAGTCAAAAGCCGGTCCGGACCGGCCATGGGCCGCCCCTTGCCCTTACGGCGCTGAAGGTGATCTCCCCCACCGCCGTCCCGGACCAGCCGTTAAGAAGCCAACTCAGGTACACTTCATCCTCGGCGCTCACCAAGAACCACCCTGGATCAACTATCCCCGAGTTACGGAAGCGGAGCTGGAACGCCCCGTCGGATACCGACATGGCGTCCAACATCCCCGCCCTCAGACTCCTCCTTATTGGCTCCGCCTCTTCCGCCAGGACTACGTCAGCCCCCCGGTTGGAGGTGATGACCACCTGCATATCCCTCCTAGCCGCCGGACCTGACGGTCCCGAGGGGCCAGGGCCCGCCCCAGCGGCCGGGGTCGCGGCAGCGCCCCCCCTCGCAGGAGTGGGGACACATTATCCGCCGGCGCACACCCGCGGTTAACCTTCTTGGCCCGTCTCTCCGGCGGTGTTTCTTTTTCCGACCTTGGAAACTTCGCGTACGCGCCCCCAGCTGACTTGGGCCAGCCTGGCGGCCCTGACACCGGAGAGCCTGATGGTCGTCCCTGCGCCGGTGGCCGCCTGTCCAGCTTTCGTCCCCGTGGGCACGGCTGCGCCTTATCCCTCTTTTGTTTCTGCTTCTCTACCGAACGCCCGGGGGGCGCCGCAGGGGTAGAGCCTTTCGGCCCCTCCTCCACTCTGCGACCCTCGCCCGGTCCCGTCAGCAGGACAATCTCTTTCACTACCTTACCTCTCGCCTCACAGTGCCGTCGTCGCACCTGCCGCCAGGCCGCCCGATCTGGCAGCCTCCCAGCCTTGACGATCTCGTTAACGCGCTCTAAGTAACTTCTCTACTTTCAAATTTTGTGTTGTCACAATGTTAATTAAGCGCCTCTTCTTAATTATACCTATCTTATGCTTATATATGTAATATAAAAATAAAAAAGAAATGAAAATGCAAGTGAACCTATTCAATTTAGTGCCGTATTGTATATTATCTAAAAAATACACTATAGGGGACGAAGTGGAATGTAAGTTCGGTAAGTTTGCAGTTTTAAGTACACTTGGAGAACGCAAATCACCACAACACATATTTTTTAAAGACCCTACGATCGTTTCACTAACCACGTTAGCATCATCAAAGGATTAAAAATTCTAACTGAGAGAGTTTAGAATTTTTCATCTTCTGATGATGCTAACGTGGTTAGTGAAACGATCGTAAGGTCTTTAAAAAACATGTGTTGTGGTGATTTGGGTTCTCTAAGTGTACTTATCAGTGCTCATCACAGGTACCAGTTTTCACATAGTGAACTTTGCAGTTTACTGCACGGAGGATTTTTAGAGCAAGCCAAACTTGTTGCACACAACCCCCAAGAAAGTTAGGGGGCCAATAATAAATAGGGGTGCTGGGCGAGGAGCAGATATGGGCGGAAAATGCTTAAAAAAAAACACGTAGTCGGACATTGAAACGATGCGTTTTTCACATTTTGCAGCAATACGTTCCGTTCTTTAAACCCTGTCTACGCCGCACAACACCTACATTCGCCCCAGTCCCCGCAATTTTCTTGGGGGTTGCTCCCACGAAATATTTCTTGTGCTTTATGCTTGTGTGGTTGTATGCAGGCACAAGGGGAAGGTGAACTCCCCGTGTTTTTTAGGGAGTGGTCAGAAACCCTCTTCGTCCTTGGGATTCTTCTTCCCCTTCTGCATGCATACAATCACTCGCAATGCACGAATCACAGAATTTTTTTATGTTCAGCTTTCTACTGCACTTTTTTGAGTATATTTCCTGTTCCTTCAATTGCTTTGTTTAAGTTTTGTATCCAAATTACTATATAAATATTTATGTTAGAGATCACGTTTTTGCTTGCCCTTCTTTACTTCAATTTTTACTGTTCCTAATTAAATGAGGTAATGTATTATAACTCTTAATGCAAGGCTAAATCAATAATATATTATATTTTATTCTTATGAAAATTCGCTGCCATAGCGCATTCGCTGCGGCCCGAACTGTTTTTTTTTTACTTCCATTGGTTCAAATTTATGTGAAAAAATGTTTACATTTTCTTTTTTCAATCTTAATTACAGGTTAGGTATACTGCCCTGTTAAGGATAAACGTCGTAACTGCAACTTTGATGAAATTTGAGATTTTTTGACGTATCACTTCAGATTAAGCTTATGCATCTGTTTGTTAAGCTTAAATGTTGTAATTACCGCAGAAACAACCAAAGGTATACATTTTTTAGATGTCGTAAGTACAATTGTAGCCACATTGTTAATACAAAACGTCCAAACTACAACGTATTAAGCCTTTGTGTCGTATCTACACGTAGATATGACAAATTTCCTTAACACTTTGTACATACGACATAAATTATTAACATAGAAGTAAATACGACAAATCTACGTAACAATGCCCAAGGCGCGCTTTTGAACGTGTGAGTCACAAAAGTTATTAACCTAACCTAAAAATAATCAAGTGCGTCGTTCTTGGCGCTCATCGCTGATTTATATTGTTTAAAAGTTAGTTACTGTGGTTATTCAGCGTCTTTACTTAAGGTTAGTATTATTTAGAACTACTTAAGTGCTAAAAAACATATTGTAACTTATTTATTAGATAAATGCCGACTATACAATTTTCCTATTATCTATATAGAGAGGTCGTCAGCCAAATGAATATTTCATTTGCAGCCCTTGGGCATGAGGAGTGCTTTACGTGTGAGACCTCAAAAAAGCATAAAATAACACTAACCATGATCCTGATAATTTAAAAAATAATTGTGAAGAGTGTTGTTTATGGAATAAACACATTGAAAAAGTAAAATCCGCGAGAGCGCAATATTAAATTGATGCTGAAGGTAGTGATCCTAATACTTTTTCTAAACACTTTCCTAAACATTTTCTGCGGACCTTCAAAAGGTAAAGCTTCAGTACCTACTATCTTTATTTTACTTAGTAATTTTTATTTCTTTTTAGGTAATTATGCTACCTCGTTGTGAAATGTGTAAGAGGGTGATTTTTGTACCACAAATAATAGCCTTTAATGTAAGCATTGTACCGATAGGAAAAAAGCAAAAAAAATCCCACAGCAGTAATTTGGCATGAGGCGTTATCAGGACGCAACAAAGAAGATATCGTTAGTGCGTTCTATGCATTTCTGTTAGATAACAGAGATGCTGAACATATTGTTTTGTGGCTTGACAATTGTTCCGCCCAAAACAAAAACTGGACCCTTTTCAGTTTTTGTGTGTATATAGTATGTATGTTAATTGCACTTGTTGATATTAAATCCATACGTAAACATTTAATATACTTTATTATTTCACTAACTGAATAAACTAAATGATACATTTAACTATAAAACAATTACAACAGTACATGAGTACATAACAGATAACTGACCGAGCGTGAGGGCCCGTGTTCACTGTAGCGGTTGGTAGCGAGGAGGAAGAGAGAGATCGCCTGGTGTCTCTTATATGCCGTAGTTCTTGACAGCTGGCTGTCGCATAACGTAACGCAACGTTTAACTGTCAAGAGTATTTATGCAGAAACATAGAGTGGTGTTGACGGAAACACTGCGGCCGGAACAACCGCCACATACTCCCCTCCCAGTGGCAACGCTATTAGTTCAAGTATCTTCGTGGAAATCGAACTCTGGCGTCCATGGCGTGTAGTTTGAACGGGAACTTCACTGTCACTTTCAGTTTCACTAGGTGTTGGAACTTCACTGTCACTTTCAGTTTCACCAGGTGTTGGACTTTCACCGTCACATTCAGTTTCACTAGGATGTCTCTGAGGCTGGAAAGTTGTCTGTTCGTTATCACAAAGAATGAACGCGGGTTTAAGACGGTCAACAGAAATTGTCTCTTCTCCGTGTGATTTCTTGATTTTGAAGACTTTGTCAGTTCGGGATAACACTTCAAAGGGGCCGTCATAAACTGGTTCGAGGGTTTTTCGCGGAATATCAATGAGAACAAAAACAAAAGGAGCTTCCATAAGCTTAGGATGGACAAATACCTTTTTTGCAGTATGATGTTTAAAAGGTACTGGTTGAAGTTTCCTTATGTCTTCTTTCAGCTGAGATATAAGTGGTGGAACATCATGAGCTTGTGTGCTGTTGAAAAAGTCGGTGGGAAGTTTGATTGATTCTCCGTAGACTATTTCAGCGGGTGTTGAGCGATATTCTGGAATTATGTACGATCTGAGTCCTAGTAACACAATTGGCAATTTTGCGACTCAGTTTTCGTCCATATGAGCTTTCAAGGCCTGTTTCAGAACTCTATGCCATCTCTCGATTACACCATTTGCTGCTGGGTGGTAAGCTGTGGTCTTGATGTGGTCTGCACCTAATGTTTTAGTGAGGTGTGTGAAAAGGTGGCAATCGAATTGTTTACCTCTGTTTGTGGTGATGTATTGCGGAACACCGAAACGAGAGATCCGGCATGATAAAATAGTGTTCGCTACTGTTTCTGCTGTAATATCTGACAATGAAATTGCTTCGGGCCATCGAGAAAATCTGTCTATTATTGTTAACAGATAGCGTTGACCTTGTGATGGTGGTAATGGTCCCACAATGTCAACATTTATATGCGAGAATCTTCTCATGGCTGGGGTGTATTGTCCAATGGCACTGGAAGTGTGTCTCCATATCTTGACTTTCTGACAGGGAATGCAAGTTTTAGACCAAAAAATACATCTCGTTTCAATTTGGGCCAACAAAATCTATCCTGGACCAGATCGACTGAAGCTGATATACCTGGGTGAGATAAATTGTGGATAGAATCGAAAATCTTTCGGCGAAATTTGAGCGGAATGAATGGGCGAAGTTTCTTTGAAGAAGAATCGCAAATAAGATTCAATCCGTTGTCAAGAGGCATGTTTTGAAATTTGTATGAGGAAGATTTAGACTGCAGAAGGTGTTTGAGTTCCCCACAAGATGATTGAGCTTGCGCAATTTCTTGGAGTGACACAGTGGAATAAAGTGAAATTGTTTCAATGCGAGAACAATAGTCTGCGGGAATGTTTGTAGGACCTGGTATTTAGCGAATGTCTGTGGTAAATTGACCTAGGAAGTCTAAATGTCGTAGTTGCCTTGGAGATGCTTTATCGACGCGTTGTTCAGAAGCGTATGTCAAAGGTTTGTGGTCCGTATAAATGGTGAAATGGCGACCTTCTAGGGTATATCTAAAGTATTTAACTGCCTGATAAGCAGCTAGAAGTTCGCGATGGTAGGTGCTGTAAGATTTTTGGGCTGAAGTAAGCTTTTTAGAGTAGAAACCTAGGGGTTCTAGTGTTTGATCACGTAGTTGTTGGAGAGAAGCACCTACGGCATAATCAGAAGCATCGACATGGAGAATCAGTGGTATCGAAGAAGACGGATGAGCTATCAGTGTAGCGTTTTTTAGTGCCTCTTTAAAACGTTCGAATGCTTCTCGAGTCTGAGGAGTCCACTCGATTTTACGTTTGGCGCGTTTTTTGGGATTCTGGCAGAGGTCGAATAGTGGTTGCTGAATTTCCGCAGGACGTGGGAGAGAACGACGGTAGAAATTTATGAGACCTAGAAATCTTCTGAGTTTTTCAATTGTATCGGGAAGAGGTAGGTCGGTAATAGCTTTGATGCGTTCAGGAAGTGGAAATAATCCAGATTTATTTACACGAAAACCTGAAAAAGAAATTTCGGCCACTCCGAATTCACATTTAGATGAATTGATACGGATGCCGTTGTCTTGAAGTGTCTGAAAAAGTTTTGCTAGGTGCTCTTGATGTTCTTTTTCAGAGGCTGATGTAACGAGAATATCGTCAAGATAGGAGTAGGCAAAGTCAAGATGTCTTAAAATTGAATGTAAATATCTTTGAAATGTTTGTGCTGAATTACGAAGGCCAAATGGGGTTTTAACAAATTCGAATAACCCAAATGGAGTTATGACTGCTGTTTTGGGAATATCTTGAGGTGCTACTGGGATGTGATGGAAAGCGCGAATCATATCCAATTTTGAAAAAATACGTTTGCCTTCTAACTGGGCATTAAAATCCTGCAAATTTGGAATGGGATATTTGTCTAGGATTGTTTTAGCGTTTAGTGCTCGGTAATCCCCACATGGTCTCCATGAGCCATCCTTTTTTTGCACCATGTGGAGGGGGCTTGACCATGGACTTTTGGAGGGTCTACAAATTCCCAAGTTTATCATGTGCTGGCATTCTAGCTTTGCTTGAGCTAGCTTTTCCGGGGGCAATCTTCTAGCTTTTGCAGTGACAGGTGGTCCTGAGAGAGAGAGAGAGAGATCGCCTGGTGTCTCTTATATGCCGTAGTTCCTGACAGCTAGCTGTCGCATAACGTAACGCAACGTTTAACTGTCAAGAGTATTTATGCAGAAACATAGAGTAGTGTTGACGGAAACACTGCGGTCGGAACCACCGCCACATATAGTAAATACAGAAGAAGTTGCATTAAAGTCTTTTACTCTCAAATACTTTGAACCAGGACATACATTTATGTCGGCTGATTCATTTCAGCACCAGGTAGAATTTGATTTTGAAGATTTCAAAGAAGCGGTGCAAAGAGCAAACTCGTCTAGAGTTACATTGATAGAAATGAAACTTATGAAAATGAAATCAATTTTTTGAGTGGGAAGATAAGACCTCGCAATATAAATTAAGAAAAACGAATCCGAGACCATATTTAAGCGATATGGTGCAGGTGATATTCAATCGTGGAAAGCAGACTTTGTCCTATAAGCTCATATTTAATCAGGAAGATGCTATAACACAACTAAACTTTCTGCAAGCACAGCATATGAAGTAAGGTAAAATTTCGAAGCCAAACTGTAAGGCAGAATGTCGTGGTGTAAGTCAAGAAAGAAAGGATACTTTATTAATCAAACTTAGTGGGATTATTCCTCATAATAGATTAAATTTTTGGAATAAGCTACCCATATCAACACAACTTGTTGCAGAAGATGAATACATTTAAAAAGTCTACTTTGTTTAGCTATTTAAATTATTTTGTTGTTAACAAATTTTAGAAAAAAATGTATTGAAACTCATTTACGTTGTTTTAAGTTTTCCTAAGTAGAGTTAGAAGTTTTTTTATACTTATGTAATACATAACTATTTCATATTTCATGTACTTATATGACAATCGTTATGCTAGAAATATACACAGAAATAATACTTTATTTATTATGACTATTATTTCTTAATACTTAATTATTTCTAAATACGACACTAATAGATAATAATATTTCTATTAATCTTTGTTAGGCAAATGTGTCTTAACTAACAAAAAACTGGTTCAAAATCTGAAAATGTTAAAAATAAATGTATAATAAAATTCAGCAACCGAAAATGTATGCAATTCAGTATTTTAACCAAGAAAGACAAAAATAATTAAGATGGCACAATTATAATCAGTATTTCCTCAATAACTCAAAACTTATAAATGTGCAGATACGACGTTTAGTATAGGTAATTTGAATTGTGTGTATTCTTTAAGCAATTTTTTTTTTGGTAAAAAATAGTTACTTTGCAGTTTTTTTGTGTTTCCGTAGAAATCATTGTAAAATTTGGTAATTAATAATAAATCTTTTGTAAGTTATTGTTGAAAAATGTTTTTGGATTTTCGTGAAAAAAAAAATGCAAATTTCATGAAAAAAAAATGTTTTTGTAAGTTTTCTCGAGAAGCTTTTTGTGAATAATTATATCTTGATAGGTAGGTAAATAGCTTGAAGAGATTCGTTGGCCAGGAAACTCGGACAAGTTTCTTCGGGAACATTGTAAGTTGGTTAATTTTCGGAAAAATGTACTTTTTCAAACAAAGTTATTTTGATGAAATATGATACATTGTTTCTACTATATAGGTCATCCTGGTAACCAAAGTTAATGCCTGCTTTCATTAAAAAAGACATATTTGCTATTAAAACGTTTTTATAAAAATTCACTGTCATAATGCAATTGCTGCGGCAGACTTTTTACATTTGGAAAAGTTTTACCAAATGTTGTTACCATAGCGCACCTGCTGCGTCAAACCTTTTGTCTCTTTACGACCACTTAACAAATACTTTTCACGTTTCACGTGTAATTTGGTAGGTACGCAAGGCTTAGATTAATATATAGAACTAATACGTAAAAATAATAAACTATCTCTCACATATAAAATGAAAAAGAAATTATAAGACGATTTAATGTATTCAATTCATTTTGATAAATAACTAATTAGTGTTCAACAGGTAAATGGTGATTGTTGTATATTTTAGAATAGAGGGGGATTTTGAATACCTGCTCGTCAACATTCCACCTGGGATTTTATGCTTTATTGTATGGTATGATAAGTACGTTCACGTGAAAGCGTTTGGTACAATGACTCACCCAGGTAAAATCGTAGTTTCAAAGCGAAGTTAAGTCAACTCCACAGAACGCCTCACGCACCTGTTGCATCTATTCACTATGGCGAAAACGTCTTAATTAAACATATATTTCATATATCTTCCAAAAACAAATGTGCAACCGCATGATGTAACTTATGACAAGTGGGCGAAAGTGTTAAATTAAAAAATTAAATATGAAGTATATATCAATAAGTATTACACCCTTATTTCTTTTGACTGCGTTCAGTGCAAGTGATATTATGGCGGATGGTATACATATAACAAAAGTAAAGTGTTCTCAAATACATTGTAAATATGCTGAATATTGTCGCGAAATAGATTCTACATGTCAGCCATGTTCAGGGGTTTGCAATAGTTCCACACACAATTTTGACCCAACCTTATGTGAAAAGGATTGCCAGGGTAAGAGTTTTATGTAAAATCATGTTATTTCCACACATTCACACTTCGCTTATTTCCACACATTGATATGTACAACTTTCTTGAAATTAAAATGAACGCTTCAAGCCAGTTATTAAATGAACAATTAACTTTTAGAATTTTCTAAATTTTTGCAGCCTACCAAAAATAAAATGTACCTACCTGATACTAAGTTAGTAGCTAGTGCCGAAACAATTGCAGTATACAAATAAATATATTTAACCTCATATGCGTACATTTGAACATAGCTCTCATATTAGTTGATATGGAAAATTTGGATGTTTACAATAATTTGGTACTTTTAAAATTTAAATATGCAGAATTTTTTTTTAAACATTTATCATATATGTGCAATGCCCTTATAGTTGTGTACGTGAATATTCTCACGTACTTGTTATGAGAAGCTATGTTTTTAGTCTTTACACAAATGTACAAGTAACATTAGTTGATCTTTAGAAGTACCAATTTTTTAGTATTACCTGCTTACCCTTCTCACGACTACATTTGGTCCTTTGATGAGTGGTTATTCAGAAGTGTTGACTAGAACAGGTCAACTTTTTGTTGGTTTGCATGGGAATTTAATATGGGGCATTTCACTGCATAGACATCTGCCTTAGTCACGAGGACACCTAAAAGTAACTGTTATTATCAACCAGTACTTACTAATTTGAGTGCTATAAGTATCTAATGCCAAAAGTGCAAAAATTCAATTTCCAAGAGTATTTGGAAAACATATAAGCACACTCACACACGCATGCATGCGAGCGCATGCACACACCCACTTATACATAAACACATAGCCCTGCTAGCAATCAGTATCGTGATAGTTTGCAATTCAGGAGCGAAAAATGTAGTACTTTATTTTTCTAACCAAACTGACATAAAAATTATGTTTCTAGCCAAATATTTACAAAAACTATCTAAGAACAATGTACTGCAAATTATTTTTCATGGCAGTACAATATAGAATTTTGTGAGATGTACGACGGGGTCGTCATCTCGGTGCGGAACCAGGTAGTATGTTGTTACGACAGCTTCAGTTAACACAAAATGTTATAAATAGAGACTGTGTACAACCAACCAAAAATTTTGGCCAATTTTCTTCCCTAATATCGGGGCAATGTATGTAAGGCTAGATGTATCCTCATTACTTTATTAGTGTGTTCTCGCTGTAATTATAGTGCACTGACGCGCTCTTATTAGAGCGAAACCGGTCTGCGTTTGTAATTATGGTGAGAATACATCTAGCCTTAGAAGTATAATATAGTGTATGTTTATAGAGTGTAGAACAGCCAGATGTAATAACATCAGTATATGAATTAGTGTGCATATTTATTAAAAAAACTCAGAAACACGTCAATTTCAGATTAAAAAATGACATCTTATAAAGTGAGAACTTCACTTCCTTCAAGTGAAAACCGAGTTGCAATCCCCAAATTTTTAAATAGGGAGTAGGGGCTTATGATACCTTATTTAGAACGTCTCTTCAGTCTCTCTTCAAAAATGCTATGGTTTTAAAATTTATTGCAAAAATTAACAGTGAAAAAAACAAATTCATCTGATCGATGAACTTCGTTACAACACATTAAAAATTAACAACTAATGCCGTTCCAATCTTGATAACGAGAAAGCAAGCAAAAACAATTTCAGTGTAATTTTTGGACGGTATCAATTAAGAAGAAGACATAAAAAGTTTAACATAACATTTTTCACAGTTGGCAAAGTTAATTTTGCTTAAAACGTCTTAGTAACTTGCTAAGTGATTGTAACCGCATGACAGTAGTTGCCAGTTATTAACTGCAATTCATAAACATGCCTGATTTAACAGAAATGTATAAAATAACAATTCTACAGATTATTGTTACTGAGATAAAACACGATCACAGATTGAAGTTGCTCGCCTATTTCAAGAACAATTGTCTGATTTGCCGCCTATATTCCAAAAGACAATTAGTAAATTATAAAAAAATAAAAAGCAATTTCGCGAGCCTGGAGATGTAATGTAGATATAAAAGAACCTTCCAATGTATTGAGTAATGAAACTGCATGTACTGCTTCAGTTTGGGGAAGAACCAAGATGTTAGGCATTCATCGATTATTCGAATATTAAAAGAAAATAAAATGCTTCCATATAAATTGATACAAACTCAAGAGCCCAGCGAAGATTATTTTGATAGAACATCTTTTTGTGAACAAATGATGAAAATGTTAGATAATAATGTCATCCAATTAGAACATGCTGTGTTTTCTGATGAGTGCAGTTTTACACTTCCCTGCCATGTTAATCGTCAAAATTGTCGCTACTTGTACAAAGAAAATCTACACTTGATGAAAGAAGAACAAACGCAATGCCCTGAAAACGTTAATGTTTGGGCAGGAATAGTTAGAAACAATGTGATTTGTCCCTTTTTCAATGATGTCCATTTAAGTGGATATAATTATTTAGCACCGCTTTAAAATATTGTCGTTACAACTGGGCAAACCTATATTCTAATCAAGCAAACCCCCAAGTTCCAGCGAGTGTGATATGGTTTCAGTAGGATGGAGCACCAGCACGTTACCAAAATCAATGTTTGACAGTACTTCGACTTAATATTTACCAATCAGTGGATAAGGAGGTGAGGATGGTTAGAATGGCCAGCACCATCACCCGATATTACGCTATTAGACTTATTTCTATGGGCATATGTAAAAAGTATGGTATACAAAAGTATACCACGCGTTTTAACTTAGGACAAAGAATAAAGATTACGATTAGATCGGTCATGCCTCAGATGTTGACAGCGAACTTCGTCAATTAGATGAATTTATCCTTTTGAACTGTTAATTTTTGCAATAAATTTTAAAACCATACCATTTGTGAATAGAGAATGAAGAGATCTTTCAAATGAGGTATAACAAGCCCCTACTTCCTATTTAAACATTTTGGGATTGCAACTGTCACTTGAAGGGGGTTGAATGTAGGGGTGGAGTCTTTACATTTCAGCATGTCATTTTTTAATCTTAAATTAACGTATTTCGGGATTTTTTACAAATATGCACAGTAATTGAGATACGGTTCGGATTATTTTTGGATAAAATCGCTTCAGGGGGTAGGGGATGAATGGGGGGTGATTTGGTGAAAAATGAATTTTTTTCGTTAAAACTCGAGCAATATATCGTTTCAGGGTTTGTTTATTAGAAAACTTTTAATTTTATCAAACATCTGATGTTCTGTGCTAAAACTAAATTGGGGGTGAATGTTTGGGGGTGGAATATCGGTGACAGAAATTACGAATTTTTTTTTGCTAAAACGGCGTAAAAAGTCTCAAAACATAAAAAAAATGTTTCTGGGACGAATTTTTTTTGTCTGTCGGTGGATCGGTCTGTCGGTCTGTCGGCCTGTACGTCTGCCTGTTAGTAGGCGCAATAACTTTCGAACGAATTGAGATATCATCTTCAAATTTGGCACTCAGTTAGCACCCGATAAAGGAACGATTAGAACTATTTTTGGGTAGGAATGCTTCTGGGGTTAGGGGATAAATGAGGGGTGATTTGGTGAAAAGTGATATTTTTTCGTTAAAACTCTAGTAGCATAACGTTTCAGAAGTTTCTGGGTACAGGAATACGAATATTTTCTTTGTGGTCAAGTCATTGACCCTAAATTCATTTCATGTCTGCCGAGAGTAAATGATCACAGCTAAGTGGAAGTTACGATTCAATTTGCAGTACTATTTTTTTAATGCGCTTTAATATCTTTTTTGCTGAAAAAGGCCTGCCTCGTCAAGTACATTATGGTAGCGAATTAAAAGAAAATGTCAATCTTAGTAACGCAATTTTTATTTAACTAAAAAACATCAAATTTCGTATTTCATATACGTTAGTAATTACTTATCAAAGGTAAAAATATAAAAAAAACTTAAAATTCTTCCGTGTATTCAATTTGTTTAAACAACTACACAATATGAATTCATATTAACTTACAATGACATTGGGCCTATAAAAGGCAAATAAGGGGTTAAAGTTATGTTAAACGGAGCTGATAATGGAGGCTTATAATTACCGTGATCTCTTATTCATGTATTGATCGTATGTCGTTCTAGATTTTGTATTCCAGCAAGGTTTTTGTGTGTGTAAAAACACAAAACTTTTATAAGAGATCATCTCAATGATCATGGACAGCCGACGGCTCCTTTACCTATAGTATTACAAAATATTTTAAGCATAAGGTCCACTCACTTGCCGTATCGAATAAAATATACAAACATACCTTTCCCCCGACTTCATAAATGAGAGGTAGAACGAAGATGCTTCACAGCTACTTCTTAGCGTATTGAGTTGTTCATTGCTGCAACTCACCAACTTCTAGACTTCCCTACAATCGGCTTTGTCTTCATTACATCGTCAAAATTAAAAATATTTGTACAGGGTTTGTAAATGATTCAATAAAGTAGATTTGTCGTTTTTGAGTTAAATTTTAAAATAAAATAAATATATTATATTTTATGTTAACTAAGTGTACTCATTTTAAAATTATTCTGGACTGTACAGCATGCCAAAAAAAAAACCAGGGCAGTACAAAGTTGTATGTTTTTATGGAACACTCTGTGTATTATTCGATTTAAAATTCGACGTATAATCCTAAAACTTTCTTATCAGATTTTTAATATATGTAAAGTTTGGGGTTTTTGAATTAATTAGAATTTTATCAAAAAAATCACATTTAGAAGTTTCACTTTATTATTATGTAGTAATTTATATTTTGCTGAAAAAACTTTTATATTTTAATCAAGAGAATACCAAGTTAACGCTTATGCTTTGCGTAAAACTATTTGATATAAAAGCTGCACGATGTTTAAAATATATGTTCAAATCTGGGAAATTTAAAATGCAAAAAGGTCACTTTTTTAGAATAGAACAGCCTGTATATTTTTATGTTATGTTAAAGAGAATCAAAAGCACCGCAGCTTTTAAAAAATATATCATATATTGATTGATTGCTGTTGCCCTTACTTGGTGAAACTGGTCCATACTACACACAGACTTGGAGACTACTTCTCTGGCTTCACTGTTGGGTTTCGTTTCTCTAGGTAAAGGGCGTAAGCTAACTGGAAACAGAGGCCCTTATGAATTCTAGATGTTCTAAGATGTTATTCAACGTTTGGTTGTTTTGAAAAAAGTCACCAACGATTCTAAACCCTAGAGAACACTATTTTGAGTTAAATAGGGGTGGAACTGATGTTTCTGGAAGAAGTTTTGTGCCAGAAGTTGGAATAATGCTAAGGTAGTTTTTAGACATCGGAAATGTAGCTGGTTATAAATCAGTTGTGGTCCAGACGCGCAGTAAAGAATCCATGAATAAGGAATTTATTCCATTTGTGTTATGAAGATCTTTAAAAAATAGTAACTGCCATGATACACTGTGCCTATTTCCTCTTCTCAACATATCTCGCACTAATAGGACCCACTTGTTATTAGGCTTGTTAATTATTTTATGCCCCAGCGACAGTCTAAAAAACGAATTTTTGATGGCAAGTGAATCAATCCAAGCCCTCCACTGTCTGGAGGAGTGCAGAGATGTAGTTTGGATGTCCAGTGTTTTCGGTTCCATACATATGCCACCAGTTGTTTTTGTAAATCATCAACTTGATGTTTGTTAAACGGCAACACTTGCATGTGATACCAGAACGTTGGTGCGATGAAACGGTTGATTACAAATTTCTTGCCAACCAAGGATAATGTTGGGTGTGAGTTTTTCCATCTCAAAGTGATCTGTTTGATTTTTCTTTTAAGGCTTTGTAACCTATTTGAGTATCTCGCTTTATATCATTTGAGAAAATTATTCCAAGAACATGGATGTTTTCTGATGTCCACTTGTAGTTAAGCGGCTTATCGGGCCTACCTGATAGATATGATCTTGTCATTGTGTTCTAAAATTTTGAGGTGTTTTTGTGTGCTGATATCTCGAATTATTGTTGGTTGGTCAGTTATCAGCAATTGTTTGTAGTTTTGATCGTTTAGTTTTCTTGTCGCCTTTTTTTTGTAAGCATTTCTTGCTCTTTCGAATATTGCAGATGTTTTTTTATAAATCGGGTTCATCACCTGTTTTTGTCAGAATACTTTTCAGTTCTTCTCTGAGAGTTTTTAGTTCTAGCAATTCCGATTGTCGTTTCTGTCTTTTATATTGAATTATTATCCCTTTAATATCTAATTTTAACTGGTCCCAGCGGTGAACTAAATCCTCTTCTGTAAATATTTTTTTGGTCTCTGTTATTAGGAAGTTATTCATGATCTCTATAAATTGTGTATCATTTAAGAGCTGATTATGAAATTTCCAATAAGGAGGTGAATATTTATTTATTAGTGTGGTATGGATTTCGATGTCAACTGGGAGGTGGTTTGAAAAGGATGTGTGTATTTTTATAGACTTTATTCAGCCTGACATTTTTTCGTTGCAATAAAATCGATCAATCCTTGAGGCAGATTTCGGAGATTTTGACGTTATATATGTGTATCCGCCCTTATTTAAGTTAAACGTCCTCCAGCAGTCTTTTAAGTTTAATTTCTGAGTTACGGTGTGCAAAATTGTGCATATTTCTGGATGCCTCTCTGCAGAGCCATATCTGCCAAATTGAGGTTCCAATGTGCAGTTCCAGTCTCCTCCTATTATTATATTGTCACTGGAAATTGAACACGTCAATTTTTGTATGTGATTTTCTAACTGAGACAGAACATTTTTTGCTATTTGTGCACTGTGAGGAATGTATACTGTAATAATATGCCATGTTTCAGAAGTATTTTCGGTTCTGGTCATAACTGTTGTTTTTGGAATATATGAGCTGCATATTATCTTACTTTGAATGGGCTCTAACGAGCAGTTCTGTCTTATACCTATTGCTGTACCACTATATTCTTTTTCTGCGTGATTTTGAAGAAAATTATATTTGGAAATATTTAAGGCGGGGTCTGAAATTTAGATTTGTTTCTTGTAGAAATACTATATCCGGAGACTTTTCTGAAAGAAAGTATTCAAGTTGTTGTCTTTTGTAATCAGTCTTAATGCTTTTTGCGTTTAAAGTAATTATATTGAAATGTTTTCTAGCCATTTTTTTTTGTTCCCTCAGGGCTCGTCCGCGGCCTTGCCGCCCCGATAGCACCGCAACCCTTGGTTGATTGTGCATACCCCTAGTCTTACTCCACCCATTCCAAAATCACTGTGCCTTGAACTAGTCTGCACAGCGATTGGTAGGGTGAAGTTTTATATTGCTCTGTCTCCGGTCTAGAGTGACCGTAGATCAGTTGTCTTTTCCGGTCCAGAGCTATACACTCGCACAATATGTGCTGGGCTGATTCCTCCCCCTTGCCGCAGAGTCTGCATGCGAGGTCCCCTTCGAACCGCCCCATTTTATGTAGGTGTTTCTTGACGGCCATGTGTCCCGTCAAGAGACCTGTTGTGTTTCTGAGCTCTCCTCTGCTAAGGTTTAGCAGCTCCACAGCTCTCTTTGAACTGGGTCCGTCAATTATTGACTTCCCATGTCTGAGCCCTGGACAGTCCGCCCAGTACACCTTGTGTTGGTTTCTGACCCAGGACTTAATGGCTCCCCTGGCAGTGCTCTTTGACACGCCCAGAGCCGGTTCTGGTCCCATAAATGGTTCTGCTGACCCTCTCTTCGCGAGACTGTCAGCTTCTTCATTGCCTTTGACCCCCGAGTGACCCGGCACCCAGATGAGGGTCACCTCATTCTGCCCAGCCAGGTCGCTCGTCTCGTCTCGGCACTCACTCACCAGCCAGGAATTTACCCGTGGGCTACTTAGTGCCTTAAGGGCTGCCTGGCTGTCTGTGGCTATGAGGATCCGCTTGTTGGTGTAGCCCCTCCTCTTGTTCTCCCGCACACAGTGCAGGATGGCGTACATCTCGGCCTGAAACACCGTTGCATGGGCTCCGAGGGAAATACTGTGACTTACCCTCGGTCCTTCCGAGTAAACACCTGCCCCCGTCCCACGCTCCCCGCCAGATCCGTCCGTGAACCAGACGAGCGCGTCCCGTGGTATGCCCGGCGTCTCCTCCCGCCATGCCCCGCGATCAGGGATTTCCACTGTGAAGTTGTTTTCCCTGCACATTCGCGGGCTCGCGAAGTCTGACCTCATTTCAAGCATGGGTTCCTTCACGATCTCCTGAATTTTGCAGTGGCCCCTGAAGCCTGGGTTGATCTTCAGTCTACCATTGCAGGCTAGTCTGTATAGTCCTAGCCTGGCCTCTCCCATAATAACGAAGTGTAGGGGGGGTAGATCCAGCAACACCTCCATGGCGGCTGTTGGGGTTGAAGACATGGCCCCTGTGATGCCTAGGCAAGCCATCCTTTGGATCTTGCCTAGTTTTTGTTTGGCACTGGATTGTGTCACCTTAGGCCACCAGACCAGTGCCGCATATGTTAACGATGGTCTGACCACCCTTGTGTACAGCCAGTGGGCCATACTAGGTCTTAGTCCCCACGTTTTTCCATATAGCCGCCTAGTGACGGCTAAGGTCATGACTGCCTTACGCAGTATTTTTCCAATGTGACCATTCCAGGTTAGCTTAGAGTCCAATACGACCCCAAGATATTTTACCTCCCTGGCCATTGGAACGCTCCTACCATATAGAGTGAGAGTTCTGTGGCTTTCACACTTCCTCCTCCTCGTAAACGGCACGACGGTTGCTTTCTCGGGGCTCACCCCGAGCCCTTGATCAACCGTCTACCCTTCCACCACTTTCAGTGCAGTCTGCATACGCTCCCACACTGCCTGTGTGACCTTTCCTCGGACTATGATGACAATGTCGTCCGCATAGCCCTGTACCTCATACCCCCCCTCCCGAGAGCCTCCCCAGCAGGCCGTCCACGACTAGACACCACAGCAAGGGAGACAGAACGCTCCCCTGCGGACACCCCGCCGCGACCCCCGCCAGCAGAGTCCCTCCCGCGAGTGAGGTGAACACCGCCCTGTCCCTGAGCATGGAACCGATCCACCTGCAGCAGGTCTCCTCTATTCCACGCTCCCGGGCAGCTGCCAGAACCGATCCGAACGAGGTGTTGCTAAAGGCCCCCTCTATGTCTAGGAAGGCCCCCAGCGCCACCTCCTTGTTCTCCAGCGTATTCTCCAGTTTCAGCACCAGTTGGTGCAGTGCTGTTTCTGTTGAGAATCCTGCTCTGTATGCATATTGTCCGCAGTGTAGAGGATATGCTTCCAGTACACCGCCCCTAATATGCCGGTCGAGCAGTTTTTCCACTGTTTTCAGCAAGAAGGACATGAGACTTATTGGCCTCAGGGACTTTGTCTGGTCTGTTGGACGCCCAGGTTTAGGAATAAATACAACCCTGGCCAGTCTCCATGCCCTCGGAATGTACCCCAGAGCCAGGCTGGCCCTCATAATGAGGGTAAGCACCGGCGCCAGTATATCTATCCTCTGTTGGAGCATGATGGGCATTATTCCATCAAATCCCGGCGATTTGTATGGCTTAAAGCTGTTAATGGCCCATCTGATTTTGCTCCAGGTAACCACCTCTTTAGCGACTGTCCAGTCTACTCTAGATGCCCGCCTATAAGGCACCTCTATTTCTGAGTGTTCCCAGTCCGGAGGTGATTGGTTTATTATGTTACAGCCGGGGAAGTGCGTCTGGAGTAAAATTTCCATAGTTTCCTCCCCCGAGCTTGTAAAGCCTCCCGTGGGTGTTCTAAGGGAGCCTATGTTAGTCTGAGGGCCCTTAGACAGGATCTTGTGTAGTCGAGCACTCTCGGACGTGTTTTCCACTTCTTCGCAGTGCCTCCTCCACGACTCCTTCTTGGCGTCCCTCAGTCTTTTGTTATAGGTCGATAGGGCCTGTCTATACTCATCCCATGCTCCCGACCTTTTGGCCGCGTTAAACAGCTTACGAACCTGCGTCTTCCTTTGCCTGAGGTCCTCGTTCCACCATGGGACGTTCCTGGTGGACACCCTCATTTTCAGGGGGCAGTTGGCGTTATAGGCCGAGGTAATTGCGTCTCGCAATTGGACTGCTGCAATCTCGAGGTCTATTGAATCCCTTATGGCACTCTCAACCCCCCGCGGTTCCACAGCTAGGTCTGCCCTGTAGGCTTCCCAGTCCGCCTTGCGGGGGTCCCGGTACCATACCGTTTCTCTTTCGACTTTGGCGATTTCAAACCGGATGTATCTGTGGTCTGAGCTACTCACTTCCCCAGACACAGCCCAGCTTTTAACAAAGTCACCCAGAAACTGGGTGGAAACTGTTAGGTCTAAAACTTCCTCACGCCGTGTTGTGACGAATGTCGGTTTATTACCTCTATTCAATATGTCTAAATTAAATTTTATAAATAATTGTAAAAGTGCCGAGCCCCTCCGCAGCCTCCCTGTAAGAGCCAGTCTGCGCCGGTGTTCCGGCCTTGGTTCCTTTGGGAGGTCTGTCTGTAGTAGGCGTGCTAGAGTCAGAGCGCGGCGTCTTCCGACTCGCACTCTCCTCTTGCGCCTTTACAGACACCCTGGCCCTTTTGGAACGTCTGTCTGTAGTGGGCGTGCTAGAGTTCGAGCGCGTCCTCTTCTGACCCGCACTCCCCTCTTGCGCCTTTACAGGTTTCTCGACCGTCCAGGTCCCGCCGCCATTTTTTGCGCCCTCCGGAGCTTCTTTCTTTGCGCCCCGGAAAGACGCTTGGACTGCCGGGGCAGTCCCTCTACTCTAACAGTAGAGTCCTCACTGGTGGAGGGGCCCCCGGAGTCCGCGGAGCTCGCCGCCCTCCGGTGGGACCCAGCCTCCAGCTTGGGTGTCGGGGACAGGTCTCTGGCCGAAGCTACCCCCTGATCCCCCGTATCTACGCCGGTCGTGGGACCTCCAGAGTCCGCTGCCGCCCCCTGGCTCGTCTCCGTTTCTGGGATAGACTCAAGGCACAAGTCTGTAGCCGGAGCCACTCCTCGAGCCTCATTGGTTTTGGTTTTGTATGTGTTTATTATCTTCATGTTGTTCCCACGAGAATGGGGGAAATACTGTCCACACCATCAGAACCCCCTGTGTGGTGCAAGGCGGGTTACTCTGGAGGGTTGCCTGGTACTCCAGAGGTTCCGTTCACGACACCATCGCCCTGGTGCCATCCATCCATAGGCACGGGTCACGTGACACCGTAGATTGGGGGAGTTTAGTTCGACCTCCTTGTCTAGATCCGTCATGTTTAGTTATTAGCAGGGTCACCTCGTGCAGGATGCGGATTTTTACCGCGCATGACGGTCTTGGGGAAAGCTTCATCGGGAGTTTATGTTGTTATTTCCACTTCCTCAGCTTGCCCCCTGGAGTCCTTTGGCCCGCGACTCCTTAACCCCTTTTCTAGCCATACGTGTGATATTTATATTTTTGTGTATATGTAGTCTATATTTTTTACTGTCTTAGTTATAAAATTAAATGTCATGATTTAGTTTTCTAAATCAATAGCTAGTGGTAGTGTCCATACTATCTAGGCCATCTGCGGAGTTCGTCCTCTGTAGGGAATCTTGCGAAAGTGTGAGAGAATCCGATTGGGATAAGGTTTCATGATTTTCTAATCGAAAGCTTTTCTAATTGCGGTTGTGAGCCTTTTGCATCGTTCTTTTGTCGCTCTTTGCTTGAAACTTTTACAACACCGTACTATCGGCATGTATTGGCATGTATTGTACTTACATGTACAAATTTATCGAAAAACTCTATATCTAAACTATTTTTTCACAAGCTTTTTCTGGTTTTTAACACAGCACTTTTAAGACACGCCTTTCACGTACAAAATACTGTGTGTAGGGGTGGGGGGTGGTAGAGGCTGCGTGCGTGCGTGCCTGCGTCTCTCTCTCTCTCTGTGTGCGCGTGCGCGCGCGCGCGTGTGTGTGTAATATATAAACTGATAAAAATTTAAACGGGCATTTGTTTTGGGTTCTATCAACCCTAATTAGCGCTTATTTAAAACATTTTTACAAAGTCTCACCATCGATACCTCTCTATTAGCGAATTTTTCTAAATGAAAATCGCTAACAGCAGAAGTTAATTATTTCGGAAAAAAGTATATTTAGTAAAAACCCTTAAACACTTCGAATGTTATTTAAAATTGCACATCGAAAGCTTTTTAAATAGATCAGTTTATATATATTTTTTATGTTTTCAAACTCTGTACAAAGCGCCGCTATTAAAAAGTTCGGGACGCGGAAGTGCGTTATGGCAGTGAATTTTCATTAAATTCTTCAAATTTGAATAAGTCAATGTTCTATAAACTTGAAAGTTGAGTTTTGGTATGTGGTAAGGTCTTTTCCAAGGCAACATATCCACCAAATTCCATTAAAATAGCTTTGTAATTTTCGGAGATAGCAATTTTTTTCGAATGAAAACTCAAAATTTTCCTGGAAAACCGTGTCACATTTTCCTCGCTAATGAACTCATCCAAGCTATTAATAAAAGAAAGGTACTTGCTGAGTTTCATCCAAAGCAGTTAACTACTACTTTGTGAGTTATTGCTTGGATACACACACACACACACATACACACACACACACACACATATATATATATATATATATATATATATATATATATATATATATATATATATATATATATATATATATATATATATATATATATATATGTCTGTGTGCGTGCGTGCGTGCGTGCGTGCGTGCGTGCGTGCGTGTGTGTGTGTGTGTGTGTGTGTGTGTGTGTGTGTGTGTGTGTGTGTGTGTGTGTGTGTGTGTGTGTGTGTGTGTGTTTATAAGCATATAAAAATTGAAACTGGCCCCGGATACGGGTTCTAGGGGTCCTAGTTAGCGCTTATTTGAAAAAATTTTCTCACAATCGACACCTCTCTATTAGTGAAATTTTAAAAAATAAAAATTCACTAAAAACCTAGCCACTTCAGGTGTACCTACGTAATCTGAAGAATTAAGTAGCTACAGATACAGGCATTTTAAAATGATAAATGCAATCATAATCACAATTTATATAAATGCCAGTTCACGACAAAAAAAACCCTAACGAATAACATTAAGAATTTAGTCCGAATACATTCTTTAGGGAGTATCTCTTCAAGGACAACATTTATCGCGTTGTTATAAGCACAGAGTATTTAAATGTTACCTATACGAATTCCACTGACTATTATGTTATCAGTATGTGATATACGAAATTAATTATTTTAGGAATTTCGTCGTCATTATTTTTCCATGTTAGTAAAACAACTAATAATGAATAAGATGACTCATTACTGCTCAAGTACAAGTACTTATTTGTGATTATTGCACAATAAATTGCATTTGCATTAAATTTTCCCACCACATAAATTATTGCTTTGTAACTAAAATAACATTTTATTTCATTTGAAGTTCACAGCAGATATACATTAGTTGTATACCTATATCGGTGTATGTGTGCAAAACATCTGAATTATTTAACCGAAAAATATGTTTTGATAGTGTTCAGTCAAAATCAAAAATTTCTTTGGAAATGTATTTTAGCGAGCATTTCTTCCTTTCCAGATTACATACATGATGGAAGATATATGCTTAAAGATGACAACCTTAAAGGTAAGTTACTACAAAGTTACAAATTATAATTTATTATGTGTTTTACAAGTGTCATCTAAATAGTATATTGTTGCTGTTTAATTGAAAACCTCTGTATGGTTGAAAATAACATTTTCAAGCGAGAATAAAACTATTTCGCTCCCTTTGATTAAATTTCCTTGCCCCTTTCTTTAAATAATATTTGAGTGGGAAAATACAGATTGTTGTTAGAACAGTATATACATTCAAGTAACTATTTTATGTAAAAATATTAAACATAAAAAAATGATACATTGGAGGTGTCATACGAACAGTAACGATTTACTGGATATGTTTTAAAATTTAATTTTTCTTTGTTTATTAATTATTAAAATTTGTTACTAAATATTTACTTAGAATTCCCTACTACCAATTATTTTTAACCATATAAAAAGGCTTTTAAATGTTTTCAACCTGGTCTGTTCTGTCAATTTATCAAAATATTTACTATTAGGTAAAGTAAAGATATAGGTGTTTATTTTCTTAATCGTGTTCAACGTACTCCATAAAAAATTCGTACTACTAGGTTTTTTACGCAAATCAAATATACCACGAGAAGCGATGTAATTTTATGGGTGTTATTTATAAAGCTTTAGATTTGTACTAACGAAAAACATAGATAAGAAATGCCCCAAAAAATATGTGCTCTTTACCCATTACTATTTCTGTTTATTACTATAGAGTAATAACGTGGTTATTTGTTATTTTCGTAATGGGCTTTTTGATTAAAAAAAATTTATATTTTATCTTTAATTATTTTTCAAGCTTAATTCAAAAAATTTCAACAATCTGTTTCCTGATTAGATTTTCTCCTTAAATTTAGTATGTAAATTAAATTCTGGCAGTGGTATAAGGCAATTGTTTCAAATCACTGTGGTAACTAAAACCATTAATATAATAATACTTACCCAAATAAAACATATTACCACAAAATAATAATAGTTTTTGTTAGTTATTATTGATCTTATTCGAATTGTATCTTACAAAATTGATAAGCAATTAAAAAATTAACCTCTCTATCGCGCCTATATATAGAAAGTGGGGTATCACTAGGAATAATTCAAGACTACATTTTATCTGGTGGAAATACAGAGGTGTCCTATTTAAAGTAATAGAGCTGTATTCAGTAACTTTCTGACCAAACTATTATAAAAATTGTAATAAAACTAGTACATTTTGCATTACCAGTTGTTAACGTAAATGTTAAAACCAAAAATTCGCTTAACTTTTAAAAGTTAAAAATTTTAAATTTTACCTTGCATTTTCGAAACTAAACAAAATCGTTGAATTGTGTCTACGCCATAATAAATGATTGGAAGCCAGCCAACGACAACCACTTTAGTTTTTGGTTAAAGCCGCTGGTTACTGAGATACCCCATAAAAGTGTTACTTTTTGAATATCCTATTATACTGTTCATGAGGGTCAGAGTTAGATATATAAGTACATATGTATAATCATATCGTCACCTGAGAACCAGAAGCTTTATTGGAGCTAAGTATGTAAGTTTGAAAGAGTCAGAATTAAAATTGGTTAATGGTTTTTCGTACAATTATATTTTGATAAACAATTATACGTTGTTCACATAAAAAATGCAATATGTAGTTTATTGTTAATATCTAAAGAAACAATTGTGTTCTGGAGATAGTATAATTTAGACTAAAACATTAATTAGTAAATTATGGTACAATGTATCTCCATTTGCTATTATCTTTTAACACTAAAAACGAAACAAATATAGTAAGATAATGTCTATTTTAATACAAAATAAAAATGTATGTTTTAAACAGTAGTACTAAACTGGGAAGATAGCAGGATGAGTCTATACTGCAGTATCTGAAATACCTTCTAAATAAAGAAAGTATTTTGACACAGTTTGCCTCATACTACCTTTTAATACCGATAACTGGGGTAAATAACGATCACTAAACAAGACTTTATACATCACAGTGTTTAAAATACGTTATTATTTTATTATTTTGATAATTGATATATTCCTATATGAAACCTTATTTTGATTAAGAGCCTAACAATTTTTTGCATCTGAATAGGTTGATACAGCTTCTTAGTTCTGGCATTCTTGATGGGCGTGAAAATGGCAAGTGATCCATGTAGTTCCAATGTATTTGTATGTCTATCCAGGACACGGTGTATTTTGTGCATTGCATACACTTTCTGATGACAGTTATGGCAAGGCACTTAAAACTTTTGGGTAATGCATTGTAGTGGGATGCACTTTCAGAAAATGTAATAATGCTGCCAATATGTAAGAATTTTCATTTTGCGGCTCACCTAGATCTTTCTACTAAAACTTTTTCCGGTCAAATATACAGTGCACCTGAAATGTCTATACTTTTTCTGTCACCAAAGAGCAAGTACAATACGACGCAATAACCCGTCTTATTTGCTACATCACATTCCTTTAGATTACAGACAGCATATTTTTTGTAGTACGCTTTATAAATGTACGTTTGGAGACATATTAACACGCATTGCTATATTAAGGCTAATAAGAACTGTACATTTGTTTTCTTTATAGGTGTTTACATCCACTAACTCTTCCTCTTGGACTGCCAGCTTGGCTTCTACGTGCTTCTGGTATTTTGACTCTAGACCTTCGCTTTAAGTTGCTTCTTGGTTTTTAAAATTGTACTCCGAACATGTTTCGCATAGATCTTCCTTTGTGAGGTGGAAGCCAATATTGAATTCATAACTGAAGATAATCGTTTGATGGAATGCCCCTACAATAATGTGAGGGAAGGCAAGGAAACATGTTTATGTAATCTCGTATTAGCTGTGTTTATTATTTTTAAATTTTTATATTTAATAGTACTTGGACCCCTCTTACTTGCATTGGGAGTTTTTATAATTCTTCATTTCGCTAATATTTAGTATGCCTAAATAAACGTTTTTTTTTTGTCATGTTTTAAGAACAGACTAATACGTTTTTGATCATTGACGCTCATTGCTATTTCGTTGACGCCTCACAAAAGATTTTTCAGTAGTTTTGTCGCTGAAATCATTTTTTCGCCGTCAGTGTTATTCCAAAATTCTCAAATCAAAATGGCTAAGACACTAAAACGACAATAATTGAAACAGTTTCTTTTGTGCCGCACTACCTGAACAGTATTGCCGTGGCAGCTTTTGTATTCCTGGCGTGATTGCCATAGTCTTTTTTATATTCTTTTCCACCTTTTTGGATCTCCTTTGCGTTTTCTTGTCTTTTTAGTAGACAGTCCAAGGCTGGTGCTAAAAATTAGAAGAGCTTATGTATTTTTTGTATAATATCATTAAATTAAGATTTCAAATACCTGGCAACCTAAACTTCTAAGTTTCTTGCTAGACCCTTACGATCATCTCCATATTCTGGACTGGTTAGACTACGTACTTCGATTTTGTAGACTATTTATGCGGAACTAATGTTCAGCATTAGTTTCATAGGCTTTTCGTTATTTAAATTTATATATATATATATATATATATATATATATATATATATATATATATATATATATATATATATATATATATATATATATATATTTCCACATTCTAAATCGGACACAGTCTCATATGTATCAATATTAGAGTGATTAAAAACAAAAATATAATTTAAAACCTGAGTGTTTGAATGATTCAGAAAATGACTCTTTTGTATAACTCATTTTTATTAAAATGCATTAATGTTGTAAAAACTACTGAACAACTGAACACAAAAATATTTGCTTTTGTTTCATTTTATTCATTTGACAGTGTTATAATTCTTTTGACTTTTATTCGATTACAAGTTCATGGGCTGGTGGTCTAATGAGGAATGTCAATAATTAATTAATCCCTTTCTAAACTAGGTTATTAATAATTTTTTAGTTTCTAGGTACATAAATATATGCAGGGTGCCCCATAATTAATTGGACATTAGCTAAGGGGTGAGAGCTGGCACAAAAATAAAGCGATTGGGTTAAACATGCCTTAGTAAAATCTTACTCGTTTTCGTTTTACAGGGTTTTGTCCCATGTGGTCCGGGGACTAACTAAAAGAATAGGCCCATGGTAACTCCTGCCTGTCGTACGAGGCGACTAATCGGAGTCAAGCAGGTGGTAGTGGAATTTTCCTTTACGTGATAGTAAAGCATTTTTTCACGCCCGAGGAGGTACCACCCCATACATCAAGTGGCCGGTGAAGTCCCAACGGACGTTTCCGGTTCTGGTGTACGAGTCGGTTTCCCTTATAAGCAAAAATGATGATGGTTCCTCCTTGTACAAAGAATTCCGGTGGTAAAATACCCCTCCATTCGGATCTCCGGGAGAGGGGTGTACACGGAGCGCCAGCATCAAGGTTTAACATACCCTTCTCGAATATATGTGGCCTAAATTCTAACCTGAACTCCGTCCACCATTTCATCCAGGCTAATAGGCCCCAACTCCTCTTCCTCACCGAAACCCAAATCAGTGCCAAAACAGCCACCAACCACCTTAATTTTCCGGGGTATAAGTTCCTTACTTCCTTTAGATTGCATGGAGGCGTGTGCGCATACGTCCGTAGCAATCTACCCTGCACCAGACTCCCCAATTTAGAAGCAGGAAGAGAAGACATACTATGGATAAAACTCTCTCTCAGGGCTGCAAATAAATTCATCTGTTGCATTTACCGGTCACCTTCTGACAACAACTTTGTCCAACTCTTTGACTACCTTTCTGAAAAAAACCGACCATCTGATTTCTGAATATCCTTTCTCCGAGGTCACTATTCTTGGTGACTTCAATATCCATAATAAGGCATGGCTAGGATTTTCAAAAACCGATCCACAAGGGAGAGCAGCGGAGGCCTGTGCAGTCAGCAATTCTTCAGCCAATATGGTTCAGCAACATACTTACTTTCCTCGCATCCCAACACAGAGTTTAAATCCCTTGGATCTCCTTCTTACTACAAATGCTGAATGCTATAAGATATCAGTCACCGCCCCCCTCGGTCGTTCAGACCATGTCATGGTTACTGCTTCCTGCGCAATGCAACCCGAGGTCACACAGTCATCACACCCACGTATCGTTTGGCACTACAACTCCGCGAACTGGGACAAAATGCGAGATTACTTTTCCTTATTTCCATGGACGTCTGCTTCTCTCATCCTGACCCCTCTGATATCTCACAAAACGTCACGGAAATCATCCAAGCTGGCATGGAATTATTTATTCCACGTACACAGAAAACCTCTTCAGCCACTCAAAAGGCCAGGTTCTCTAAATCCTGTGACAAGGCCAGACTTGAAAAGGTCAAAGCTCACAAAACGCTTCTACACAATCCCAGTCAAGGAAACCGTCAAGCATTTAACGACGCAAGAAACCTCTATGTCCGAATTCTTTCTGAGGCAAAAAACTCCTTTAATAACCCCATCAAAAACAAAGTTCTCTTAAGCTTTAAGGGCAGCAAACCCTTCTGGACTCTTGCTAAATCTATTGGGATTAATTTCTGCATGAGCACTTTCCCACCTCTTGTCTCAGGGGATGAAATTGTTTCTACCGCCCTGAGCAAGGCTGAACTTTTTGCCTCGCTGTTCGCCGGCAATTCTACTCTCAACCCACCTCCAAATGTTCAACCACTAACAGTCCCTAATGTCGCGTATAAAATGACGGATATCACTTTCAAAACTAAAAAGGTACAAAATATGCTTTCTTCTCTTAATACCGGGAAAGCCTCTGGCCTTGACGAGATCTCAGTAAAATGCGCACCAGAACTTGCTCCTGCCCCGACTTGCCTGTTTCAGACATCTTACAATAGAGGCATATTCCCTAGTAACTGGAAAACTGCTCGAGTACAACCCGTCCCCAAGAAAGGATCTAAAGCGCTTCCCAGCAACTACAGACCTATTTCTCTCCTTTCAGTAGTCTCTAAAGTGATGGGAAAGTATATAAACACCGAATTACTAAAATTTCTTAAAAAACACAGTCTAATCCACGACAGGCAGTATGGATTCCGTCAGCTCAGATCAACTGCCGACCTCCTTTCCCTTGTCACCCATTCTTGGCACAAGTCTATGGAACTACACGGTGGATCCCAGATTGTCGCTCTAGACATATCCAAAGCATTCGACCAGGTCTGGCACTCAGCGCTGCTTAATTAACTTTCGGCCTATGGCCTACCACCAAAACTCTGTACCTGGACAGCAAATTTCCTCTCCAACCGGAGCATTTCTGTTGTCATGGATGGTCATTCCTCTAAACTATATCCAATTAATGCAGGAGTTCCTCAAGGTTCAGCTTTAGCCTCTACTTTGTTTCTTCTCCACATCAATGACCTCCTCTCTAGCACATCCAACCCAGTTCACAGTTACGCGGACGACAGCACCCTCCACTCAAATATACAATATTCTAAGCCTGTCTCTTTAGCCCAATGAGTCATTTTCATTTGTTGGCATTTCTGTGGATCGAAATCTCAATTGGCACTAACATGTCACATCAATTGCAGAAGCAGCTGCTAAGAAATTAGGTTTCCTCTTCCGGGCTCGTAAATACTTCTCACCAGCTAATCTCTATACCCTATATACTTCACAAATAAGGCCAAACCTCGAATACTGCTCCCACGTGTTGGGTGCTGCTGCCTTTTCTACACTCGCTATCCTCGACTCCATTCAGAAGAGAGCTATACATCTCATCGGTGACCCTACCCTCACCCAAAGGCTGCCATCCCTTGCCCACCGACGTGCCGTTGGTGACCTCTCTCTCTCTATTATAGATATCTGCAGGAACACTTCTCAGAAGAGCTTTCTTCCATAGTTCCTCCACCTGCTGCCCCCAACAGATCGAACAGAGATCGGGGAACAGAGCGAATGCACCCTTTTACTGTCCAGTTCACCAGACAAAGAACATCTTGTTATGCCCCCTCTTTGGTCCCGAGGGCTTCCAAGTTGTGGAATTCTTTGCCGGCGCATGTTTTTCCTTCTCATCCGAACCTTCAAGTCCAGAATTAACAAGTTGCCTCTTTCCTTCTTGTCGACACCCAGGGTACGAGAGTATTTATGCTGTAAGCCCTCGTGGTGTGTTGCTGAAATAAAAAAATAAAAAAAGGGTGTTTAAATAATTTTTCTTAAAGCAATCTTTTTAAATATCTTAAAAGTGGTTCAACATATTATTATCAAATGTGGCATGGTATTATTGGGCAGCATGCATAATACGATGACGGTATCAATTTCACCAGTGGCGCCACCGACAGAAACACTGGTTCATTAACATGGTCAGAATTTTTTGTCCACACTGAATGCTCATTTTCGAACCAAAATAAAGAAAGCCCATTTAGTTTCACACAAAAAAGGTGTACTTCTTTGAAGTCGAAAAAGTTGACCTTTTTCAAAATAAACGTACTTTTTCAATGAAATTAAATTAACAATTATTCGCAAACATTATGTATTTTCGAAGGCTTCGATCTTAGTGCAAATTACGTGTGTTTGTTGTAGATAGTTTTTAGCACAATAAAATGTACGTTATTGAAAGAAACATTCTTATAACATCTATAAAACTATTAACTAAAGAGAAATAGTTAACAAAATAGATATCGGAAAGATTGTTACAAATTGCATTAATCTACCGAATTAAATTAATCTAAAATTAAACTGCAACTTTAGAAGCAAAACAACAACAAATCAGAGTAACTGCTCAAAGTGTTCACCATTTGCGGCAATGCATTTTCTCACACGTTTATTAAAATTATCTCTTACATAAAAAAATGAATTTTGTTGAGCTCCGATATCATTAACACCTTGTATGGTTTTTTCCATATCGCTGGCGGTTATTTATTTGATCTTTGTAGACCAATGACTTTAAATAACCCCAAAAGTAAAACGCGGAGTTAAATAGGGACTACGCGCTGGCCATGGGTGTACACTACCTCTACCAATCCACATTTGAGGGTAAATTTCATCTACATACTTTCGCACATCTCGGATGTAATGTGCTGGAGCACCATCAAACATGAACCAAGGTTCACTCTTTAAAGTTCAAGGTACTGTTCTAAAACGAGCGGTAAATTATCTCTCAAAAATAAAAGATACGTTGCTCCGTTCAGTCTAGCTGGCAGTTCAAATGGCCCCACAATACAATTTCCAAGAAGAAAGCCACACCAAATGTTTATTGAAAATTCATGTTGAAAATAATGTCTGTGGATAGCATGAGGATTTTCAATCACATAGGTATGGCTATTCCAAAAATTACACATATCTGGTGAATGACGCTTCATCAGTAAATAAAAAATTCTTGTAGAACATTGGATCCTCTAAATAGCGTTCTCTCATAAACTGGGAAAATTGAAGTCGTCTTGGTAAGTCCTGCGGTAAAAGCTGCCGAATTCGAGTGAAATGGTGCGGATGCAGCTTTTCTTTGCGTATGATTCTGGACACCGAAAATTTGCTTATACCCGTTGCTGAACTAACCCGTCTCGTGCTGGTTTCCACGTTTTCTACATTCCTGCATGTGAAACGAAAAAATATATAAAAAATCATCTTTGTGGGATGTCTATCAGATGTGATAAGAAAAAAAAGGAAGGTACATGCCAAATTTTATCAAAATCGGCCTATTATTCTCTGAGATAAAATTTTTTTTAGAATGAAAACTCAAAATTTTCCAGGAAAACCTCGTCCGATTTTCCTGACTAACAAACTACTCAAATCCATTTACAAAAGGAAGGTATATGCCAAATTTTATCAAAATCAGCCTATTATTCTCTGAGATAAAATTTTTTTTAGAATGAAAACTCAAAATTTTCCCGGAAAACCTTGTCCGATTTTCTTGACTAACAAACTTGTCAAGGCTATTTACAAAAAGAAGGTACATGCCAAATTTTATTAAAATCAGCCCATTATTTTTTGAGATAAGAATTTTTTTCGAATGAAAACTCAAAATTTTCCCGGAAAACCTCGTCCGATTTTCGTGACTAACGAACTTATCCAAGCCATTTACAAAAGAAAGGTACATGCCAATGATACATACATACATACATATATATATATATATATATATATATATATATATATATATATATATATATATATATATATATATATATATATATATATATATATATATATATATATATAAACATATAAAAATTGAAACTGACCCCGGATATGGGTTCTAGGGGTCCTTGTTCGCGCTCATTTGCAAAAATTTTTTCAAAATTCAAAAGTCTGGATCTCCCCATTAGTGAATTTTTCTACGAAAATTCACTAAAAACATGCAAATTATCCATTGCTTTATTTTTGTGCCAGCTATCACCCCTTAGCTAATGTCTAGTTAATTATGGGACAGCCAGTATATTTTTAGTCCACCAAACCTTGCATGTCTTTCCGGGTTCAAGGTTTTTGAATTATTTCAATATGTAGGTAAATCCTTTTTCTGACCAGCAACCACTACTATGATTGTTGGTCTTTTCTCATACATACATGGTTTTTATTTTTCAAACTCCAACTTTTACTGCCAATTTGATTTAAATTGGATAAAAGAAAAAAATCACAAATAGACTTTAGATAGCCACCGCACCAACGTTCAGATTTTTTAGAGTCTAGGGGAATTTTAAAATGTGTTGTGGTAGATTTCGTTTCTCAAAGTGTACTTATTAAGTCTCATCACAGGTCCACAAAAGAGTTACAACGTTATTAGACTCCTAAGTGAAACGTACTGTATATAACTATTTTGCATTAAAAGATATAATAATAATTTGTTTTTTACAGAAATTGTACAACGTTTGTCAAACCTACTCAATGTGACTTTGACTTTAGTTTGTCTAATTCTGGTTACGCTTGGAGCATTGCTTTGCATGCAGCTGTACAGATGGAAGAAAAAGAAAAATATAACAATCAAATCAATTCGAAATAAATTTTTTTCTAAGGTATGTAAACTAATTATTTATATATATATATATATATATATATATATATATATATATATATATATATATATATATATATATATATATATATATATATAATATTTCTTTCACCAAATACACACTTAAGAGTTTATAGCTTCACAAATATTATTTGATGAACTTATGCTTTACAGCTACTTCTCAGCTCTTATATATTTTAGTGCGTAATAGCCTTAAATTACACTAAAAGTTGTTTTATACTCTAGCATTTCAAATAACTTTAATATCTGAGCTTTGATCTGCGGCACAGAATTCTAAATGCCCAGATGCAGCAAATGCCATTTGTTAGTTTATAAGAATGGGCTTCCATCAAAAAGGTGGTAGATAATTAATAGAAGTTGAAAGAAATAATAATGATAGAAAATTTGTGGTAAAAAAGTTAATATATAAGTATATGAAAAAGAGCATGCATTTCAAGATATGTCAGAAACTTTTAGGGTATTAAATATGTCAGTTTGAAGCTGGATCTGGTATTTCTCAGTTATACGCAAGGATTGCAAAAACCATTTATTATTCAATATATTACTGTCTTAGCTTACGTACAAAGCTTAATTTTGTTTATTTTTTGGTATATTTCAGTACCTTAAACCAGAATATTTATTACTTAGTGTATTAGAAGGTTTTGTTTATATCTGCCCCACATGTCCAAGTTCGCGAAATTACTTTACAATTTTACTAATTGTCCCTTCGGATATAAGCGGCAAATCGGGAAATTTTCTTGAAATATGCGAGCAGCTTTGATTTGTGATAGTGTTTTATCTCCGTAACCAATGATCTGTAGAATTATTATTTTATGCATTTCTGTTAAAGAAACCGTGTTTCTAAATTCCGGTTAACAACCGACAACTACTGTCACTCGGTTACAATGACAGAGCAAGTTGGTAAGGCGTTTTAAGCAAAACTAACTTTGCCACCTATGAAGACAAATAATGCCTCTATAAGCCAAATCTATAAAATGAATATACTACCATTCAATTTAATGCATTTGCTACAGGGAATAAACTGAAACATATCCAAATTGTTAACAGACCTGATAAAAGAAATTAGAATTAAAATATAAAATTCGTCTGCATCGTATTAGAAATAATGCATAATAATGTGTAATAGATATATGTATATATGTGTATATTTGTCTGTATATATGTGTGTATATAGCTTAAAAAATTAAATTGACCTCCTTCTGTCTACCTCACTGTGATTATAGCTGTGAATCCGTGGTCCGTCTTGTGTGTCTAGAAGTGGCCATGACAGAGCCCTTGGGCCAAGTGTGTCCCCGTCTTTAATCCCTAGTAGATAGATTATATATATATATATATATATATATATATATATATATATATATATATATATATATATATATATATATATATATATATATATATATATATATATATATATATATATATATATATATATATATAGAAATAAAAAGGTAAAATATACCAAAATGTAAACCAATATCTCTATTATATTAAAAAGAAAGTAGTAGAAAGATGGGCTCCAAACCAAGAAGCGGGAAGAAATCTGCAAATGGTCTGACGACCGCAGCCATATAATACAACACACACACACAACTATGAAGAATGTTGATAACCTTTTATGTTTCCTTTTTAATTTATATTGTCTAAAAGGGACACTTAAATTGTTTTTGCTTGCTTTCTCATTACCAAGAATAAAATGCAATTAGTTACTAAGTTTTTTAGTACGTTGTAACGAAGGTTGTCAATCGAAAGAATTTCTTTTTTTCTGTTAATTTTTGCAATAAACATTTTAAAACCATAGCATTTTTGAATAGAGAATGAAGAGATTTTTCAAAGTAGGTATCACAAGCCCCCACTTCCTATTTAAAATATGCGGGTTGCAACTGTCATTTGAAGAGGGCTATAGTGGGGGTAAAGTTTTCACGTTTCAGAATGTAAATTTTTAATCTAAAATTGACGTAATTCGGGATTTTTTATAAATATGCAAAATAGTTGAGATACTGAATTTATTCCATTGGGCTGTTCCACACTATATGTGTACATCTATAAGAATTACAGCTACTTACTACTCTACCACTACAAAACACATAAAAATAAACGATAAAATCTGTGGCTAATGGATTTTAGATCAAACAACCACAGCAACAACAATACACAGGGTAAGTCAAATAAGCGGGATTGTTTTCTTATGCTATTGCTTAAATGCTTATGGAAAAAAAATAGATTCATATATATATATATATATATATATATATATATATATATATATATATATATATATATATATATATATATATATATATATATATATATATATATATATATATATATATAATTACAACGAGAATACACCTAAAGTAATGCCGGCTAAGGTAGACGGCCTCCTAGAACATTGTGAGGTATACGACAGGGTAGCAATTTCGATGCTGAACCAGGTAGTATGTTGTCACGGCAGCTCCAATAAACAACAAAATGTTATAAATAGAGACTGTGTACAATCTGCCAACAATTTTGTAAATTGTCAGCCCTGGCCTTTTCTTTCCTAATAACGGGACAATGTATGTAAGGCTAGATGCACTCTCGACATAATTAGAAACGCATACCAGTTTCATAATACCTATAACATAAAGCTATTTTCACTTATACATGTGGTTAATCTTTCCCGTATAATACCTAACTTGGTTATTTTATATGAAACATCTTTAAATTTTTGAATTTTTGGGTTATAAGTTTTTCTTATGGTCTACCTCTCTCCTATTCTCCAATATGTGTCCTTCAAATAATGTTGTTAGAAAGCTATTGTCTTAGAATATGACTAGCTAATTTTGACTCTATGTATATATTTTTCCCCTGTCAAAACGCCTTGAATGAAAAAGTACACTATTATTTTGTGATCCAGAATGCCTACCTAAATATTTACACTATTTATGTATTCCTATGGACAATGGCGGCTCTATGTTCTAGCCTCTAGGATCACTATTTTCAGGTTTCAAACGTCAATTTAGGAGGCACCAAAAATGTTGAGAAACAAAATAATATATTTTTAAATTTTGTGTGTTCTAAACGCTCTTACCTCTAAACGTACTTCTAAATTAGTTTGAAAGTTAAAAATTGGTGTTAAGCTTATCAACTCGGAGTTTTCGCTTAAATGTTGTCTTTTAAAATTAAATCAAAATTGGTGAATATTCACCAATAGCGTCCCAACTCTGCTTTATTTACATATACCCTCTGTTACAGCAGGAAATATGTTAAACGTGTTCTATTAATAAGTATCTATACTGAGTTTGTTAATGACACATGACAGAAAGTAAACAATAATCTACATAGTGTGTCCAAGATAAGGAGGGCCACTATGGGAATCTCGAAAACGGTAGCAGATAAAGACTTGGCTAAATAGGAGAAAAGTTGTGCACTCACAAGCCCAACAAATTGGCGGTTAGATATCTCCAAAAATTTTTGTTTGTTTTTGAGATATTTTGAAAAATTTGGATTTTTCGATTTTACATATTACTTTTTTCTGGCCTTAATAGTGGAAATACACCAATACCGGTGACACTTCTCCACATCACGTTTTTTTTGCGGGACCATCATGAACTTTTTTTGTTAAATACAGCCTCCCTTTCTGATATCATATTCTGAAAGTCCTTTTTATTCCAAATTCAGCAATGTGTCACACTTTCTGGTTTAGTACCATTTGAGTTTTTTTTGTGACCTTAATCAAGAAAATTCCTATTACGGACGTGTACATAGCTTTTAAACTTAAATACTAAACAACTAGCTACATCAAGTAATACTTTAAGTCATTTAGGCGTTTAATAATTATCCAATCGATTAACCGAGGGAATAATTTAACGGAATAAATACAGAACAAGTAAGCTGAAATAAAATAAAAAGACATAAATATCCTTTGGAATATAAATTGATGTGATAATAGCCCTATTTGGATTAACAGTAACCGTATTTCGATTGACAGTAACATTAATTTTTGACACATTAGTGTCTTGTTTAATTTATTGTGTTATAATTAGTAACTGTTTCTAGTAAATATGTTTTCTAACTAAGAAAAGTTTGACATGTTGGCATGTTTCATTTCATCAAACCGAAATTGTTCTGTTGCGGAGCGTATGTTGTATTTGCAGAAATATCCGGAAAGAAGACAGCTAAATAAAATGACTTATAGCAAATTAGTAATAAACCTTAAGGCATAGGGTTCTTTAAAAAACTTGTAGTTTCTCAGCAAAAATCGAGCAATGAGGACATAATGTTTCGCTAGCAGTTACTGAGAATCCCGGTACATCAGTCCGGCGGATTGAACGAAACGTTGGTATATCAAAGTCAACGGCACATTTTATTTGACGAAAACAAAAATTACGTCCGTACAAGTGCAAAATTTATCAAACACTCAGACCAGATGATTTAGAACCACACTGCTCATTCTGTGAGTGGTACATAAGAAAATGGCAGGACAATTTTAATTAAAGCATGATTACGAATAATGGTATTTTCAATAGACGAAGTGTTGATTATTGATTTGAAACCAATCAGCGCTCAAATAAAACGTCGGGGCATCAACACCGTTTCGCTTTCAATATGTGTGCTTGTATCTTCGGTACAACGATTGTAGGACCGTTTCTTTACCACCATACCTTAACATCAGAACGCTACCTACGTTTGCTACAAAACGATTTAGATGATGTTCTCGATAGCATGCCTCTGGAGAGGGTTCGCAACTGTTGGATACAGCACGGTGGGGCACCTGCACCTAATTACAGAGCCGTTCGGGAGTATTTCTCACGGAGATTTTCAGATAAGGTAATTAGCATGTATTTGGAAACACTCTGGCTAGCGTGTTCACCAGATATAACCCCGCTTGATTTATTCGTATGGGGATACGTTAAGAATTATGTATATCAGCAAAATTGTTCTACAGAATATTTGCCACTATTACTCCACAAATGTTGATTGTGTTTTAGAATCGACAGTTAGAAGGTGCTCTTTGCGCTTGGAAAATAGTGGAAGTTTATTTGAACATATGCTCTAAATTTAGTTGTTTTGCTCCTATTCCTTGGTTCATTGTTTTTTGTTTAGGTCTTCTGGTAATGTAATTTTATTTGTTCTGTGTTTATACCATTAAACTATTGCCTTAATTCGTCCATTGGATTATTATTAAACGCCTAAATGACATCAAGTGTTAATTGATATAGGTAGTTGTTTAGTACTTAAGTTTAAAAACTATGTACAGGTCCGTCTTGATTAAGGTCGAAACAAAGACTAAAATGGTACTAAACCGTAAAGTGTGACACATCGCTGAAATTGGAATAAGAAGGGCTTTTAGAATATGAGATCAGAAAATCAAGGCCGTATTTTAAAAAAAGTTGATGATGGTCCCGCAAACGCGAAACGTCCGATTAAAAAATTAGCAATGCTACGTTAAAGAAAATGAAAAGTTGCTGTGGAGAAGTGTCATCGGTATTGGTGTAGGTCCACCATTAAGGCCACCAAAAATATGTAAAATCAAAAAATCCAAACTTTTCAAAATATCTCAAAAACCAAAGAATGTTCGTAGATGTCTAATCGCCAATTTGTTGGGCTCTTGACTGCGCAACTTTTCTCCCACTTAACCAAGTCTGTATCCGCTACCGTTTTGGAGATCCCCATAGTGGCCCTCCTTACTTTGGACACACTGTATATATTAATACGTGAATAAAAAACTTTGTACCCCTTTTTAAGCACATTGCGCGCACGGAGGAGTGTGAGATTTGTTCATGATAACGTTCAAACTTAAAAAAAATAATGAATGACGGTCAAATTTCGACCACTGGTATTATTAAATTTGCTAACTTTCACGAGGTATTTTGTAAATTGACAGAGTAGACAACCAACGTTTACAAATAAATGGCTATTGTTTCTTGTTTATTGGAAATTAAACTGCATCAAATTTTTGGTCACATTTTACACAAATCAAAGTAAAGATACATGCAATTAATGCATCTCATTGGGTTATTTTAGCAATTATATTATTTTTAGAACATTTTTCTTTATTTGTAAGTACAAGAGTTCGCTAAAAAAATTGTTGTATTGAAAGTTTGCTGACAATTTTTTCACGAAAAATAATTAAAAACATTTGTTCGGTAAAAACCACACATTTGTTTACGAATTTTTTTTTACAAAAATTCACTAAAATATTTTAACAAAAATTTGCCTTAAAATGTTCTGTGCGAAAATGTACTAAATTTGTTTCACAAATGTCGGACCCGGACGAGTTCACAAATGAGTCACCCATCCAGGAAATTACCGTACCCGACGTTGCTTAATTCTAATTAAGCAACATGGACACGTGTCCAAGCTACGCCGCCAAACAGCCACTCATATTTCCATTTCAGCAGTCTCCAGCTGTGCCCGTCAAGTAAAATGGCGGATTTCTCCACAAATAATAGATGGTGATAATATAATTTGAATTACCAGCAGTGTCCGTGTAATACCACCATAAACGTCATGGGTCATTCTAATATTTTAATGAAAAAAAAAATGACCACCTTCAGCTGTGGGAGGAGCGACTAATCACAAGACACATTGCACGTATCATTGTAAGTTTAGACCAAGGTTTATAGATTAGATTGGTTGTCTGATAACTTAGAGAGGAGAGACGCGAGAGGAGGGTAATACGTCAGGTGTATTCCATATGTGGATATTTCCTATAGTTTCAGATAGCGTTTTGGTGTTTTCAATAACATTTATTAGAAATTTGTGTAACTTTCAATGTGTTTACCAAAAAATTTTCGATTACCATCAGTTATAGATTTATTTTGATGTTTATTCTGTATGAGATGGCAGTTAAATCGAAACTATTGTCTTAAAGACAATATTTTATTTTTTGAGGTTTTGTGTTGTAAACATAACTGTACAATGAATCAACGGTATTATAAATTGGGCGTTATTTATTCAAAACTATTTTTATATTCAACAATTAAATCGGTAAATCGTGATAAAGGTAGATAAATATGTGTTTAATGCACAAAAACTCAATAAATATAACTTAACCTATTTATTTGTTTTGATGCCTGATCGGTGTTGTTTGTAGTATAGTAAGTTGCAAAAATATTTATAAAAAGGCAATGGAAAGTGGATATAAACTTTTCTTATTTTTTCCAAAAGAAGTAAAAATAAAGTATTAGGTAAATTTGCAGATGAGTTCACAGAAAGTTAAATTTTTTCAGAAACATGTTTAGGATCCCTCTTGGATGCATAAACCACAAGACAAATTTCGTGCAAACAACCCTCGAGAAAGTTACGGTACCAGGAGTTAATAAGGGTGCTTGGCGTTGAAGAAGAGCAAACGAAGTATAAACAAAAATGCGAAAACACAGCTTAGCCGGACCTATATAAGCTGCCTTCATCCCATTTTGCAGCTACACATTCTTAAATTCCTGTTTGTCACGCACAGTCGCCACAGGTCCCGTAACTCTTTTGGGGATTGTTCCCAAGGATTTTTCTTGTAGTTTATGGATTGAGGGTGGTTGTAGGCATGTAGAAGGCGAAGGAGAACCCACCCCCTGTGGTTTAGGAGTGTCAGCTGGCATTGCACAAGTGTTGGGGTGGGTTGGGTGCTTTGTACTTGGGATTTTCCTTCCCCTTCTGCCTGCATACAACCACTCACAATGTGTAAACCACAAGAACATTTTTTTTGGAACAACCCCCAAGAAGGTTGCGGGAGCTGGGGCGAATAGGGGTTTCGTGCGGGGTAAACGGGATTTTAAGGAGGTATAGCTGCAAAATGGAAGAAAGGCAACTCATACAGGTCCGGGCAGGCTTTTTTTTTCGAATTTTTCGTTTCTTGGTCCCTGCCGATCACCACTATTCACTCCTGGTCCCGTAGTTTCACTGGGAGTTGTTTGCAAGATTTTTTTGTGGTTTACACATGCAAGGGCACATTTCTAAAAAAATTCTAAAAGCCCTCCGTGAGATCATCTTCAAATTTACCAAGTATTATTATACCTATCCTCTTCATTTAGATATTGCGCTAGCACAGTTTACTATTATTTTAAAATTAAATATAAGATGTACGAGTTTTTTGCTTAGAAATTGATGTAGCAATTATAAACTTACTATTTTGTATGTGTACAAATACATACCTACCATAATATCATAAACTTAAATAAATTCATTATTGATTAGTTGCATGTTATTAAATGAGGCATATCCAGTAAAATAGGTAAGTAAACTCCCAAAACAACTAAAAACCTATCGTGGTTTAGAAAAAAAAAACATTCTCTCCAATCTGAGAAATGAATTTATAATTTCATAAACATTAATTATTTTTTAATCTTTTCAAGATAAATCAGTTAATTGATTCGTTTATTTAAAATCGATTAACACCCCAAACCTTAAATGCTTTCTATTATTATATAAAATTTCTTAATTTTAACTCGCCTTATCTTGTTATAACCTCAAAAAGAACATAACTTTGAAAAGACGAACCTAAAAATGCCAGCTGATTTCAGTATTCAATGCACTATTATTCCACTAGATTTAAATTGGGAATACATGTGACGTACTCTCGCCTCACTACCTGATCAGTCTAGAGTTACCATGCACACTCTTTAATCTATAAATGTTGAGTTTTTACAGTCGGTTTTGTAGAACGTGTTTCTTCTGTTGCAAGCGCAAACTAAGTGTAATTGGCGACGTAATAACCCTAAGTTTGAAATTCAAATTTATGGGCTCGCTTATTGAAATCTTTGATATTTTTTCTGTGATATTAGACAGCTTTAAAATAACTAGTGTGTCAGACACATTTTCATACGAACTTTCGAAATACGCAAAAAAATTGTGTTGCGACCCCATTCTAGTAACCGATCAGATAATGTGATTATTTAGCGAATTTTTGAAGAAAAATAATGAAATACTAAATTAACTTTAGTACGAGAAAACAAGAAATAATTAATTTGATATGATTTTCTAGGTTTACATTTTTATAACATAAAAGTAATTGCTAAATTGTTTGCACAAATGAAATTTCAAGTGGCAGATTTAATTAATCATCTTGTTTCTGACAGCTAATTCAAATTTCTGTGGAAATTAACCTTTAATTTTTCAATTTTAATTACAGACTATTTAATTTGATTTTTTTTTGGTATTTTATCAGAAAATATTCATATAAAACATTTTAATACATATTTAGTCAGTTTTACCAGATTTTTTTCTTTGTTTTCGTAGAAATCAGTTTTTGTCAAATTGTTGTGCAATGTTAGCAATTAATAATTCATGTATAATATAGACAACTGCAACAAAAATGTTGGCGGATTCACGTAAGAAAATGTTTTTCCTGTAAAAAACGTTTTAGAAAATTTTCGTAAAAAGATATTTAAATTTTTCGTGTAACATTACTTAAGACATTTTTTGTCAAAAAAGTAGAAGATTTTCCTAAAAGAAATTGCTTGAATATTTCCATGTTTGTTTTTGGATTTTGTTCATAAAGCTTTCTTAAATAGTAACTAAATCTGGGCCGGTGTAGTTTTTATGTAAATTGTCTAAATAGGCTCGTTTTTTTTAAATTTGAAGCTTATTTTCGAAAAATATTTGTACTTTCTCAAACAATAAAGTTATTTGATGAAACAAGTAATACGATTTCTACTATAAAGGTTTACTATCTCCTAAATTCGGTGTCCGTCATTAAAAAAAATATATTTGACATCAAAAAGAATTTTATGAAAATTTGCTACCATAAAGCATTTGCTGCGTATAGAGGTGTTGATAGTTTTTGACCATTTTGCAACAAAAAAACTTAACCTATTCAATCGATTTGTTAGCCACATATAATATTGCGGTCTTGTGCCCTCTCTGGTGAATTTTTGAACTCCAGTGCGACTAATTTTAGTGAATTTTCATTAAGAAAATTCACTAATAGAGAGGTATCCATGGTAAGACTAAGTTTATATTTTTAACTGATATATATATATATATATATATATATATATATATATATATATATATATATATATATATATATATGTGTGTTGTTAATGACTTGGATGAGTTCGCTCATCAAATCTTATCGGCCAATTTTTCTTCATAAAAAATTAAAAATATTTTTTAAAACCTATTATCTCTCCAATTGTTTAAGTGCTTGAAACGAAAATTTACAACCGAAAAGAACATAGAAAGACGTGGTTGTGTACTAATTTTCAAGTCTTTTGATCAAAGGAAAATCAAGTTATTGGAAATTAATTATAAGATAATCCTCGACATCACTTCAGATTCTGTAATGCAATATCTACAATGTTGGACAAAGACAGATGACGTTATCTGTACTGCTATGCTATTTAAAAAAATCGTAGATAAAAATCTCAGAATGGAGAACACTTTGAGAGATACGACAGGGACGCCATCTCGGTGCGGGACTAGGTAGTATGTTGTCACGACAGCTCTAGTTTTCATAAAATTTTATAGATAGAGACTGTGTACAATGTACAACCAACTAAAAATTTTGTAAATTGTCAGCCTTGGACCATTTCTTTCCTAATACCGGGACAATATTTGCGTCCAAAAGCACTAAATTTTAGCATGGGAAGAAAGTTACGGGGTCAGTAGTGAATAGAGGTGCTGGGCGGGAAGAATATAAAAAGGAAATGTGAAAAATTGGATGAGTTGACTAAAACAAAACTATTCAAGCAATTAATAAGGAAAAATACCTGCCATATTTATTATTTGGCAGGTACATTCCCTTTGTAAATAATTATTTTTTTTCTGAAAAACTTTTGCAACTTTAATGAAATTTGTAACACAATTTTTTAAGAGACTTCCAGTACTCACATATTATATCTAAGACTAGATTTTAAATTTCTAGCTCCATATAAAACATACATTTTTTCCAATAATCGCTAACTGGGACTCTAAAACCGATCTCCAAGGTCCATTTAACCCTTTGAAGCACGAATTTCAATGTTATTTCCAATTCTAATGACATTTGGTATATATCATCTTAATGTGTAGGAAAATGATGTAGTACACTTCTTTGTTGCAAAAAACATTTATTTTAACTTTTGCAAGTGGTTTCGATATGAAACCACAATGCAAATGAACACATACAAAATCGAAAGATATTTTATATTATTGATGATAAGTTAGAAAACAGTTTCTTTCTGCCAGTAAACATAACCCGACTTTACACTGTATGCAGCTCCATCTGGTTCGATGAGGTTTTTCGGCCGTACTACACTGAGCACAGCGTCTTGATGTTCCGTGCACAGGTAGATGTTTTGCTTGATCACGCCGTTGATCTATTGGTACATAAGGCTTGAATCTGGGGACAACTTTTTTAGTAGAAGATGGCCTTCCACAAGAGTCTCTTGAAACGGAAGCCCTAATCAAACTCAGTATTACTTCACATCGGAAAATTTTGAGGCTCTTAGCACTTTTGGTCCTCCGTTTGAATAGTATATATGAGTTGACTACTTCATCCGAGGTTAGTTTTGACAAATCGATTTGTTTTTTCATCACTTGCGACAAATCAATTTGATTTTCCATCCTAACCTAAATAAATTTACTTTAGTGCGTTGCACGCACACTGGTTTCGCCGCGAAAGCATATCCGGCCAACAAAAACAAATTTACTTTACTGCAAGCACACTGGTTTCGCCGCAAAACCATATTCGATTGACAAAGTAAAAACAATAAACTATGTAAAACAAGTATTCTTACCTTTATATAAGTGCCTCAGTAACACAATCGTCCAAAAAAACGGAGTAGTTATAACACTTTTTACGAAAATGTAGATAAAAAACGAAATCATTCATAAAACATGGTTTTATGACAAATTCTAACGAATACTAGCAATACAGTGTTCGCCAATTGCAAATTTGCGATGGACATCAATAGATGGCGCACTAATACCCAAGTAGAAAGTGTGGTTTCACTGTAAAACCAGTCTACATATGGAAAAAAAAACATTAAGTAAATGGTTTCTGTGTGAAACCACTTTGCTTCAAAGGGTTAAATTTGAAGAATTAGTTTTAATAATATACCTTACTAATAGGGTAAAATTCTTATGAAAATCCACTATTATAACGAACTTGCTGCGTCCCGAGGTTTATAAGTATATGCTTATAAATTTCTTTCGTTAAACTAAGCGATATGAGTTTTTGAATATACTATAAGTTATATAGAAGCAACTGGTGAATCAAATTTGATTATAACAACTTTGTTATTTTCGAAGATACAAACATTTTTTAAAAGAGAATCTAATTTTTTTTCGGAAACCTTGGTCAGCTATTCCTGGCTTACCAACTGTCCAAGCCATTTACTAACAGAACACGCGTGCCAAGTTTTATAGAAATCGGTCTATTATTTTTGACATTTATTTTGCAGTTATATATATATATATATATATATATATATATATATATATATATATATATATATATATATATATATATATATATATATATATATATATATATATATATATGTCACACCGATTACTCAAACAATAATAGGTCTAGTCCGGTAGGCCGGTTTTAATCAAATTTTCTGAGTAGCTTCCTTTTGCAAGTGGCTTGGATAAGTTCGTTAGCCAGGAAAATCGGCCCAGGTTTTCCCGGAAAATTTTGTGTTTTCTTTCGGAAAAATTATATCTCCGGAAAAAGCAAAGTAAGGGCAATCAGATTCGGTACGCGTATTTGTATTATAAAGAGTGAATCATGTATCAAAATTTAAGTCTACGTTTAAAGAGAAAAAAGTTACGGGCATTTGAAGAAACGAAATGGGGTTTTCCTCAAAACGTCAAAGTCGCGATTTGAAACGTCAAAGTTGGCAATATTAAGGCAAAGAACCTGAAACAAATACGGATTATGTAAAGAAAATGTCGCAAAAAAATCTTCTGCAAACCCTTAAGTTTCAGCTTCAATCGTCATTATCGTTCATTTTAATAAAATATTTCCAACAATTTTATTTCAAATATACCCTTTCTCTGATGCTTGGGCGGTAGTTTTAGTTAAGTTTATGGTTTAACGGTCTATAATTTTTAGCTAATTTTCGTAGAAAAACATCGTTAATGAGGAGACCGCGACTTTTGAATTGAAAAAAAATTCTTCAAATGAGGACAAACTAGGCCCCCTAGAATCCATATCTGGTTTTAGTGTCAGTTTTTATCTGTTTACATATATACAGGGTAACGCATTTCTACGGTAAAGCTCAATGTAATTGTTATTATACAAGATACGAGAAAAAGTTGTATACGTTAATTATAGGGTGTCTTGAGCTGCATCTTATAAAATTATTTTGACATAAGTCGTTGGTGATACCCAAAATTTTTTTTCTCGATTTTCCCTTATATGAATGCATTTTGGCATTTTTTTAACGAAATATGATGCATGTTTGCAAGAAAAAAAAATCGAGACGCAGTGAGTGATTTTTGGTAGTGAATTTTAATTAAATGCTTCAAATTTTAATAACTCAATTTGCTATTAAGTAACCTAAGGTTTGTTGGCTAGAAAACCATTTTAGTCGGATATGTTTTAAGTTTATTTTTGGAATTTTCTTTTAAATTTGCAAGCAATTAGTTATTTAGATAAAATATGGTACATTGGTTCTACTATATAGGTTATACCGGTAACCAGATTGTTGCCTGCATTTTTGTGATTGATGTCCTTAAACATTTATTTCTTTTCTCCGTTTTTAGAAAACCGATCCAGATACGAAAAAAGATCAACCCCAAGGTGAGAACATAAAACCAGATCTGCGTTTAGAAATTCCAAGTTCGGACACACATTCAGATAATAGCCCAGTAACGATGACAACTTCAATCAGCAGGAGACCAGCTGAAGACACTTTGGAATATGCTTACGACAATCCAGCTATGGCTAATAGTCCGAATGGAAGCACAAAACCCCATGAACGTACATTTTAGAGCAAGTGTTTCTTTGTTATATATTATGTCAAATCATTTTTGAATGACGTAATGCAATATGGAAGGATTAAACCCATTTAAAACAATTTGGGACACACACACAGATATATATATATATATATATATATATATATATATATATATATATATATATATATATATATATATATATATATATATATATATATACATGTGTGTGCATACAATATGTTGACTTAAAAGTATTAGTTCAGCGATAACAATAGAGTGAACATGAAACATATTCCATAAAGATACGAAGAGAAACAAAAACACAATTAAGGTTACGTGTATATTATGTATTGTAGACATTATACATCAAAATTACCGTACTCGTTTTTTCATTGCTGTAATTTTTTCACCATTGAAAACGAAACTGTAATTTTGGTAACAATTTTTTTTGACGTGAGTAACATTTAAATCTATGTAACATTGACTTGAAGAAAGATAATTGATATCCCAATCTTCTGCGCACATTTAAGAAACGTGTTGTTATTTGAAACTGTGTTTATTAGGGTTAAATTATACTTTTTTATACACACGTAAATTATGTAATTGATATAAACAAGTGCAAATTTGTAGGCATAACGATAAATAACTTTTAGCTTGTCAATCAGTAATCTGTATATTTTCAGTTTCTGCGCACATTTAAGAAAAGTGTTGTTATTTGAAACTGTGTTTATTAGGGTTAAATTATACTTTTTTATACACACGTAAATTATGTAATTGATATAAACAAGTGCAAATTTGTAGGCATAACGATAAATTACTTTTAGCTTGCCGTCAATCAGTAATCTGTATATTTTCAGTTTCCTGTGGACAACTTTTAATTTAAGATAATTTTCGTAGAAAAAATTCGCTTATTTACGAAATCACAACGTTGAATCTTTTTTTTTAATGATCAATGGATTCATCATATCATTCACGATAATGTTGCGGAAGCCTTAGTTCCAAAAGATTTTTATATATCTCAATCTTATAAAATATAGTTTTTCTCAATTTGGCACTTTGTTGATGCTATAAATGTGGAATAAAAAAGTTGTTATTCTAAAAACTTATCTCAATTGTTGGTGAATTAAATTTTGCATTTATTTTTTTGACCATGCATTAATTAATATAAACCCTTCATAGCTTTTAATATCCAATTCATAATGCCAGCAGTTCATATAAAAGAATATACTTGTGTTTTGTGCGTTCATAAATAAACATAGCTTAAACTTAAATAGTTATTTGTATTATTATTGTAAATTAAAAATAAAATAAGTCTTCCATACATGTACATTCCATTAAGTTCTTAGTTGCATAAGTTTAACATATTAGTTCTTAAATGATTTTTTAGACATAAAACGCTTTGTTACAACACATTATTTAGGCAAATTTATCTTTCCTAGTCATTTTTACTTTTTAAATAATTATGTTATCTTTAGACATAAGTACTTAATTAGTTTAGTGTATGGCCCTTTTGTGCAGCAGTACATTATCTACGTATTTACTTATGGAAATCAAGTCTAAGTAATCGAGCATATAGTCTTGTAAGAGGGATAATATTCCATAAGTCTATAGATTTCTTTTGTAAATTTTTAGTTCTACTTACTCTTGCTGTTAATTCTTGTAGACATGTAATAATCTTTTAACAATGCTTTTTAAATTATTTCTGTAACATGTTATATAATTAAAGCATGCATATTACTAATGACATAAACGATGTCTCCTGTACATATATAAAATGTATATACATTTTGCCTTATGTTTTCCGTCCATGATGTAAATATTTTTGTTTAGTTTATGTTAGTTATCGTTTGTGTGTAAATCATACCGTTTATTCGAATAAAGACTTTAGAGGTATTTTCTGTAGTTACTTGTAATTTTATTCTTTTTTCTGATATATCATATTTATAGCTTGTGAAAATCTCCATTGAAGATAATTGGTAGGTATATTTATATATTAATAAATGTTGTAATACTTTACTGTATTATCATAGGCACTTTTCTTCATGGCATAGGGAACTCTAACTCTCTCTCTCTCTCTCTCTATCTCTTTGATTCCATAGAGTTTCTTAATTTTACACTTGGCAGAACTGACGCTTTGTTTATTTATATCCTCAAGGGAAGGAAGTAAATGTGTGCAAGATAGTTTGCCCTTATCTCTTGAGAGTGATGTTTTTTCTCTAGCATGGGCTCATCTCATGTTACCCATTGAAGTCCTCTTGAATACCCTCGATGTTTGTTTAATTGTCAGAATGAAGCCTTTGGGTTTTGTATAAAATTTTATAAATTTGGTATAAACATTGAAAGTAAATGAAGAATGATGATGGGAAAGTAATGATGGATGTTTAAAGATTAGTAGGAAATGAAGGCAGTGATTGGAAATGTAAGATGGAAGAAAAAATGGTATAAAAAGTTTATTTAAAATGGTTTGTCAAAATTCGAAGTATGTCATATTTGGATAATGCAGTGTCAAGTATTTTTGGAATAAACTATTTAAATTATCTCACTATATACAACACAAGTCAAAATGGACTTACTGTATAGACGTATTGTGTAATTTCAGCCAATAAAGTATAAAGTATAAAGTATCTATTGTTTTTCACTGAGCACTGACAGAATGAAGATCAGTTGGAATATATACATATTGATGGTTATAAACTGTGAGTTGCTTCCTTCCTTGGTCTATAATGTGTCCATATTGGAGGAGAAGCTTTTGTTAGCTGACGACTTTAACCTTAATTAATATAATAATAGAATAACAATAATAAGTATCATAATAAAAAAGTGTTTACAACAAACGCATTACAAATAATTGGACCTGAGGAAACATATACACTCTCTATCCAGGCTAGCCTATACACATTCAGCAGCGACCCATACAATAATATCGCCCACGAAAGTGATACACGTGTGTGCGCATCTACATCACTGCGCACATGTATACATGCACACGGCTGAGCTCACACGTTCGGGCACACTAACAAGAACACCAACTGTAAGTTGCCCATTTAACACTAAAGTAAACCAGTCTAAATAACATGAAATAACTAACTATTACCAGTCCAACCAGTACAAATACAAAATGATTAAGTAAACTAGTCTAAATAAAATAAAATAATTAACTTTCACCAGCCTAAATAACACAAAATAACAATACAAAAACGTTAAAGTAAATACAACTAGAAACCAAACAACGAACCACTCATACATCAGTTGCAGGACACAGCCCTCACATATGTTGCATATACATACAACAGAAATACCCCAAAAAAATATATAAAAGCATCAAATAGTAATTGACATCAACAATCAAAAACGTTGCATATATTAAAATCTCCAATACACCTCACATACTCAGGGTCAGGAATTAGGATTAAGAACCCTCTTTAATACCGTATTTGAATTCAGGATCCAGGGCTTTAGTTGCCTTTTAAACCTGTTTTTATCAGTTAATGATCTTAAACTGTGTGGAAGAGCATTATAGCGTCTAATATTGTTGTGGAGATAATAGGTTTGTCCAATCCTTTTTTTTAGCCCGAAAAGTTCTCCACAAACTTTCGTGACCCCTTATGAATGCCCAATTCGCTGCAGTAAATGTTGTTTTTTTCTAACATTCATTATCAGTGCATAACTGTATACCTGCAAAATATCGATCATTCCGGTCTCTAAATCATGTTGCTCTGTAGAATACGTGTTAGCCTATTGTGATAAATCAACCCTAACTTACATATATGAGTGTCCTCGGTGCCGCCCCAAGCAGGAATGCCATATCGCAAATGAGATGCCACCATTGCATAATATAGCACTCTTAGGTGTTTTTGATCTATTAGGCCTTGCATGTGTTTAAAGACATATAGTAAGCACTCCGTTTTTTCGCTAAACTATCCATGTGACTGTTCCATCTGAGAGGTTGATCTATCGTGATCCCCAAATACTTGACGGATTCCGAGCGGTTTATCTCATATTTTGTACCATCCATGGTGAAAGACACTTCGGTGTAGTCTGGCAAACGATTCCTATATACCGTAAAAGGCTACATAAGTGGTATTCTTCCAGTTAATCAAAAGCAAATTTGTGTCAAGCTATCCTTTAATAGTTGAAAATCCCCTTTAAAATGACTCCTTTAGGCCACCCCATGAGTCTCCCATGTAAACAATTGCTGTATCGTCAACAAATCTACAATATCACCCCCACATGAAACATCAAACAGCGCGTTGATGTAAACATTAAACAGAATTTGCCCTAGAAGTGTGCCTTGTGGTATTCCATGGAGAACACCCTCTGGTCTACTCACTACATCCCTCATTCTAATACTCGGACCTCTGTCCGTCAAGTAATCTCCCATCAATCTCCCTGCATTGCCCCTAAATCCAAGGTCCTTCAATTTCTCCAAAAGCAGTTTATGGTTAACTGTATCAAAAGCCTTTTCAAGGCCAAGAAAATACAAATGCTTTTTTGTTTTCCTCAATGTACTCATAAATTCTAGATATTAGTGCTGCGATGGCATCCTCTGTACTTTTTCGCAGAATGAATCCATATTGCCTTCCATTGAGTATATTATATTTCGAAAGGTATTCGGTAATTCTCACCTTTAAAACCTTCTCCTAATTTTTTGCCAGGCTTGTTATCAGTGATATAGGTCTATAGTTAATCATGTTTAGCGTATCTCCCCCTTTAAAAAGTGGGATGATCAGAGCCGTCTTGAACACCCTCTGGAATACACCCTCCTCCGAAGATCTGTTTATGAGGTAAACTAAAGGTACCGCTATGTAACCAGAAACTACTTTAAGGGTTTCAGACCCTATACCATCAATTCCCGGTGCCTTGTGAGTCTTAAGTTCCCTAATATGTTCCAAAACGTCCTCTGTGTTCACCGGTCTCAAAAATATGGAATTGCCAATTCTTCTTGCCGCAAATACCCGATTGGTTGGTTTAATTCCCCGCGCTATCTCTACCTACATTAATATAATAGTCATTGAATTTTTCAGTTATTTCATCCCCATCCTCAACATACGTACCATCCTGCAACCTCACCGAGTGTATTCCCGCTTTTTTCTATCCCTTTTTACTGCTTGATTAACAACATTCCAAACACTCTTTGAGCAGTTGGAAGTTGTAGCAATCATCGTTTCATAGTACTAAAAAATCTGGAATTGGTAAGTGTTCTTGGTAAGTGTTCTTGCCGCAAATACCCGATTGGTTGGTTTAATTCCCCCCGCTATCTCCCTTCCCACATTAATATAATAGTCATTGAACTTTTCAGCTATCTCATCACTATGCTCAACAATCGTACCATCCTGCATGAAACCTCACCCCGCTTTTTCGTATCTATCTCTCTTTACCACCTGATTACCAACATTCAAAACACTCTTTGTTGCACGTTGTAGCAATAATCGTTTCATCATAGACTGCCTTTGCCCTACTTCCAAGCTGATTTAACTTATTCCTGTATGCCCTATATACTCTCACTGATTCGTCACCTCCGTGCAAGGATATTCTATACAACTCCTTGCTTCGTTTAGTTGACGCCACTATGCTTGGTGTTCTCCAAGACTTCCTTAACCTATTTTGCCCAGTAAAGGAAACTCTCTTGTGGATTTACTTATATATTCCCGTAACAACGTAACAAATTTTGTTGCCGCTTCGTCTACGTCTTTAGAATATACCACATCACACCATGTTTCATTTGCCAGTACAGCTGTTAACATTGTTCTGTCAATTACTTGCTTGAATTTCCCAACTACAGGTTTTAGCGTACCATTTCCAGGATATTCTATTTGGCATAATATGGTGATGGATGGTGTGGTGATCAGTGACACAGGAATAGAAAACTCCCGCTCTGAACACCTCTATAAAAGTATCAGTTTTAAACAAAATATGATCAATACAAGTTTTCGGCTGCCTTTGTTTTCTGCAGAAACAAAATCATGCTCAGCAAGTATATACAAATATACGTGTGTATAAGTATTATCATCAGACGCAATGTCTATATTAATATCGCCAATACTTAGGTGTTGCCTAATGCCTTTACTATGACACTGCTCAAGGAATTGGTAAAGCCAAGAAATAAAAAGATCCGGGCATGTGCATTGACGTCTGTAAAGAGCTGTTATCAGAAGAGGCCTGCCAAACAAGTCTAGGGTTATTTTCAAGGCACGGCATTGACCAATGTCCATCACTTCCTGGATGTACATATAACTTTTATTTATAAACACATCGTCGTTTTGATTAATTTCTCCGCCATTATATAAAGCAGTATAGCCGCGAATATTGAATACGTTTATATTGAGCACTTGCCATGTTTCAGTCAAAATAATTAAATCTGACAACTGCTCGAACTCCAATAAGACGAAACGTAGCTCAGCAAATCTCTTTGATATGCTCCTTATATTGGTATGTAAAACCTTAAAAGAAGATGGCTTAAAAAAGTCGTTACAATCCCCGCAATCCTTCAACACCTTCGCGGGCAATACTAAGTAGCTGTAATCCCTTATAATATATGAATCCATAACAATGACAACAAAAAAATTGAATAAGTATACAATAGCCATGGCAACAATGCATAAATGGCCAATGCACCTGTAAGCCAGAATTTAAATGCAGAAAATACATTCAGCGTTATCAACAATTCCAATCCCACAGAAGACTTAGCGCACAATCAAGCCGAATCTCAAAATAAAATCATTACAGATAAGAAATAATTTACAAACCTCTAATACAATACACCACAAACACGAATAGAGTGATCACACAAATGAAAGTCAGGAATGATCTGAGAGAATATTTTTACCACACGAAAATATGCATACCCCTTTAGAAAATTTAATGTTTTGGCCGGGTAAAGGCAGAAGTGGTAGGTGTTCCTGTATTTTTTGATACAGTCCGTTGTCTTTATTATTATATTATTAATATCTTGGTGATTCGGTTAATGTTCTTAAGAGAGTTGCTGGAGTCTTTTGATTTTTAGTGAATTTTCTTAAAAAAATTCACTAATGAGGAGATCCCGACTTTTGAATTTTGAAAAAATTTCTTCAAATGAGCGCTAATTAGGCCCCCCAGAACACATATCCGGGGTCGGTTTAAATTTTTATATGTTTATATATATATATATATATATATATATATATATATATATATATATATATATATATATATATATATATATATATATATATATATATATATATATATATATATATATATATATGTATATATATATATATATATATATATATATATATATATATATATATATATATATATATATATATATATATATGTATCACACCGATAACTCAAAAAATAATGGGCCGATTTTGATTAAATTTGGTGAATAAATTCCTTTTGCAAATGGCTTGGATAAGTTCGTTATCCAGGAAAATCGGTCTAGGTTTTCCCGGAAAATTTTGTGTTTTCTTTCGAAAAAAATTTATAACTCCGGAATTAACAAAGTAAGGGCAACCAAATTTCATATGCGGATTTATTTCATTATAGGCAAGTTACCTACCAAAATTTAGCTCCGTAGGTTAAAGGATAAAAAAGTTACAGGCATTCAAAGAAAAATAAATTTGGATTTTCCTCAAAACGTCAAAATTACGATTTTAAACGTCAAAATTGGTGAGTACATTCCTTTCGCGAGTCGCTTGGATAATTTTGTTAGCCAGGAAAATCCGCCGAGGTTTTCCCGGAAAAATTTGTGTTTTCTTTCGCAAAATATTTATATCTCCAAAATTAACAAAGTAAGGGCAACCAAATTTGGTAAGCTGGTTTATGTCGTTATAGGTGTGCCACCTACCAAAATTTAGCTCTGTAGGTCAAAAGACAAAAAAGTTATGGGCATTTAAATAAAAATAAATTGGGGGTTTCCTCAAAACGTCAAAGTGACAATTGAAAACGTCAAAATTCGCAACATTTACGCAAATAACTTGAATCTAATACGATCCATGGAAAGAAAATGTCTCAAGAAGAATGTTTTACATACACCGAACTCTTAGTTTCAACCGTCATTGTCCTTCATTTTACTAAAATATTTCCAGAAAATTCATTTCTAATAGACCCTTTCTCTGATGCTTGGCAGTAGCCTTAGCTATAGAGTTTATTGTTTAATGGTATATAATTTTTATCGAATTTTCGTAAAAAATCAATAAAGCTCAATATATTCGTTATTATACAAGATATGAAAAAATATTGTATACATTAATTATACGGTGTTTTGAGCTACATCTTAAAAAATTATTGCGACAATCACAGGGTGGCCCATAAGTCGTTGGTGATACAAATAATTATTTTTTTTGTCGAAAACGCCTTATTTTTTTGCATTTTCCATCGAAATATAATGCATGTTTGTAAGTTAAGAAATTCTGGAGGCAGCAAGTGCGTTGTGGTTGCGAATTTTGATTAAATGCTTCATATTTGAAAAGCTCAATTTGCTATTAACCTATAAGGCTGACCAGGAAACGGATTTTTTCAGTAACACTTTTGGTTTACTTTTGGAAATTTCTGTACGTTTTCAAACAATCAAGTTATTTTGATGAAACATGGCACATTGTTTTTACTATATATGTTATACTGGTAATCAAATTTGATGCCTGCTTTTTCTATATAGGTTATACTGGTAACCAAAATTGATGTCTGCTTTCTTAAAAAGAAAACACACATATTTGCAATAAAAACATTTTTATGAAAATTCACTACCATAACGCACTTGCTGCGTCCCGAGATTTTCTAATTTGATCGATGTACCTACAAGAGTGTCCTCGTGCTTTAGTATATGTATTGATCATGTGTGGATCAGAGATCGGTTAAATGTGAAGAAGGTTCGCAATTTGGGCTGTCGGGTGATCATTGTTAGATGATAGGAATACAAAACATGAAGACCTTGATTCCCGCGGATTACATTTATCGTAGATGTTTCAGCGAGGAAAATAGCTGGCGCTCTTGCTCTTATTTGGAGGGCTGGCTTGAGATGTATGAGAGTAATTGTTACAATGTAGCATTTGATACATTTTTTATTGTTTTTATCATTACTTGGCGTCTGTTTTCCAACAAGAAATTTTCATAAAAGTAAAGGGAGTGGTTCCACGTACTTTAACGGCTGGTTCCCTTCTAGAGAAGACATTGACCTCAGAAATAGATCGACATTGTGCACTGACTTAACTAAGCGATATCATGCATTTAATGCTCTTATAGTGCGACTTAGTAAAGAGCTTGTGAGCCACTTGTGTATTTCTCATTAAAAATAATATTTTTACGTCGTCGTAGCATCGTTTTATTAGGGGGCACGGATACTGCTCTCTGTCATTTTGTGTGCCAAATTATAGGTGCTGTGGACAGAAAAAATAATTTTTTGGGGTTGTTTATTGACTTATCGAACGCTTTCAACTGTGTAGTGCACAAAATCCTACTGCCTAAGTTATATGGTGTTAGAGGATTGCCGTTGATGACAACTTTATTATATTTGTAAGCAAGAACGACACTACCCACACAACACACGGACGTCAATTAGATATCCAATGGATATCCACGATGGATATCCAGGAGACCCAAATGGATATGCATGGATATACAATGGACATCTAACGAACATACAGATGTCCTACTAATATCCATCAATCTGGATATCCATGTGGATATATATATATATATATATATATATATATATATATATATATATATATATATATATATATATATATATATATATATATATATATATATATATATATATATATATATATTCGATTTTCTTCTGTCTGAGGATCTTGTCAAGCAGCGAAATCGGTTACAGAAACGTTGAAGAACATCCTAGAACATATAAAATTAAGAAGGGCCACTTGCTCCAGGTAGCTTACGCGCTGGCTACGTCCTTCATTTACAGAAACGAAAACCAACAGTGAAGCCAGAGAATTATAATCTCCAACTCGCTGTATGTACTAGGGACCAGTTTCACCAAGTAAGGGCGACAATAATCAATGAATTAAATGTATATATCTATCTACCTATCTATCAAGATACTTCACTTATAAATACCAGAAGATTCTTTGTGCGTGTACCCTCTTCAACTGTGCTTATAGCTACAATAAAATCGACCAGGCAGGCCTAAGTGATTTAACATCTTGCTTATGGGTAAATATATCTTATGTATGCATAAGTTTAATTTGCTTATTTTAATTTCCATCTTGTACGCTTGTACCGTTTTAACATGTTTTGAATGGATAGCTTCTTGGTATATGACCGTCTCATTTATTTAACCTTGAAATTAAACATTATTAGCTTTAATTCAATTTAATGATTGAATTATGTTTATTATATGTAAATGAATCTTGCAATCACGAGACAACGGCGGAGGTTGACTGGTAAAATCTGCAGAAAGTGCCTTCTATCATGGGTAAATCATTCGCTGCGTTCACCAGGCACCAATAGTTGAATAGTTTAGTCAACGTATGCGTTCACCAGTACTGCTCAGTTTTAGCTCGAATCAAAGTCTATCCGTTTTCTCAAAGCGGAATTAATATTTTTGATGGCTAATTCAACATAATGCCGGGGCGGGCGTAGTTAAGTATCAACATACTGTTCTAAATTTTTTCTCTTCTCGCGGATATTAGATGTGATTCTCGATTCATAGATAGTTAATTAGATTATTTTAATAGCCATTTTATAATGATAAAATGGCTATTAAAATAATCTGGAGCGTAATTTGATATTACATCCTCATAATAATCTGCATTTCTCCTTGGTTTGGTTCTTTTACGCGGTACTGTATCCACTGATCGAATCATTTTTCTATCGCCAATTCTATCACAGTCATATCAAGTGGATCATCAGCTACATATCCATTAGACGAGGTTTCCAAATTGATCATTATTTTCATTTCGCATTTTCGATTTTAAAATGTTGCTTTGTTTTGTAGTTATAACTACAGACCTTAATACGCAATTTAAAACTCACAGACCAATATCAAAATATTGCTTAAAGTCCACAACCGGCCAATTGTATCAGTAGTCAACAGATGAACACTTAAACTCAGCTGTTGGCGTCTGGCAAACGCAACCACTACTTTCATAGTCACCATAACGATAATGTTACAGTTGGTGCTTTTAATATGACAAAGCCTGAAAGCTCTTTGTCGAATTGCCTGTTAACTAATCAGTTTAGGCAATATTTATTATCTATCGACAAGGAGCGGCCTCTGGTTTGTTTTCATTAAGAAACACCCAAAAAATTGTGCTTTGTTGAATCGAAATAAGTAAAATGTGGATTTAGACAGACATACATGTGTCAGGTTGCTTAAGCTATAATTACAGTTACCTATACTAGTTAAAAAGTTCTAATTATGCTTCAGCTTCGTTTCGTAAATAAGTTTTGTAGTATTTCTCGTTCCGGTCACAATCCACACACTTTTAAAGATAAACAAACTTATCTGCTTTTTTAGATTCTGCAATGTAATGCATATTCAGTTTCTTTTTCTGTGTCGGACGGTCCACATGCCCGTTGAGCTCTCTGCTCCTTATATACTTCAAGATATATTCTGTATATTATGCGTTGTACTTTTTTAAAGGGAGCCACTCAAGTGTGTTTAATTTATTAGCATCGTAGTGAAGTGATTGCTCGATTTGATCATTCAAGGTATCAAGGACTTGTGCATAGTCATAGGTTTGTTCGTTAGACGTCTCTTGTATCAATGGTTTCCTTGTACTATATTGTATGTTTATTTTTTATGGCATTGGCCGATTCTAAGTGAGATGTAAGACACGAAACATGTGCCGCCATCTCCTTACGGAACCAAGTAGTATGTTGTCACGGCAGCTCCAAATAACACAGAATGTTAAAAAATAGAGACTGTATACAACCAACTAACAATTTGGTAAATTGTCAGCCCTGGCCCATTTCTACCCCAATATAGGGACACAGTATGTAAGGCTAGATGCCACATCCGTATTACTTTATATGTGTATTTTCGCTGCAATTATTATGCCGTACTGACGAGCTCCAATTAGACCGAAACCGGTCTACGGTTCTAATTGTGGTGAGAATGCATCTAGCCTTACATTAGCCGATTCGTAACAAGGTAGGTGCATGGATTACGATTCATATTGATTGGCACTTATTTTCTGCCACTAATTGTTTTTTTCATTTTGCACGTATTTTTGTAGCACTAAGTTACCTTCTATAAAACTCAATCATTAATGACCGGATACATATCAAGTCACTCCTACCAAAGAAGTGGTAGTTGACTACTTTGTTGTCTACCTCAGTCATGTTCAACCTGCTTTGAAGTAGGTTTAGAGGTTATGCCAATATAACTTCTTACTTCATTCAAAGTTTTTCTCTTTATGCGTACTATCACTCGGATCCGTATATTCTCTGTGGATTTCCTGTCCGTAAGCGCAGACGTCGCTCTACTTGGTAATATTGCTGTCTTCTATGTTTCTCTGGGAGGTCATCGGAAAAGCTGTCGAATAATTGCCTAGCCTGTTAGCTTATGTGTTCTATAGGTAGTATTCTTTGAGTGAATATTGTAACCTGTGATGAACATTGATAAGTACAATTTGGAGAACACAATTCATCACAATGCAGTTTTATGATCTGACGATAGTTTCGCTAACAAAGTTAGCGTCATCAGAGGGTTGAATATTTGATGAGTACTCTTCTTAGATAAACTGCCTACGATTATTTTCTCCCCGTGAGACTCTTTTCTTACTACTCCTGGCCTAATGTGACTATGTTGTTTTCAGAATAGGATGTGGCAAGAACCATTTCCGATAGCGCACCCATCAGTTATTTCAGTATAATTCTTAAAGTGGTAAGCGTATTTTATGACATTGTTCCTGTTAGTCACGCTACTTGCCTGCTGTGGTAATATTGTTTGATAATAGTGTTACTTTCAGTGAATACCTATAGTTACTTGAACTTGATGATAGTGTCCTTGCCTGCGAGTACAGTACGCACGATTATGTAAGGATGTTTTTTCTTGTCAGTCAAATCCTTGCCTAACGTGGCAAGATTTTTTCAGGATAGCGTAACTGCCAGTGAGTACAGTCCTTGCCTAATGTGGCAGAATTATTGGAGGCTGGTGTTCCTGTAAGCGTGTATAGTACTTGCCTAATGTGGCCGGATTATTATATGCTGGCGTAAGTGGCACTGAGTACAGTACTTACCTAATGCAGCACGAATTTTTGAGGAGTCAGAGAGTACAGTACTTGCCTAGTGTGGCAAACATATATAAGGATTTCGTAACTGCCATTGAGTGCAGTAATTGTCTAATGTGGCAACATTAGATTTACTTGGAGGACGGCGTTACTCTCAGTGAGTTCAGTACTTGTCTAATGTGGCACGATTCTTTCAGAGTGGCGTTACTGCCAATGAGTATAGTGGTTGCCTACCAGGCAAGATTGTTGGATGATAGCGTTCCTGTCAGTGAGTACAGTTTTGTCACAGGTTGTACGATGATTTCGAACTGGTACCTGGGTTTGAACTGGTACCTGGGTACAGTATGGCTTTTATTTAACACGGGTATCTAAGATGACGTTACTCTTTGTGAGTATTTTGTACTGGCCTAGTCTGACAAGCTTATTTCAAGATGGTGTTAGTGTCAGTGCGTACATTTTTTTGTCAGTACCATAAGATAATTCTTTTCTGGATAGGGTGTTACTTCTTGTTGGTGAACACAGTCCTTACCTAAGAGGCCACAATTTTTTTCTCCACTGGAATATTATTCCTGTATTACAGTAGCTGCCTACTATGGCACCTCTCTTTTCGCCTTACGATAATATTTTCTACGGCCCTCGAATGAAAATATGCCTAGTGAATCATACCATTTTTTCTTTCCAATTATGGTTGTTGTCTGGGTTCCACGCATGCCTGGACTTTCTGTTAATCATTGGTTGATTCTGCAGTTAGTGAGTGCAGTTCTTGCATAATGTTGCAAGTTTCCGACTTAAATATTCAGTAAAGGCAGCATTGCTTACTGGGGCAAACCACTTATTTCGATAGTATTTGCCAACTGGGACAAGATTGGCATTTATCTAATGTGGTTATTTTTTCTGCCTCTTCTTTACCAATTCTAAGCAATTATTTGCAAATTATTCTTTGCATGTCCTAGCACATTCATCTTTTTCTTTCCTAGTGAGGGAATATTGTCTTTCCCACTTCTTTTCCTTATGTAGGACGATATGATTTATTATTATTGTTCACGTTGCACGACTAATATCTAGTTTTATCTGTGATTGCCGAATATTCCCTACTACAGAATGCGCTAATTGCCTATTCTCTCGAACTATGTGCTTCTGTTACTATATTTAGGTACGCTGTTCTCCACTATCCCTCTCTCAGACACCAAATGCAGTGTTCGCATTATCGTACGTGATGCCGCTCAAGACTCATCCTCATCATGCTCTTATCACTGAGTACAGTCGCTGCCCAGGTGGCCTAATCATTTATCTTTTTTCCTTTGCTGGACTGTGTCCAAATTTCTTCTTTAGTATAACTTCTATTTACTCTCAGTGTGGACAGTATTTGTATCTCATTGAGCCACTGCGTTATATTTCGTGTGCGTTCCTGTTAGAGGTTTTTGTACTTGCACAAATATCTAGATATTGAGATAAAGTGTGCTTGTTGGCAACAGCGCACAGGTTTGGCTACTGACAGCTGTCTTCCAGTCAGTGTCCCCAGACAAAAAACACTAACCTATGATTATTAGAATGTAGATGTTTTGTTTATGTTGTATGAACACCTGTTCTGTTACTTATCTTAATAAACTCCTTTTTTTAACCAACTTCAAAAAAAGGAGGATGTTCTCAATTCGCCTGTTTTTTTATGTGTGTTACCTCAGAACTTTTTTCTAGGTGAACCGATTTTGATGATTCTTTTTTAATTTGAACGCTGGTGCTTCTCGTGTGGTCCCATATAAATGTGATCAGGATCTGACCACTAGTTTTTGAGTTATCCTTAATAATGCGTATTTAATTGACTTCGACTACATTGATGATGTTCCTGTGTGTTACCTCATAACTTTTTGCTAGGTGAACCGATTTTGATGATTCTTCTTTTATTTGAAATCTGTGCTTCTCGTGTGGTCTCATAAATGTGATCAATATCTGACCAGTAGTTTTTGAGTTATCCTTAATAATGCGTATTTAATTGACTTCGACTACATTGATGATGATTGTGGATCACACCGAGGCGGTGGGCACGTTGCGCTTCCGTCTCATTGGATAGACGATTGTGGATCACGCCGAGGCGGTGGGCACGTTGCGCTTCCGTCTCATTGGATTGATGGTCGTGGGTCAACCCGAGACGGTGAGTACGTTTTTGGAAATTTTCCTTATTCAAAACTTTTTTCATGTAAGCCTGCATTTTTGAAAGCCTATTTTTGCGGTTTTCACAAGTCTCTTTTGAAATGGCCCTGGAGATGGATTTCCTATTTTGAGATAGACGTTTCTCCCCTTCTCCGTTGGTCTCATTTAAACGGCGCTCTCATATGAGCAGTGCGTTTAGTAGGTCTACCCATATTCGGACTAATTAAATCAGATATAAAGCTTCAGATTCACTAAAAATAAAGAAATAAACAAAAATTTTAACAAAATGGAAAACCGACTTCACAGAAAATATTCTAAAATAAACAAAAATTTTAACAAAATGGAAAACCGACTACACAAAAAAATATTCTAAAACAAAAAATTCACTAAAAAGTAAAAAATACTTGCGTATTCTTCTGTCTACAACTTACAATCAACTTATTTTTTACACTCAATGTACGATCTATGCATTTACCACGCAAGAATGTAGGTACCCACTTAAACTTAACCTCTAACTCAACACATACCTCTATGACTAACAAACAATTATCAAAATATTTATTTAGAGTTCACCTAAGCAGAAAGTTTTAAATATATGTGTAGACTGCTTAAAAGACAATCAGATTATTAGGATCATATAATGTAAAATTATTGTTATTTTTGGAGTCGGTGTCAGCCAAGGAAATACGACAATATACCTTACATTAATAATACGAGAATACCTTATGAAATCTATTTTACAAACGAAATTTTATACAATATACTGTGACAATATCCTGGGACCTTGAAACGACAATATACCAATACTTAATTAAACCTTTTAGTGAATTTTCTTAAAAAAAATTCACTAATGAGATCCTGACTTGAATTTTGAAAAAATTTCTGCAAATGAGCGCTAATTAAGCCCCCCAGAACACATATCCGGGGTCAGTTTCAATTTTTATATGTTATATATATATATATATATATATATATATATATATATATATATATATATATATATATATATATATATATATATATATATATTATATATACATGTATCACACCGATAACTCAAAAAATAATGGGCCGATTTTGTTTAAATTTGGTGAATAAATTCCTCTTGCAAATGACTTGGATAAGTTCGTTAGCCAGGAAAATCTGCCAAGGTTTTCCCGGAAAATTTTGTGTTTTCTTTTGAAAAAAATTTATATCTCCGGAATTAACAAAGTAAGGGCAACCAAATTTGGTACACGGGTTTATGTTCTTATATGTAAGTTACCTACCAAAATTTAGCACTGTAGCTCAAAATACAAAAAAGTTATAGGCAATTAAAGAAAAATAAATTGGGGTTTTCCTCAAAACGTCAAAGTTGCGATTTAAAACGTCAAAATCAGCCACATTTAGGCAAAGAACTTGAATCTTATACGGGCTATGGAAATAAAATGTCTTAAGAAGAATGTTTTACAAACCCTGAAGTCTTAGTTTCAACCGTCGTTGTCCTTCATTTTACTAAAATATTTCCAGAAAATTCATTTCAAATAGACCCTTTCTCTGGTGCTTGGCAGTAGCCTTAGCTATAGAGTTTATCGTTTAATGTATATAATTTTTGTCGAATTTTCGTAAAAAATCAATAAAGCTCAATATAGCCGTAATTATAAAAGATATAAAAAAAATTTGTATATATTAATTATAGGGTGTCTTGAGCTACATCTGAAAAAAAATTTATACAATCACAGGTGGCCCATAAGTCGTTGGTGATACAATTATTATTATTTTTTAATCAAACACGCCTTATGTTATTGCATTTTCCATCGAAATATAATGCATGTTTGTAAGAAAAAAATTCTGGACGCAGCAAGTGCGTTATGGTAGCGAACTTTATTTGTTTATGTAGAAATCATTGTTTGTGAAATTTTTGTAAAATTTTGGTAATTAGTACCTAATGTTTAATGAGTTATTGTAAAAAAGATGTTTTTGGATTTTCGCAAAAAAGTTGTTTACAATTTTTTTGTAAGTTTTGCCGAAAAGCTTTTTGTAAATAATTATATCTTGGTAGGTGGCTAAATACCTTGAAGAAGTTTGTTGGCCAGGAAAATCGGGTCAGTTTTTCGGATATATTTTAAGTTAGTTTTCGAAAAATACTTGGCCTTTTCCAACAAAAAGTTATTTTGATAAAATGTGGTACATTGTTCCCACTATAGAGGTTATACTGGTTATAAAAACCATTTTAATGAAAATTCACTACCATAACGCACTTGCTGCATCCAGAGTTTTTACAAATGAATTTTAATGCAACAAAACACACACACCTATTTACAAATGAACTTTAATAAGATATGCTGTGACAATACCTCTTTCAAGACAAAGTACCATTACCTAATTCAACCTATTTACAAATGAAATTTAATACGACAATATCAAGCAACATTGATACGAAAATGTAGCTATAATAATAAACATAAAGAATTTTCTTAAGAGCAGGATTCAAAGTGGTAGTTGTAGAAATCTCCGTGTGGAGGGCTACTGTATCAATACTTGAATATTTTTAAATTATTAGCATTGCTCAGAACCATGAGAGATAACGTGTTTATTCAATAGGCATTAACTCCAATCGCCTAGTAACAAAGATTTATGAATGAAAGAGCAATTTACATTGTGTGTATCCTAGGTTGCTAGGTGACGCATAAATTACTTAGCAACGTGATCCGTAACTTAGTAACCTACATTCCTTTGTTAATTTACAAAGATCCATATTATAATATTATCACTGCATAAACTCATTTTAATTCTACACCGCGAACAAGAAATTTGACATCCCTTCCTTCAAATCTGACAGTAAGCGGAACCAATCAAATACGACGAAACATGTGGCGCGAGTTTCAACCTTCTCATAATAAAGTTCGAAGAGAGAAAGCAGAGATTTACTGTTTATAACTCTGAACGATTCCATAATGTTTAGTATCCTGTAACTAATAAGTAGGTATTCTGTTATTATTAAGGCGTCAAATTAATAAATTAGAAAAAAAAACTAAAACAACGTTATAAACATTACATTTCCCTATTCTAGTTCATAATCAGATGGATTAAATGTACGCAATACCCTTATGTAGTATGTAGACATCAGTTTTAAACGAGGTTGTACTCTAGTTTTTGATAGAATATGCGTTTCATTTTATATTTGACGAAGACATAATTAATATATATTGTAACAGGCACCTTTTTTATTTTATTTATTTTTATTGCACCTAGAATTTTAAACGTTTTGGCGCGTATGCAGTTGATACTTTAGAGTCAGATGATTATAAAACGAACCTGGTTGGCATAACTACTCTAACATTATTTTTAGCTGTTTGTTTTTAATTTTTAACACGAAAATACATTCGTTATTAGTTTTTTGCAAATATTTATAGACAATTCTGTATATACACTCTTGTTTCATTTATTTTTTAAACGCATTTATTTTTAAATTGGCGGTCATCTAAAATCAAAGAAATTTTTCTTAGCTTATTATAGTTATAGGTAATCAAATGACTTGATTTCTGCATTTCACTCATTCCGATCTTCATAAGCAATATAGCCCATTTGTCGAAACGTCGAGATATCAATAATTTCAATAAGTTTTAAGCGGGTCCGCCACAGAACCTACACTATTTCACACATTCAATATATATATATATATATATATATATATATATATATATATATATATATATATATATATAGGTATATATAGTTAGGCATTTAAAAAAAAATTGGGGTTTTCCTCAAAACGTAAAAAGTCGTATCAGCTGTTTAAAAAACTCTTTTTTCTTTTGAAAGCTTCCGCAGTGATAATTATTATACATTACTACTTCGTCAGTCACTGAAAGGAAAGAATACAAGTACAAATTCAATAACTATTATAGAAAGGTACAAAATACTTTCTCAATTTCTTGTAAGTAAGTTGTTTTGTACATTCCTATATTAATTATTGTATCGTTGCATGTACCTATTGTTTTCAGTGATTGGGAAAGCAATAAACTAATTGCGAAGGCTTTCACAAATAATTTTTAAATATCTGATACTCGCCAGTGAATAACACAATTTATTTCCTAATATAAAATTCAGCTACGAAATATCTCATTATATATATATATATATATATATATATATATATATATATATATATATATATATATATATATATATATATATATATATATATATATATACATATTGTTAAACATGTGGTTATTATCTTATTAGTGAGCATAACAAATTTAACAAAAACAAATTTAAGTCATCGACGAAGGGGAAAACATGGATAAAAAAGTGCTTAATTATACATCTTTTTAGAAAAATTTGTATTGATTCCAAATGTCTCAAAAAATATGTAGTTCTTAGCAGTATAACACATCTTTACAATTATGGGGATTTATTTTAGTGAATTTTCGTAGAAAAAATTCACTAATGAGGAGATCCCGACTTTTGAATTTTGAAAAATTTTTTGCAAATGAGCGCGAACTAGAACCCCTAGAACCCATATCCGGTGTCAGTTTCAATTTTTATATGTTTATATATATATATATATATATATATATATATATATATATATATATATATATATATATATAGATATATATATATATATATATATATATATATATATATATATATATATATATATATATATATATATATATATATATATATCACACCGATAACTCAAAAAATAATGGCCCGATTTTGATAAAATTTGGCATGTACCTTCCTTTTGTAAGTGGCTTGGATAAGTTCGTTAGTCAGGAAAATCTGACGAGGTTTTCCGGGAAAATTTTGAGTTGTCATTCGAAAAAAAAATTATCTCAAAAAATAAAAAAGCTATGATAACCAAGTTTGGTAGGTAGGTTTACGATATAAAAACTAAACTATACACAAAAATTTAGATTTCTATGTTGCAAGAAAAAAAAGTTATAATTAAATATTTTGTGCCAGATCATTTCTATGAAAATTCACTACCATAACGCACTTGCTGCGCCTTTAAGTTTTTAAGTAGTCGCTTTTGCTTTTTCACAATAGTATTTTTATTTTTTAACAAAATTTGTTTGTGTAGCTTATATAGATTCAGGATAGAGCCCATTGATACTGTCTCGACGAATAGCTAGCGGTATCAAAAATATTTTAAATCATAAGAATTTTTTTTTAAATGCATGTTTTTCTGCTTTTCGGTTTTCTTCTACGTTTTTTGTCAGTCCAGGGTTAGGTATCGCTCAGGTCAGGATCCGGATCAGGTCAGGTCAGGTTAGGTCAGTTTAGGTCGTTCAGGTCTGCTTCGTAGAGTGTTTAGTGCATAAACATGAAAAATGGTGTCCCTTCAACCCTCAAAAAGCTGCGGGGGACTAGGATATACGTGGTGCAGGGGAAAACATGTTTAGGAGAAAGTGTTGATACAAAAAGTGAAAAGGCTGCTTGTAGAGGTCGAACTAAGTTGTTTTTACTGATTTTTCCTTTATATTTCCTTCTCCGCCGAGCATCCCTATTCACTCGGGGTCCTATAACTTTTGGAGGGGTTGATTCCACAACATATCTCTTGTTGCTTATGCACACATTGAGTCTTTTAACCATATTTAGTAAAAGATTTTTTCAAAAATCACGTATGCCGATCATCTGTATAATTACCGTTAAATATCTTTTACTTGCACAAAAGAAAGAAATTAGTTTTTGTGAATTATATTCATTACTGCATCCATACGCACCAGCAAGATTAACCATTTTTAAATCTAAAAAAAGCAAAGGTCAAACCGCTTAAATCGCGGAAGCAAAAAAAAAGTCTGGACGCAGCAAGTGCGTTATGGTAATCAATTTTCATTAAATGCCTCAAATTTGAATAACTCAATTTTCTATAAACCTAGAGGGTTGAATTTTGGCACGTGGTAAGGCCTTTACCAAGACAACATATTCACATAAATTTCATCAAAATAGCTTTGTAATTTTCGGAGATAAACATTTTTTTCGAAAGAAAATTAAAATTTTTTATTTATATTATATTTATATAAACATATAAAAATTGAAACTGACCGAGGATATTTGTCATATGGGTCCTATTTCGCGGTCATTTGAAAAAATGTTTGTCAAATCTCACCATAGATACCTCTCCATTTGAATTTAGTTATTTTTTCCTAATAAAAATTCACTAAAAGGAGAAACGGACCGGGCCGGACTCGAACCAGCATCGTCCGCTTGACAAGCAAAATACTCTTCCAATGAGCTACCGACGCTTCGTAATAAACGAATTCTTTACATTGTATTTACACATACGGCACCTTACCGTCAGAAAATTGGTATCGGAAATTAAATGTAAGTGGCTAGCTAAATAGCAAATTGCAGACTTGATTGATTTATTTCGCCGATCGCTGAAACATATTCGAGTGTAGACTGTTTCGGTCTTATTAGATAACATTCAAATGTTACGAATGGCATGTAACCTTAAAGATGATTTGACATATTAATGAATGGAAATGAAATGGTTCCTGGAATCACATTTTTAGTGCGCCATCTTTTAGAAACTAGCTGGTCTACGGATGGTGCCGAAACGCGCTAGATTGACAAGACATATTGACTAAATAATTAAGGTATGTCATATTTTACATTTCACTTTGCATTACGTTTTTATTTGGAATCCAAGGGACCTGAAATTTAAGAAACTTATTCTTGGATACCTAATCTAGGCAAAGAGTGATTTTGAGCTAATTCTGTGACAAAAAATGTCAAATCATGGTTTGGCAAAAACGTTGTATTTTCGTTATAAACGGGATATTTGCCTACAAAAATCTTTATTGCCTTTCTCAAACCTCAATCTAGCTATTATATACTATATTTTTAGTCTAAGACTTTAATTGGGACAGTTCAACAAGCTACAAATATAGTGTATTTTAAGCATTTTATTGAACCCCCCTCTTAAGAAAGATTGTGTGGAATGAAAAAGAATCGCAATCAGTTTATAATCAAGTAACTCCTATCGGTTCTTTCTCGTGACTGACTGGCGTATGGCCGGCGTACGTGTTTGCCTCGCTCACTCGGTTATACCATTCTCCCGGGCGTGCGCGCGCAATCGACCCGCCCGCGCCGCGTGCTGCGTCTATGTGTGTAAAGTGTGTATGCCAATTGTTATATAGTAAGACATTTCACGTTTAAGTAGTAACAAACCCATCTTGGCTGACACCGACTCCAAAAATAACAATAATTTTACATTATATGATCCTAATAATTTGATTGTCTTTTAAACAGTCTACACATATATTTAGAACTGTATGCTTAGGTGAACTCTAAATAAATATTTTGATAATGGTTTGTTAGTCATAGGTATGTGTTGAGTTAGAGGTTAAGTTTAAGTGAGTACCTACATTCTTGCGTGGTAAATGCATAGATCGTACATTTAGTGTAAAAAATAAGTTGATTGTAAGTTGTAGACAGAAGAATACGCAATTATTTTTAACTTTTTAGTGCATTTTTTGTTTTAGAATATTTTTTGTGAAGTCGGTTTTCCATTTTGTTAAAATTTTTGTTTATTTTAGAATATTTTTTTGTGAATTCGGTTTTCCATTTTGTTAAAATTTTTGTTTATGTTAATTTAACGAGTGTATCAATATCACAACAGGTTATGGTCGCAGCCACGGTGTAAAAAGGACTGCTGTGTTGGGTACCGGCGAAAAAATAAGTACGGTGTTCGCGTGTTCTGGAATCCGCGTGTGTCGCGTTCGAAAAATAAAAACGTGTGTCGTGTCGTATTGTCGTAATTTCGTTCGTCAAATTCAAAAGTTTACGAGAACAATCATTGGTGATAAAATTGATATTGGAATTATTAGTAAGTTTGACGGTACAAACTACGCCCAATGGAAATTTCAAGTCAAGTGCGTCTTAAGAGCGAAGGGCATTTACGAAGTTGTTGATAGCTCAACTCCGAAACCAGCTACTGGTGCCCCCGAACTGTCTGCTTGGAATAAGAACGACGCTCAGGCGATGTTCACCTTTAGAGCAGCGATGGATTTAAAGCAAATTACACTGGTTAAAAATTGTGAGCCAGTCAAAGAAATGGTTAAAAAGCTAGACTCCATATACCAACAACGAATTGAAACAAATTAAATGTTGAGAAGTTTTCACAGTACAAAATGGATCCAAAGGACAGTGTCGGTCATCACGTTTCAAAAATCGAAAATTTGGCGAAGAGAATAAAAGAAGCAGGTGAATCAATAAGTGATGCTGCTATAATGACCAAGATTCTGAATACGTTGCCTCTTAAATTCAAGAATATTAGGCAGGCCTGGTTGTTGCTTGACGAAAAGAAGTAAACCATATCGAATCTAACAGCTAGTCTTAGTGTTATGGAAGAAACAGAGGATGTCCCAACTTCCATGAGTTTGAAAGCAAGTTAATAGACAGCAAGAGCCAAGTGTAAGTGGCCAAAGCACTGGCATCTTGTGCTACAATTGTCGAAAACGATGTCAGATTGCTAGAAACTGTGGGCAACCCAGAAAAAGTGATTAAGAGAGTAGAAGTCACGGCAACAACCGAACAGGCTCTAGTAATAGTCAACGGAGCATGTTTACAGTAACTGAAAGTGAATCGGCTTTTAATACAGTCAGCCAAACTGATGAGTCATATGATAATGATGTCTGGATAATGCACAGCGGTGCCTCGGTCCATGTGTTCTGGCGTGAATTCTTCGAAGAATTATCTGAGGAGTCAGGTTTGTCAGTCATGTTAGGAAATGAGACCCCACTGCAGGTAAAAGGAAAAGGCTCAATAAGAATCCAGAAGATGGACAGTGGTTTAATGCAAGTATTAAACATGTGTTGTATGTTCCAGAACTAAAGAGATAATGGTATGACAGTTATAAAAGGACAAAATGCTAAAGTTTTCCAAGGACAATTGTTGGTTGCCATAGGTGTGCAAGGTGAAAAAACCTTTACAAAATACTATCAGAACTGTAGTTGGACATACATATCTCACTTCGAGTAGTGAAATTAGTTTAAAGACGTGGCATGAAAGACTTGGACATGTTAATGTAAAGACTTTATGTGACATGCTGTCTAAAGGTGTTATTTCCGGTATTAAACTAGGTGATATTAACAAGTTCTTTTGTGAAGCTTGTTGCTATGGCAAACAACAAAGACAGTCATTTAAAAAAGACAAGAGACACTTGGGTAGTATGCCAGGTGACAGGGTTTTCAGTGATGTTTGTGGACCTATGTCAACCGAGAGTGTTCAAGGTGCTAGGTACTTTGTAAACTTCAAAGACGAAAGTACTGGTTATAGGGTTGTATACTTTATAAAGCACAAAACAGATGTTCCAGAATGTTTCAAGACTTATAACTCAAAGATAAAGAATAAGTATGGACACTTCGTGCATATTCTCCATGTAGATAACGGTACTGAATATCAAAATAAGGATTTTCATGCTTACTTGAAAAAGGAGGGCATCGAGTTAGAATGCACTGCTCCATACACACCTCAACAGAATGGTTCAGCGGAGCGTGATAACCGTACTATTATGGAAAGTGCTCGATCAATGATATATAATACAGCTATTTATTTATTAAACATAACTGTCAACACAAGAAATCCAAATGTGACTCCATTTGATTTATGGACTTTGCAGAAACCAACTTTGAGTCATGCAAAAATATTTGGTTGCAAAGAGATCAAAGTTAGGCATGAAAAGTAAAAAAAAAATATTTGTTGGATATGATAGAAATTCTACCAACTACAAACTCTTAGATCCAGTCTTAAAGAATATAATCACTTCAAGAAATGTTGTTTTTAATGAGAATAAGTTAAATAAGCGAGACAATGAAAATGGTGTTGTGCACATCGAAGTTGAGGATAAAGAGGAGACTCTTGAAGATGTGGGAGGTCACGAAGAGGCTGCAGAAGAAGTGGGAGGCACTGAAGGGGTCATAGAAGGGAAGTTACAGATGAATAAGAAGTTGAAGTGATGCCATTGTTAAGACCAAGAAGAAAACTAAAGTTACCTAAAAAATTGAACAATTATGATTTAAATTTTGTTGAAACGGATATACCTAATACATATAAAGACGCAATTGTGAGTGGTAACTCAAAAAAATTAAATGAAGCCATCCATGAAAAACTTGAAGCACTGAAAGAAAACTCTTCATGGGAATTAGTACCACTTCCAGATGGTGAACAGACCGGTGATTCCAAGTGGCTCTTTAAGGTAAAAATTGATCGATCTGGTCATATAACATGTTACAAAGCACGGTTGTGTGCTAGAGGTTTTAATCAACGCGAAGGTATCGATTATCAAGAGATATTTTCACCTACAATCAGATATGGGTCTATAAGAATATTGTTAGCCTATGCGGTAAGAAACAATTTTCAAATCAGGCAGTGATATAAAGACTGCATTTCTCTATGGAGACTTATTAGAGACAATATTAGTGAAGGTGTCTGAAGGTTTGGAAGTTAGTGATTCGCATATTGTATGCAAACTAAAAAAATCACTATATGGACTTAAACAGGCCCCACGGTGCTGGAATAAAAAGTTTTGTGAATTCCGGTACAATTTTGGTTTTAAGCAAGGATCATCAGACAAGTACATGTACATTGGTAATGTTACTAATGAAAAAGTAATTTTGATTCTATATGTAGATGATGGACTGATTTTTTCAAGATGTACTGATGCCATTGAACTCTTGATAAGTATAATAAAAACTATGTTTAAATTGACGGAAAATTAAATTTGATACTTTGTGGGCATGGAAATGAAACAAAATAGTGACTGTTCAATTTTTGTGTGTCACAGCAACTATGTGCGTCAAATTTTGAAACGATTTGAACTTGAAACTGCTACACCTGTTAATACTCCAGAAGACGTTAGCTTTAATCTAAAATCTGATCCTCGAAAACCCCTAGAAGAGGACGAAGTACCCTATAGGCAAGTTGTTGGCTCACTGATGTTCCTAGCAATAGTCAGTCCTCCAGACATTGCACATGCAGTAAATGTAGCAAATCGCTTTGTTGTAAACCATACCACAGCCCACTGGAATGCATTGAAGAGAATACTGGTTATGTGTTTATGATGAATGGAGGCCCAATCACTTGGTGTAGTAGAAAGCAACAATCAGTGGCCTTATCCACTACTGAATCTGAATATATATATATTTTTTTGTTCCCTCAGGGCTCGTCCGCGGCCTTGCCGCCCCGATAGCACCGCAACCCTTGGTTGATTGTGCATACCCTTAGTCTTACTCCACCCATTCCAAGATCACTGTGCCTTGAACTAGTCTGCACAGCGATTGGTAGGGTGAAGTTTTATATTGCTCTGTCTCCGGTCTAGAGTGACCGTAGATCAGTTGTCTTTTCCGGTCCAGAGCTATACACTCACACAAGATGTGCTGGGCTGATTCCTCCCCCTCGCCGCAGAGTCTGCATGCGAGGTCCCCTTCGAACCGCCCCATTTTATGCAGGTGTTTCTTGACGGCCATGTGTCCCGTCAAGAGACCTGTTGTGTTTCTGAGCTGTCCTCTGCTAAGGTTTAGCAGCTCCACAGCTCTCTTTGAACTGGGTCCGTCAATTATTGACTTCCCATGTCTGAGCCCTGGACAGTCCGCCCAGTACACCTTGTGTTGGTTTCTGACCCAGGACTTAATGGCTCCCCTGGCAGTGCTCTTTGACACGCCCAGAGCCGGTTCTGGTCCCATAAATGGTTCTGCTGACCCTCTCTTCGCGAGACTGTCAGCTTCTTCATTGCCTTTAACCCCCGAGTGACCCGGCACCCAGATGAGGGTCACCTCATTCTGCCCAGCCAGGTCGCTCGTCTCGTCTCGGCACTCACTCACCAGCCAGGAATTTACCCGTGGGCTACTTAGTGCCTTAAGGGCTGCCTGGCTGTCTGTGGCTATGAGGATCCGCTTGTTGGTGTAGCCCCTCCTCTTGTTCTCCCGCACACAGTGCAGGATGGCGTACATCTCGGCCTGAAACACCGTTGCATGGGCTCCGAGGGAAATACTATGACTTACCCTCGGTCCTTCCGAGTAAACACCTGCCCCCGTCCCACGCTCCCCGCCAGATCCGTCCGTGAACCAGACGAGCGCATCCGTGGCATGCCCGGCGTCTCCTCCCGCCATGCCTCGCGATCAGGGATTTCCACTGTAAAGTTGTTTTCCCTGCACATTCGCGGGCTCGCGAAGTCTGACCTCATTTCAAGCATGGGCTCCTTCACGATCTCCTGAATTTTGCAGTGGCCCCTGAAGCCTGGGTTGATCTTCAGTCTACCATTGCAGGCTAGTCTGTATAGTCCTAGCCTGGCCTCTCCCATAATAACTAAGTGTAGGGGGGGTAGATCCAGCAACACCTCCATGGCGGCTGTTGGGGTTGAAGACATGGCCCCTGTGATGCCTAGGCAAGCCATCCTTTGGATCTTGCCTAGTTTTTGTTTAGCACTGGATTGTGTCACCTTAGGCCACCAGACCAGTGCCGCATATGTTAACGATGGTCTGACCACCCTTGTGTACAGCCAGTGGGCCATACTAGGTCTTAGTCCCCACGTTTTTCCATATAGCCGCCTAGTGACGGCTAAGGTCATGACTGCCTTACGCAGTATTTTTCCAATGTGACCATTCCAGGTTAGCTTAGAGTCCAATACGACCCCAAGATATTTTACCTCCCTGGCGATTGGAACGCTCCTACCCTATAGAGTGAGAGTTCTGTGGCTTTCACACTTCCTCCTCCTCGTAAACGCCACGACGGTTGCTTTCTCGGGGCTCACCCCGAGCCCTTGATCAACCGTCCACCCTTCCACCACTTTCAGTGCAGTCTGCATACGCTCCCACACTGCCTGTGTGACCTTTCCTCGGACTATGATGACAATGTCGTCCGCATAGCCCTGTACCTCATACCCCCCTCCCGAGAGCCTCCCCAGCAGGCCGTCCACGACTAGACACCAGAGCAAGGGAGACAGAACGCTCCCCTGCGGACACCCCGCCGCGACCCCCGCCAGCAGAGTCCCTCCCGCGAGTGAGGTGAACACCGCCCTGTCCCTGAGCATGGAACCGATCCACCTGCAGCAGGTCTCCTCTATTCCACGCTCCCGGGCAGCTGCCAGAACCGATCCGAACGAGGTGTTGCTAAAGGCCCCCTCTATGTCTAGGAAGGCCCCCAGCGCCACCTCCTTGTTCTCCAGCGTATTCTCCAGTTTCAGCACCAGTTGGTGCAGTGCTGTTTCTGTTGAGAATCCTGCTCTGTATGCATATTGTCCGCAGTGTAGAGGATATGCTTCCAGTACACCGCCCCTAATGTGCTGGTCGAGCAGTTTTTCCACTGTTTTCAGCAAGAAGGACATGAGACTTATTGGCCTCAGGGACTTTGCCTGGTCTGTTGGACGCCCAGGTTTAGGAATAAATACAACCCTGGCCAGTCTCCATGCCCTCGGAATGTACCCCAGAGCCAGGCTGCCCTCATAATGAGGGTAAGCACCGGCGCCAGTATATCTATCCCCTGTTGGAGCATGATGGGCATTATTCCATCAAATCCCGGCGATTTGTATGGCTTAAAGCTGTTAATGGCCCATCTGATTTTGCTCCAGGTAACCACCTCTTTAGCGACTGTCCAGTCTACTCTAGATGCCCGCCTATAAGGCGCCTCTATTTCTGAGTGTTCCCAGTCCGGACGTGATTGGTTTATTATGATACAGCCGGGGAAGTGCGTCTGGAGTAAAATTTCCATAGTTTCCTCCCCCGAGCTTGTGAAGCCTCCCGTGGGTGTTCTAAGGGAGCCTATGTTAGTCTGAGGGCCCTTAGACAGGATCTTGTGTAGTCGAGCACTCTCGGACGTGTTTTCCACTTCTTCGCAGTGCCTCCTCCACGACTCCTTCTTGGCGTCCCTCAGTCTTTTGTTATAGGTCGATAGGGCCTGTCTATATTCATCCCATGCTCCCGACCTTTTGGCCGCGTTAAACAGCTTACGAACCTGCGTCCTCCTTTGCCTGAGGTCCTCGTTCCACCACAGGACGTTCCTGGTGGACACCCTCATTTTAAGGGGGCAGTTGGCGTTATAGGCCGAGGTAATTGCGTCTCGCAATTGGACTGCTGTAATCTCGAGGTCTATTGAATTTTTTATGGTACTTTTAACCCCCCGCAGTTCCACAGCCAGGTCTGCCCTGTAGGCTTCCCAGTCCGCCTTGCGGGGGTCCCGGTACCATACCGTTTCTCTTTCGACTTTGGCGATTGCAAACCGGATGTATCTGTGGTCTGAGCTACTCACTTCCCCAGACACAGCCCAGCTTTTAACAAAGTCACCCAGAAACTGGGTGGAAACTGTTAGATCTAAAACTTCCTCACGCCGTGTTGTGACGAAGGTCGGTTTATTACCTCTATTCAACATGTCTAAATTAAATTTCATAAAGAATTGTAAAAGTGCCTCACCCCTAGAGTTTGTGTCCGAGCTACCCCACAACTCATGGTGCGCATTCGCATCCATGACGATGATGGTCTGCCATCCACCTGCTCTGCTACCCACCATCAGCTGCTCCAATTCGTTGGGTGGAGGAGGGTCCGTGCTGTCCCCTGGCAGATAGGCTGACGCGACAGTAATGTCCCTTAGCCCATCCGCTCTTCCACATCGGATTTTGATCGTTGCCAGGTCCCTGGAACAGAAATTCATTAGAGTGAGAAACTCTATCCCTTCCCTGACAAAAATGCAGGCCCTCGGGTTCTCGCTGGATCTGCTGTAGATGAGCTTTCCAGTAGCTCCGCCGAGTCCCTTGATCTCTCCTTTATAGGAGTACGGTTCCTGGATGAGGGCCACATCCGTGTTCCTCAGAGCCATTAGTAGTCCGGCCGTGGCTGCCCTACTGTGTTGGAGGTTGACCTGAAGGAACCTAAGTCCCATTAACCCTTAGTTGCTTCCCCAGTGGTCGGAAGCTAACCCTTCCCATGCCCCAGAATGCCTTCAAGGAGGTTCCTTCAAGGGCTCTGTAAGATGTCGGGTCGATCGAGAAGGCGAGCGTCTGTCCTTTCTCCTCTGCCTTCCTGCTTAGAACCGACCAGTGTTGCGTCCCCAGTTCAGGGTTCTGGATCTTAAGTCTGCTGATCACCGTCTCCTGCGGGACGGTGTCAGGGATCCGTACGAGGACCTTGCGTCTCTTTGGGAGTTCCTTGGGCTCGACGGCTGTCAAGTCCGCCCCCTCCCAAATCTGACCGAGGCCCCCGATCGTTTTCCGCAGCCAGTCCCGCGACTGCGGGCCGGCACAGGTTGTCCAGAGGATGCCCCCCGTCAGGCGCGTCCGGTGGAACTGAGGCGGGCTCTCCCCTTCCTGAAGAGAGTCCACTGCAGCTACCACCGCAGCCTGGATCAGGTCCGCCTTCCCCTAGTCTAGCGTGACCTCAGGATGGCGTCTGTCAATCACTGCCATCCCGAGGCCCTCCGCAGCCTCCCTGTAAGAGCCAGTCTGCGCCGGTGTTCCGGCCTTGGTTCCTTTGGGAGGTCTGTCTGTAGTAGGCGTGCTAGAGCCAGAGCGCGGCGTCTTCCGACTCGCACTCTCCTCTTGCGCCTTTACAGGCACCCTGGCCCTTTTGGAACGTCTATCTGTAGTGGGCGTGCTAGAGTTCGAGCGCGTCCTCTTCTGACCCGCACTCCCCTCTTGCGCCTTTACAGGTTTCTCGACCGTCCAGGTCCCGGCCGCCATTTTTTGCGCCCTCCGGAGCTTCTTTCTTTGCGCCCCGGAAAGACGCTTGGACTGCCGGGGCAGTCCCTCTACTCTAACAGTAGAGTCCTCACTGGTGGAGGGGCCCCCGGAGTCCGCGGAGCTCGCCGCCCTCCGGTGGGACCCAGCCTCCAGCTTGGGTGTCGGGGACAGGTCTCTGGTCGAAGCTACCCCCTGATCCCCCGTATCTACGCCGGTCGTGGGACCTCCAGAGTCCGCTGCCGCCCCCTGGCTCGTCTCCGTTTCCGGGATAGACTCAAGGCACAAGTCTGTAGCCGGAGCCACTCCTCGAGCCTCATTGGTTTTGGTTTTATATGTATTTATTATCTTCATGTTGTTCCCACGAGAATGGGGGAAATACTGTCCACACCATCAGAACCCCCTGTGTGGTGCAAGGCGGGTTACTCTGGAGGGTTGCCTGGTACTCCAGAGGTTCCGTTCACGACACCATCGCCCTGGTGCCATCCATCCATAGGCACGGGTCACGTGACACCGTAGATTGGGGGAGTTTAGTTCGACCTCCTTGTCTAGATCCGTCATGTTTAGTTATTAGCAGGGTCACCCGGTGAAGGATGCGGATTTTTACCGCGCATGACGGTCTTGGGGAAAGCTTCATCGGGAGTTTATGTTGTTATTTCCACTTCCTCAGCTTGCCCCCTGGAGTCCTTTGGCCCGCGACTCCTTAACCCCATCTGAATATATTGCTGCTAGATGTTTTGTTTATGTTGTATGAACCTGTTCTGTCACTTATTTTAATAAACTCCTTTCTTTTGTTAATTAGAGTGTATCAATATCACAACAGTTGCACACCTTCCCCCTTAAGTTATTTAAGATAAGTGCAATCTCCCTTTCCGTGATTGTTGGCCAAAACCTGCTCGCTACACTTACTCTTTTTATGGTGTGGTTGCTTTTAAACTGAAACAGGAATTGTACATACGTTTTTATCTCCAAACATAGTTAAGATTTTGCGTTAGCCTCCTTAAAAGTATCCATTAAGTTCTAACGTATCACTTACCATCTCACTATTAACCATCTCATTTATTTAAGCATCGTAATATGTCCCGTTTTTGCTTATAAAGGTCTTCCAGAGAGGGGGAGCCTAACAAGAAGTAAGTCGCCTGAATATTAGAGGAGAACCTTCTTACTACAATTCGTCACTGAAAAAAATCGCTACATCCCTTCTACAATTATTAAAAGCTTTAAAAAGCCTTGTCTACAGTTACAGCTTTTAAGAATTATGAGTTTGAATTTTGTTGTGTACCACCAGATATAACTTTTTTTTAACTTTAAAACTCCTACCAGCAGTTTACACTAAACCTAATCTATCGTTGTGATCCTGCATCAACACATCAACAGTATGAAACTTTGTGTATAAGGATGGCGTACATTACCTCTTAACATTTATTGACGTACAGATCTTGATCCTCTGTATCTAAAGGACCTACCAGGTAGGTCATGGTTCCGAATTCTTACTATTTTCTTTGCAGCATCGTTAGTCTAGAGTATGTACACGATGCGTACTTACTAGTTCTGGCAAATCCGATTGAGTCTCCATATATAACTTTTTTAACAATACTCAAAAAACAAATAAAAACTTGTTTGCACCTTTAACCTCTAACTCCCAAACAGAGTAATACTTCTTGATAAACTTTCCGATATTTGTGGGTGTTATCACCAATGCGGATTCTATACAATATTTTTTCTCTTTGAATAAACCTTTTTTGGCACTCTTGGTTTGCCGCTCTAGCTTCTGCTGTTTTTTCTCTACAAAATTTTTTGAACACACAAGAACGCTGACTAAAACTTAGACGCTGTTCTGGAAACTGTACCTTTTCGTAATATTTTATGATGGATTTTTGCATAGCGCTGTCTATTTGTTTCCACACACATGGCTGCTGATCAGTAAATAACCCACGTTGCCGAACCACTGTTTTAGTGAATTTTCGTAGAAAAAATTCACTAATGGGGAGATCCCGACTTTTGAATTTTGAAAAAATTTTTGCAAATGAGCGCGATCTAGGACCTCTAGAATCCATATCCGGGGTCAGTTTCAATTTTTATATGTTTATATATATATATATATATATATATATATATATATATATATATATATATATATATATATATATATTTATATTTATATATATATATATATATATATATATATATATATATATATATATATATATATATGTATCACACCGATAACTCAAAAAAGAATAAGCCGATTTTGATAAAATTTGGCATATACCTTTATTTTGTAAATGGCTTGGATAAGTTCGTTAGTCAGGAAAATCGGATGAGGTTTTCCGGGAAAATTTTGAGTTTTCATTCGAAAAAAATTCCTATCTCAAAAAGTAATAAGCCGATTTTAATAAAATTTGGCATGTACCTTCCCTTTGTAAATGGCTTTGACAAGTTCGTTAGTCAAGAAAATCGGATGAGGTTTTCCGGGAAAATTTTGCGTTTTCATTCGAAAAAAAATCTTATCTCAAAAAGTAATAAGCCGATTTAAATAAAATTTGGCACGTACCTTCCTTTTGTAAATGGCTTTGACAAGTTTGTTAGTCAGGAAAATCGGACGAGGTTTTCTGGGAAAATTTTGAGTTTTCATTCGAAAAAATTTTTTATCTCAAAGAATAATGGACAGATTTTGGTATAATTTGGCATGTACCTTCCTCTTGTAAATGGCTTTGATAAGATCGTTAATCAGAAAAATCGGACGAGGTTTTCCGGAAAAATTTTGAGTTTTTATTTGAAAAAAATTTTTATCTTCAAAAATAAAAAATCTATGATATCCAAATTTGGTAGGTAGGTTTACGATATAAAAAGTAAACTAAACACCAAAATTTAGATTTCTATGTTACAAGAAAAAAAAGTTATAATAAAATATTTTGTGCAAGATCATTTCTATGAAAATTCACTACCATAACGCACTTGCTGCGTCCAGGCTTTTTTTATTTGGAGTGTTTGCCACCTGCTTTTTTGTATTAAAATCCTTACGCTGGAATAGTCACAGTTAGTACGTCTACAAATAGCATCACTAATCAAATGAGTTGTACTTCCCTCCTGCATCCACAACCGAGTAATAGACATTATACAAAGGAAAAAGAGTAACATACCACAGCAAAAAAAAACAGCAACCAATATCTTGAAAAAAAAAAAGATGAATGGTATAGTGTTTTCCAGATATATTTCTCCACAACTAAACTGAAGTGACAGTCGGCATTCTATATGTATACTTGTTTGTAAATTGTTTAACTGGGTATTGTTCTTAGTTTGTTTCTTGGCGTACAGATTCAAAAGCATTTATCTCGGTAATTGCTATTAATGTGTTTTTCTTAATTCAATTGCACCTGGTTTGTATGCTTTATCCACTTTTCTCTGTTTTTTGCTCCTTGCGGTTTACGCATAATATGTAGTTGCTCCAACAGTGCTTTAAACATCTACAAAACATATTTATGAAACGATGCTGAAGCATAATCTTATGATAAAACGAACTTACCTTAAGTGATGTTCGATCTTGATTATGTGCGAGCTTCCGAGTAAGTAAATACAGTACCAATACCCTCCCGCATTTCTCTACGTTTCATCCCCTACTGTGTTGCAACAATAACTTTAAACCAAATGATGTAAATAAGCGGATATGTTTGTTCATTTTTCAAAATGTGTGGATTGTGACCGGAACGAGAAATACTACAAAACTTATTTACTTCAACGAAGCTTTCACATATCAAGATCGAACATCACTTAAGGTAAGTTCGTTTGATCCTACGAATTTATCCACTAGTGACTTAAATAATTATAACCAATTAGATATGCTTAGTAAAAATATCCTGCTGATAACATTTAGCTCACCTAGTAGTGTTCCTCTTAAAACTTAAAATGTAACTTTGCTATCAAAATGTGGGTAGGTAAAAATGTGTGAACGTTTAGACATGCTTTTGTACAGTTTATTTATTACATTAAATTACATAATCAATAATTAATTCTAAATACATTACAAGAAGAATCAACATAGTTTTTACAACTTATAATTATTTGTAAAACTCCGAAAAATATGTGCGTTTTAACAAATGGTTACTTATCAAGAGAAACTAATCAGAGTAAAACACTTATTTATAGTTGTTTAAACTGTGCGACAATTAAAGACTGTTATCATCAATAAGTTGAAATATTCTAACATGGTCCAGTGATGAAGAGGTTGAGTCTGCACGGTAGCTAGACCTTTGTTCTGAAAATGTAAAATATTTATTATTTAGGACTGATTTCATATTTAAGCGTAAATAGCTAAAAAATAGAGAAATATTCTAACATGGTCCAGTGATGAAGAGGCTGAGTCTGCATAGTAGCTAGACCTTTGTTCTGAAAATGTAAAATATTTATTATTTAGGACTGATTTCATATTTAAGCGTAAATAGCCAAAAAATAGAGAAAAACATAAACAGTATACAGCATGGCTCATCTCATTAGTACGTCAAAGTCCCATAACTGCCTTATAAGTCTGATTTGTAGGAATCTTTTTTATATGAATTGAGATGATACCCAAATAACCACATTCTGATAATATTTCCAAATATACAGAGTCATTCGCCACAGCAGACCACGTTTCGCATATTTTTTCTTAAATGGAACATCCATATATTTATACACTTTTTGATTCGTCATCAATTACGATGGTGAGACTTCCGGATTTTTTTTTTGAATGAGCGCGAATTAGGGCTACTAGACCCCATATCCAAGGTCCGTTTCAATTTTTATATTATATTATATATATATATATATATATATATATATATATATATATATATATATATATATATATATATATATATATATATAAGCGAGCACTCAAAAAATACTCAACTGATTTGAACTAAACTTGGCACATGCCTTCATTTCGTTACAATCGCATACGAGTTCGTAAATCAGCTATAACGGACATATTTTTCCCCAAAAATATACAAAAAAATAACTTTTGAATACGCTATATTTTTTAAATTATTAAAGTAACTGGAATGATACTTTAAATGTAGCTATAAATGAAGTAAATAAACATCTGTTTTGTATTTTAAGTAATTTTGCTTATTTTTTTTTGAGTTTTTCCCAAATTAAAAATAAAGACGGAAAGACATGAATTGAAACAACTTAAGTGGTTAAAGTATGACGCCAGACAAAGATAGATCCCATCATAATGGTATATTCGGATTCGCGGATATGTAAAATGTTCAAAAAAATCCTAATCTGCAAGTGAGAGGGGGATAAGGAAGTTTTATATCAGCTACTTGAAGCAAAAACCATATGGGGTGTTGTGTTTTCTTTATTTATTATGCTTTGACAGTTCTGTTTTGAGGTTAGGTAAATGATTATATATTATGCTTTTAAAATTGGAAACTAAAAAATAATAACGTGTTTTGTTTATTTATTATGCTGTAACAGTTTCATTTTGAGGTTAAGTAGTAAATGATTGTCATTGAAAAAATATAACAACTTTTGTATATGCTTCTAAAATTGGAAACCAAAGAATAATAACGCGTTTTGTTTATTTATCATGGTGTGAAAGTTCTGTTTTGAGGTTAAGTAGTAAATGATTGTCATTGAAATAGATATAACAACTTGTATATATGCTTCTAAAATTGGAAACCAAATATTAATAACGTGTTTTGTTTATTTATCATGGTGTGACAGTTATGTTTTGAGGTTAAGTAGTAAATGATTGTAATTGAAATAGGTATAGCAACTCTTATATATGCTTCTAAAATTGGAAATCAAAGAATAATAATATTAACGTTAATATGCGTTCATTAATTAGGTAAGTTTTATTTGAATAATAAATCGACTTCTTGATTTTTATGAATTCAGGAGACTTACAGTACCTAGATTCAACAAATTTTAATTTTCTAGCGCCATAGAAAATTGTGTTTTGGGCATTCAAAGTTTTTTCTCAAGAGGAGCTAGAACACAAGATTTGAATATTTTTTATGATAACAAAAAGAGGAAATTCTTAAACTGAGCTTGTATTAGGATCTCTAAACCTGATCTTAGACGTCTGTTTAAATTAAAAGTATTACTTTTAGCAATATGCCGTACTGATCATTTTTTTTTGTGTGTGTGTGTTCTGGCCTCGAGGTGAACTCATTCAGTCACGGTCATTTGTACCAATAGTGTAAAATTCTTATGAAAATTCACTATTATAACGCACTAGTTACGTCCCGAAGTTTTTAATTTTCGATGCAGCGTTGACTAGTTATTCAAGAAAATGTGAATATATTGGCCAAAACAAGTCCAACAAATTTATTGGTTGTATGACTATCATGATGAATAAAGATAAAAAATTTGCCATTACGTAGCTGCCAATTGTACCTAGAAAATATATCGGCCAAATATTGTGCATATCAAACAGGGTGCGTTCATTACACAATTTTCAAATTGAGGAACTTCAAATAACATTATTCCTTTTATTTCAAATGGGACCACCTGTATTTCATATGATAACTGAATTTGCATGTTCATTCCTACAATTTTCACGAGTAATGTTATATGCCTAAAACCAATAACATTACAATTATTCTTACTTTTTCTGTTCATACAGGTGAATTTAGATTATTAGTTCTAGTAAGCTTTAGTAATAATAATGATAATTATTATGATCCTATATATCATTTGAAACACCAAACTAAGAAACTACATAACAATAACAAAACAATAAAACCAACAAAAAACAAGATAGCATGATAAGATTTAAAAAACTTCTGGACGCAGCAAATGCGTTATGGTAGTGAATTTTCATAAAAATGTGTTTAATAGCAAACATGTTTTTTTAAGAAAGCAGGTATCAGTCTATATAGTGGAAACAATGTGCCATGTTTCATCAAAATAACTTTATTGTTTGAAAATGTACAAAAATTTCCGAAAGTAAACTTAAATTGTTCCCGAAAAAACTGGTGACGTGGTCAACCTTATAGGTTAATAGCAAATTGAGCTATTCAAATTTAAAGCATTTAATGAAAATTCGCTACCATAACGCACTTGCTGCGTCCCGAATTTCTTTTCTTACAAAGATGTATTATATTTCGATGAAAAATGCGAAAATGCAATAACATAGGGCGTGTTCGATTAAAAAAAAAAATTTGAATCACCAACGACTTACGGGCCACCCTGTAATTGTGAAAATATTTTTAAGATGTAGCTTGTGTCTTAAGCTTTAATTCATGTATACAATTTTTTTTCGTAACTTGCCTAATAGATATATTGAGCTTTAATGATTTTTTACGAAAATTTGACAAAAATGATTAAACGATAAACTCTATAGCCAACACTACTGCCAAAGCATCAGAGAAAGGGTCTATTTGAAATGAATTTTCTGAGAATATTTTAGTAAAATGAAGGACAATGACGGTTGAAACTAAGAGTTCAGGCTTTGTAAAACATTCTTCTTGAGACATTTTCTTTCCATAGCTCATATTAATTTCAGGATCATTGCCTAAATATTACCAATTTTGACATTTTAAATCGCGACTTTGACGTTTTGAGGATAACCCAAATTTATTTTTCTTCAAAAGTCTGTAACTTTTTTGTACTTTAACCTACAGAGCTAAGTTTTGGTAGGTAGCTTACCTATGATGATATAAACCGACTTACCAAATTTGGTTGCCCTTACTTTGTTAATTCCGGAGATATAATTTTTTTCGAATGAAAACTCAAAATTTTCTGAAAACCTCGTCCGATTTTCCTTACTAACGAACTTATCCAAGATATTTACAAAAGGAAGGTATGTGCCAAATTTTATCAAAATCGGCCCATTATTTTTTGAGTTATCGGTGTGATACACACACGCACACACACACACACACACACACACACACACACATATATATATATATATATATATATATATATATATATATATATATATATATATATATATATATATATATATATATATATATATATATATATAAATTGAAACTGACCCCGGATATGGGTTCTAGGGGTCCTAGTTCGCGCTCATTTGCAAAAAATTTTTCAAAATTCAAAAGTCGGGATCTCCCCATTGGTGAATTTTTTCTACG